>VZDJ01000040.1:7283435-7412021 GCA_008694505.1 Cyanoderma ruficeps
TTTTTTTTTTTTTTGCCTAGTTTGTAATTTTCATGGACTCATTGCAGAATACTGACATTATTTAAGTTATGATTGCCAGGAGACCAGCTCCTTAGTGATCTCAGCTTTATTGGAAACAGCCTGGGAAAGGTGCCCTGTAAGATGTGTGCACACCCCCGCTGCTCCCAATACGGCGTGGAGAAGAATGATGTCAGCTCTGTTGGCCGGGAGATCTGGGCCTGCCTTCCTCACGGGAGTCCACACGGAGACAGCTTCTGGTTTCAGTTTCATGGTCCCCATGTCACTCCTGGCTCACTTTGGTTAGGGTGAGGAGGAGTCCTGACTAGAGCCTTGATGTCATCCGATGTCCCTTCTGGTTAGAAATGTTACTTCAGCTCTTTACCTGCACGGGGGTCGTGGCTCATTGTTTTTAGGGGTCTCCAGTAGATGAATTCCCTCTCCCCTAAGTCCCACGGGAATCTGACATTTGAATACTAGGTGATGCCATTCTTCTTCTCATGATCTCAGGTGGGGTGATTCACTGTCTCAGAGGGGACAGGAGCAGCAGGGGGCCATACCCGAAGCTAAGGGAATTTGCACAACTCACCCAAACAACCCACCATCGTCATTAACTTATAACATAACTTTGTATCAACTTTCTAACAATTTATTCTCTACTTTTATACCTTTTACCAGGGTTGATGCTCTTAGGTGCTTTCCTCTTTCATACTGCTTCATACTGTATCTGTCTTAATGGCTTCTTTTTGTGATCTGCTTTTTGCTGTGGTTTGGTAAAAAGTGGCATACGCTGCCAACTCACAACTTGTGTCTTAGGATTTAAAGGGGTTTGATGGGTTCCTTATTGAGACTGCCATGCACTGGACTTTCACATTCACAATCACTTCACCTTCCATAGGCTGTTTCAGTATTTAATACTTTCTTGGAATGTAAGCAATAGACCAGAAAGTACCTGCAAATTCCTTGCAAGCCCTGTCTTCCCAAAGGGCTATTAAAAAAGATTGCTTTTCTCCTCAGACTAATCTGCTAGTATTTGGATGGAGCACTGAGTCCTTTAACTGAACCTCTTAGAAGGGATCTCATCAAAGGCAGTATCTCAGGCTTTCCTGAAATACTTGCTCTTTTGGATCTTAATTCTATTCAGAGTACATTTAAGATTTTTTTCACTGAAACCATTCAACGATGCCTCCCCTTAGAAAATGCATGTGCATCACAAGGATGGATCCCCACTAATGGTTATACACATATGAAGGTTAATTGTAGTAACAGTGGATACGTCCTGCAGTTACATCTGTAGATGAGTTGATTTTCCAAAGCTAAATATTCCAGGCCTTTGAACACAAAAAGAAGCCTTTGTCTTTTGCAAGAATTACCCCTTGGAGGACTTGTGGTAATTTTTATTTTTTAAGCAGTTAGCCCTGCTGCTGGTTTCACTGCTGCTTAAGAATCGAAAAAAGATTGTACCTTCCTATGCTGTCATTCCCCCCTCTGAGAATGCCCAGGACGCCCGTTTCAGGGTATCCATTATCTTGGATCTCTATTCCCGGAATGCTCATTCCGCGGGACCCACATTCCGCAGGACGTGTCCCCGCCATTTTCCCGCTTCCCCATTCCCCGGGACCCCCGTTTCCGGCTGCCCCCCATGCCGGGGGGCCGGGTACGCGCCCCCACTGCCGCGCCCTCCCGCCACCAGGGGGCGCGGCCACCTGGCCGCCCGGTCTGCGCGCGCTTATGGCCGCTGCCCGGACCGCCGCGGCCCCGCCCCTGCGCAGGCGCGCCGCTGTCCCTCTGTCGCTCAGTCTGCGGAAGAGGAAAATGGCGGCGCGCTCAGTGTGCCGGGCGGGCAGAGCGGCTGGGTGGGGGCTGCTGTGGGGCCCGCGCCCCTCCGTGAGTCACCGCGTCCCGCCGGGGCATCGCGGGGGGGGGGGGNGGGGGGCGGGGAGCCTGGCCGGGCCCCGGGCGGCCCCGCAGTGCGGAGTGGCTGCCGGGCCCCGTCCGTGCCCCGGTCGGGAAGGTCATGGGGACGCGGCGGGCGGTGCGGGCCGGGCGGCGGTGGCTGTGGGAGCCCCCGGGCCCCGGAGCGGGGCCGGGCGGGCGGGGGGCAGCGGCGGCTCTCACTGTCGCCCAGTGCGGGGCTTGCTGCCGAGCGCTGTCCGCTCTCCGCCCCGGTACTGGGATGTGACCGATTCGTGCGGCTTTTCCCTGGGATTTCTCACCTCTTCAAGCCTCTTGAGTTCCCGGCTCTGCCGAAGGGAACAGTCTGTTAGTAGTGATGACAGCCATTATTTTTACAGGCAGCTTTATTGACTTTAACGAGGAAGCGAGGTGCTGCCACCTATGCCCAGACGCTCCAGAATATCCCTGAGACCCAGGTCACCACCCTGGAGAACGGCCTCCGTGTAGCCTCAGAGGAGTCCAATCAGCCAACCTGCACGGTAAGTTTAACATATGTTAGGGGCTTATTTGAAACAATCAACCTTGCCTAGCCTGCAGCTGGTCTTCCAAAAGGGACAGACCCCTCTCTAAACCAGTGCTTTTGACAGAGACCCCCACTGCTTCTCTTTGTGAACAGGTGGGATTAATATAGCAGCAGGAGGCCCAGACTGGTGTTGTATTGTCTTTAGACAAGTTTTCGTGCTCTACAAATTTGCTCAGCCTTACAGTTTTGTATGAGCAGTAAGTGATCAGTAAAAATTACCACTCTGGCAAAACCAGATTTGGTGAGGCTTAGAGAGAGAAAGCCAAAATATTTGCAGGAAACAGTTGCTGGTTCTTGTAGTGTAATGTCTGTGGACCAGACTTCTTGCCCCTGCAGTTATGTTTGTGTCATTTGGATTCTGATTGTTTTCTTCTCTAATGCTGGTACTTGGTGGTTTTGCTGCCAGGTGGGTTTGTGGATCGAGGCTGGGAGCCGTTATGAAGATGCGAAGACCAACGGGGCCGGTTTCTTTATGGAACACATGGCCTTTAAGGTAAGGATGTGTGCAAGGTCTGCACAGAGCTGCCCTGAATATTCTATCTGTACATTGTCATCTCATTTTGGAGGCTGTGGCTGTTGAAAGAGGGTGTAAATCAGGTCATCTGAGTCCAAGAGTCTTTGCAAACAGTATAAAAATAAGTCTGGAAAGGCATCCAGCCCATGTGGTGCTCATTGGTTCAATGTGCAGCAACTTCCAAGCACGCATGAATTAAAAATAACTCTTCATTACTGTTTTCTGATTTTTCTTCTTAAAGGAAAAAGTGTTGTGATTAACAAGTGTGACACACACAGAGCACTGTGTTAGGAAGCGTGTTTTCTCAGGTTACACAGAGAATTCAAAGCAGCATTTCCTGTATCTACTTATTGTTCTTTGCTTTTCTTACTGATCTAGCGAAGTTCAGAGGCTACAGTTCTTGCTTTTCAAATTATGTAGGTGTCTGGTGAACAGGCCAGAAGACATCTAAGCATGGGATTTGCTGACTCAAGTTCAGCCTGTGTCTTCATGAGCAACTACAGCATCTGGCTAGCTCCTTAAGAGATGGGCCTTGTATTAGAAGTAGTCTTCTGCTTCTATTTGTCTTCTTCTGTATATCACTGCTTGGATAGGTAGAAACCTGCTTATTTTTGGTTTGGGCTTGTTGTTGGTTTACTTCCAGGGGTGTGCTGTTCAGACACTCTTGTCTCGGCATAAGTTGTCTCCTTCCCTGCTGAGTTTTTTTTGGTTAGTGGTGATGACAGTCTTTATTTCTTCAGACAGCTTTATTGTGTTTCAATAAACGCAAGCTTTCTAGAAAGCTTTCTTAAATACACCTCAGCCATCCTTTAACTATAGGAAGTAAACCAAGTATTAAATCTCTTGCCTTGTACACCTGCCTTTGGCTTTTATGAATCACATGACAGATTTTTCTCTTTAGGTCTTTATTGTTATTTTCATTGCTTTAATTCTGACCTAAAGGGGAGTTTGCTCACTTCATAACTGAGTTTGTTTTCCTTTAGGGCACAAAGAAGCGTCCTGGCTCAGCCTTTGAGAAAGAAGTGGAGAATCTGGGTGCTCACCTGAATGGGTACACCTCCCGCGAGCAAACTGCCTTCTACATAAAAGCCTTGTCCAAGGACATGCCCAAAGGTAGGATGGCCAGGGGCAAAGTCTGATTGGGAGGTTAAGTAAGCGCATTTGCTTCTGTTTCTCACTGCCCAGCATCTTTTCTACCAACGGACCAGGGGCTGAATTTGAAGCTGAGCAGTAAATTGGAGGTTCTGGTTGGTAGTTGAAGAGAGCAGTGCACTGATGTGGTGCTTCAAGGCTGTATGTTCGTGTGTCCCTAAACCAAGAATTCCAGTTAGGTCAGGCTGCACTGCATTGCCAGGAGGGAAGATGGGAGGGATTCATTAGTTCGTGGTTGTTTTATGGAGCCTAGCAACTGAGGTTAGTGACAGCTGCTGTGTGACCAGTCCTCAGTGCAGCTCTTGCAGGTGCTCTGTACTGCTGTGTGCTGCCTTCTCTGGGTCAGTTTTGGGCAGAGGCAGTGATTTGAGTAGAGGCCTTACTGTAGACATGAGCTGTGCTGTTAGGCATCACAAACTCTCTGAAAGGATTCTGTGTGTATCTGGAAAGGTACCTGCTTCTGACATACTTCACATTCCGCAAATGTTGCCTGCACTCTGCTGGCAGGGGTACTTGACAAACTTGTTTTCTTGCTAAACTAGTGTTGTTTGTACTTCCCATATGCTTTGGGAATGGGTAGCAATCAGCTCTGTTACGTCACATGCCCTCCCCCAACATGGTTTTTGCTCACTCCTGTGTGTCTCCTTTCCACAGCCCTGGGTAGCAGTCAGGCAGTGGGATGCTAACGTGGGAATTGTGTTGCAGTTGTAGAGCTTCTGAGTGACCTTGTGCAGAACTGTGCGCTGGAGGATTCTCAGATCGAGAAGGAGCGTGGCATCATCCTTCAGGAGTTGAAGGAAATGGACAGCAACCTGACAGATGTCACTTTTGATTACCTTCATGCCACTGCTTACCAGGGGACTGCGCTGGCCCACACTGTTGAAGGGACCACAGAGAACATCAAGTGAGCAACAGGCTGGATGTGTTGCACAGCCTAGGGGTGCAGGCTGTTGGGTGCATGACTGCTGCTTCCTGGGTGTGATGACCGCACAGTGTACGTGGAGGTGATCTGAGCCCATAGGCTTCTCCTTGTGCTCTGGCTGTGTTTTCCCCATTGGCGGTAGTGAAACAGTGGCTGCACGCATTCCTTAGAACCACCTCATGCAAGCCCTTCCTGAGGTTGGAAGGAACAGGTTGAACCTCCTTCCATACTTCTCAGTTTGTTAGAAAAGTGAGAAAGCCAGGGATGTTCACTAAAGCAGTGGCCTTGTGTTTGCTCAGTGACTGGGTTCAGTACTCTCCAGTCTGTATTGAAGTCTATCTTTAACTCTCCATCTTGGCTGCTGATTCCTGTTCTTTGTGTTCTAGAATTAGAGCACAGGGCAAACACAGTACACAGTGCAGTCTTGCTTCTGAAAAGCATTGTTACCCCACAACAAAGACCTGTCTCTGCATGGTGAACTTGCTTCTCCTAAGCCTCTCATTCCTCCAGAGTTGGAGATGCTGATGTTCCTGGTGTCTCTGTTCTTTGCAGGAGGCTGACTCGAGCAGATCTGGCTTCATATGTTGATACTCACTTCAAGGCACCTCGCATGGTCCTGGCAGCTGCTGGAGGTAAGTTCTAGATCTTTTAGGTCTGTAATCCTGGGAAGCCTTGGTATTTTCAAGCATGCTATCAAGACTTGTCTCACATCACTAATGTAAAATCAGATAATTTTGTAAATTAGTCTGTTTTAAGACTGAAAATCTCTCTATCATTGCCAGGTATTTCCCACAGAGAACTGGTAGATGCAGCTAAGCAACACTTCACTGGTGCGCCTTTTACATACAAGGGGGATTCTGTGCCTGCCCTTGCGCACTGTCGCTTCACAGGGAGTGAGGTAAAGTTTTTTGGTCCTCATCAAAAGAAGCAGCTGTTGCCCGTCTGTGGAATGAGTGTGAAACCAATTACAGCTGCTTCTCAGTGGAAAAGTTGTTTGTGTGTCTCGGAGAAGCTGATGATGCACTGTCTTGGTAGTGCTCACATGTTCTGTTCTTGGGGCTTATTGCCACGTGTTGGGTTTTACATGGGACCCAAAGCCGTTAGGAGTGTGAGGTTCTTGCTTATATGATCTGCTGCAAAACTCACATCACAACAGCTGGTGTGTGCTCAGTTCTGCCTGGGATTCTTTCATTTCACTGGAATAACATTAAGTGCTCCAGTTTGTCAGCCTGGCATTGCAGCAGGCCACAGACAGATCACAGTCTTCATGCAGTTTTCCCCCCACTCCTTGATGATTTTCCAGATCCGTGCCAGAGATGATGCTCTGCCCCTTGCCCATATTGCTCTTGCTGTAGAGGGGCCAGGATGGGCTGATCCAGACAACGTGGTCCTCAATGTGGCTAATGCTATCATAGGGCGCTACGACCGCACTTTTGGAGGTGGGAAGGTAAGAGTCTTGGGAGTGCAACAGGGAGAGCCTGGAGTCTTTTCATTTGAAGTGTTACGGAGACCCTATGTGGATGTGCTTTAGGGGAGGCTGTTGTGGTTAACTTCCAACCATGAAGGGAGTAGGAGCCTGGAAAGTAGAATAGAAGTGTAATCAAGGCTAATCCAGGACAGTTCCAGAGAGGTGATGCTGGCAAATGAACTGAACCTTCTATGGAAGAGGTGTAGCTGGTGAATTCTCAGCAGCTTATTCCCACCCTCACAACTAGCCACTCGGTGAGGGTGGTGATGGAAGCAGGACAGAATAATATCTCATGATGCAAGCTTGTCTTACCGCTGCAGAACAAATGGAACTCAGGATTGCATCCACTATTGTCTGAAATCTGTCTGGCCTGTATATCTGTGCTAATCTCTGCTGCTGGGAGACCTTGTCCTTCCCATTTTTTTCCCACTTCTATGGTGGTGTGCATGCCAGCTTTTCATCTGCAGCTGGGAAAGGAAATGGTTCTGCTGGGTGGACTCCTAGGCCATTGTCTGTGGTTTTTCCAGCAGTGATTCTCATCTGTTGACCACATGAAGACTCTAAATTAAGCTCTCCATCAGCAAAGTGTTCCACTCTGTCTTGTCTGTGATCTTCATGAAAACAGCTCAGTTTTGAGCTGTGAGGAAGCTGAAAATGAAATGGCTGATAGCATCTCTTTATTTACAGAATCAGTCTAGCAGGCTGGCTGCACTTGCTGTAGAGCATAATCTCTGCCACAGTTTTGAGCCATTCAACGCCTCCTACTCTGACACCGGCCTCTTCGGTTTCCATTTTGTTTCTGATCCTCTGTCCATAGATGATATGATGTTTTGTGCTCAGAGAGAGTGGTAAGTACAACTTTGGCACAAGTTGCTGTTCAAGGTCTCAGCCTCTTGTGGGAGATTGAGCTGCGGGGGGGAGGCATATTAAGTTTACAGAGAGCTGTGTCTCTTTATGAACTTCTTGGTAACTTGCAGTCTAGTTAAGTGATCCTGTAAATGGTTTCTGTAAATCTCTAAGGATGTGGCTTTTGAGGAGTTGTTTTAATCCCTTAGAACTCCTCAGGTCTTTTGTTCATGCTTTTAAGTATTGCACTAAGGCTTTGGGGGTTTTTATGTACAAGTGAGATCATTCCTTAGACAAGGCTTTCCTAGGTGCCCAAGAGACTTACCTCCATCGTCTTGTTAAGCCTGAGCAAAGCAGGCAAAGTTCCTGCTGCTCAGGTTCTTGTGTTGTGATTGATGAATGACCTGCTGCTGCAATCATGCCGGTGTTTGGCAGCCTGCTGGCTGTCTATCTTGTTGTGTCCATGAACATGGACATGAATGGTTCAAGGATACATGTGAGCTACAAGTCATTCTGTGTGGAGCAGGTAGACTGAGCCCTTGCACCAGAGATGTGGCCATTGGCAGGAGACAAAAGGATGTAGCAGCTGGAGTCCAAACAGACTGTGGAATTGTCTTGTTTTTTCAGCATCAGTTTCCATAGCAGCTTGCCATGCATGGGAATGGTTGACACGCCTTCCTTCTCCTGTGATAGGGCAATGCACAATGCGTGCTGCTGGCAAGTCAGAGCCAGCACTAGGGCTGCTGAACCTCTGAGTGTAACTCAGCATGTGTCCTGCTGGCTGAATCCCCTGCCTATGTGCTGGAGCTCTTACCTCTTGCTGCTCAGTGCTCCCCAGTTCTTAGCTGCTCTGTGGAGATCCAGGATGAATGTCAGCCTGCAAGACAAGCAGTGTTGATAACAGCTTATTTTTGAGGAGGCTGGGGAAAGGGAGAAATTCACTTTCTGTCTGAGCAGACAAACATCTTTAAGAGCTTTTGTGGTCTTTCTTTGTCTTCACCAGGATGCGTTTGTGCACTAGTACCACAGAGTCAGAGGTGACAAGAGCCAAGAACTGTCTCCGAAATGCCATGGTTGCTCAGCGGGATGGTATGTTCTGGTTTATGGAATGACCACTCTGCAGCTTTCAGAGGGTTTCTGCTTGGGATTCTCCTGGGGAACAGGACCTGTGCTAGAGGTTGTAGTTCTGCTGGTAGGCACTGGGCTAAACTTCCTTTTCCTGCTCCACACTCCTCCTTCTGTGTTGTGAAAGCAGCTGACCCCAGCCTGCTGTGCTCCCAGGAGTGACATACTGCCTGGTGGTGTAAGAATTGAGGTCCTCAAACTGGTCTGCCTTGGCTGTAACACTTTGGAGATGAGTAAAGCAATCTGTGTATCATGTAGCTCCTGCTGGAGCTGCATAGAGTGGGAATTAGGACTGTGCTTTGTTTAGCAGAGGGTTTAATGCTTAGAGTTTCTGCTCTGTGCTTTGGCTGATGATCAGGGTGCACAATTCTGGAAGGCTTCTTGGCGCACTGACCATGCAATGTCTTCAACATCCAGGTACCACACGAGTGTGTGAGAATATTGGAAGCCATCTCTTGCACTACGGACGCTGTATACCTCTGGAGGAGTGGGAGGCCAGGATTTCTGTAGGTATCCGTTTGTTTTGGTTGGGATACCTGAGCATGATTGGTGTCAGCATTGTCTGGCCTTAGTGTGCTGCCGTAACACATGACCTACTTAACCCTTAATCAGACTGCCTGGAGTCCAGGTGGTTATCCTGCTGACTCTGATGTCAGAATCTCTGGCTTAGACACAGCGTATCCTGTGTCCCTGTGACTGGAGTCAGTCCATCGCAGAAAGAGGGCATACAATTGTGTTGAGCGGCACCACCTGAAATTCTGCAACAGTTTTCATAGTGGTGTCCCACACCACGTTTTGTGTAGTTTCTGCAGCCACTCTCTCCCTTAGAAGGCTTCCAATTTTAGCCTTGTCTTCTGTACCCATGGGAGCATGCACTGTGTAGGGACATTAACCATCCTTGCAGGCAAAGCTGGGCAGTTGGTGCATATGGCTCCAAGGGATAAAAGATTTTATCTTTTAATGATCTTGATATGTAATGGCAACAGTAACTTGCAACTTTAAGAAGTGTAGATCTGCTGGCAGAGTCATTAATTGCTTGTTTGATTTTTATTAGGCCATTGATGCAAGAATGGTGAGAGATGTCTGCAGTAAATACATTTATGACAAATGCCCAGCAATTGCAGCAGTTGGTGAGTAGTAGGTGACCATCAGTACACACGTGGAAAGCAAGGTGGGGCCAAGAGCTGAGTGGAAGGGAGTTGCAGGCAGTCCTCACGTGTCTGTCCTGACTCTGGTCCTTAGTGGTATCCTCCTGCTTCTGCACATGAGGTGTGCCAAGGCACATTTGCCATGAGATCAGACTTGCAGGTGATGGAGATGCAGTGCCAGTGAGCTGCTGGCTGTCCTCCCACCTCTGCCTGTTGTAGAGCTGTGACTAAGACTGGGAGTCCTGTAGCTTGGGTGCGGGCCCAGCATGTCTGCCAGGTGTCCTTACCCTGGGGTCAGGGTGGTTTATGTAAGGGAAGTGAAGGGACCTGATTCTCCTGTGCTGCTCTGGCATGTCTGTCTGGCCAAGGACAAATTCCTCTCGGAAAACCTGCCTAAGCAGCTCAGCTTTGCTGCCTCCTTCCTGTGTGTTGAGAATTCCCCTCCTCCTTGCAGCTGTTTCCTCTGGCCTTCAAAGTGGAGCAGCTTGGAAAAAGGAGACAGTGTTTGAGCAGGAAGTTGAAATGTTGAAGTGACTTGGTGGCTCCCTGTATTTGATACCTGTATGGGGAGCTGTACTGAGCATTGTGGAGTAGTGTGAGAAAACACCTAATTCTGTCAGGAGCTGGTATCTGCTAGTTTCCTGATGCAGGTTTGAGCTGTAGTTGCCTGGTTTTGTGCAGAGCTGCTATGGATTGCAAGCACAGGCTGCTCTGCCACTATCTGTTTTAAAGACCATGAGAAACTGTACAGGGATTTTTAACTCTGTCTCCCAGTGACTTTACTCCTGTTCACTCAGGTCCCATTGAACAGCTCTTGGATTACAACCGCATCCGCAGTGCCATGTACTGGGTCCGTCTCTAGGATATGTTGCCTGCAGGTTGGAAATAAAGAAGCTGTGGACTATAACAGGTTCCCTCTGGCACTGAATGTCTTGGGCACCACAGGCAAGCTGAGTCCATTCAAAGCAGCTGTCTTCTCTGTGTTAAATGTGTAAAAATAAATACATCCTATGTGAAGTTGGTTCTGCTGGTAGTCAACTGTGTCTTCCTGGGTGGTGTGTGTAGACATTGTTAATCTTGCCAAACTGGGGAGATACCATGTGGGAAGCTGGAGCTGTTGATAGGCAAACATCTTTCCAGAGGGGCTATGTTATAATAACCCATATGTTTCTATATGGAGATGTGTAACCTTTCATCTTAAGATTCCTGGTTATCTGTAAACCAGCTCAATAATGACCAGAGATTATTGTGTAGTGGTGATGTTGCTGTACACATTCTTCTTTAACTTTCCTGGCAGTCAGGCTCAGCCATGCAATAACTGAGAAGCTTCTGACTGGCCTATACCCATAAGATAATCTCTAGGTCTGAGTAGTTGGAAGAGCTACAAAGCCCTTTCTGCCTTTTTGGTGTTAAACTGGTTGTTGCTGCCTTGTCTTGCCTCTGGGAAGGTGGAACATGGAAGAGAAGGCTGAGCAAGGGGGATGAAGAAAAGTTTCCCACCAGGTGGCACTAGCCTGTCACAGCTACCCTTGGAAGCTGCAAGGTATTCCTGTTTGATTTTTCTCTTTGGGATAAATGTCTCTGAGGTTCTCATTTAATTTCCAGGTTCTGTCCTGACAAGGGAGATTTCAAAATAGTGTAAAAGTTTCTCAGAGTTAGTCATTACACTTGAGACTAATCCAGTGTACTAAATCATTTGTGCTGAATCTGGATTCTTGATCAGAGAGTCAGTGTCTGAACCCATTACGTATACTAGGCAAGTTTGAAACTGTTAAATGCTCTTGATGCAATTTGGGTTTAACTATGGTCACAAGCTCTGGCTCGTTACAAGTGCACTGAGGGCTGAAAAACTAAACAAGCTCACTTATGCCTCCAGCCTTGTGGAACCTGTAAATGATTCTGTCTAGATTTTGTGACTGCACTCAGGACTATAATCCTCTTTTGTCTTCCATTGCTCTGTATTTTCCCCTCCTGTTTGATTTTCCAAAGTGTTATGCAGTTGGTGAGAAATACAAGGAAAGAGATCCTTGTTTAGCATTTCCTACAAGTTTTCTTTAGAGGTATCTCTTTGGGAATGTCTGTTTTCCTTGGGTAATTAATTCCTCAGGCTCTTCTCTACTAGTTTATTCTAGGAACACATTCAAACCTCTCAGCAACAGATGCTTTCCAGGTTGCTCTGTTTTTCTGCAAAAGCAACTGGCAGTGCTGAGCCTTGCTTCCAGACTTCAGCAAGGACCAACTCCTGACCAAAGGCTGCAGCTCTGGTAGGCTGCCTTGCTTATGCAGCCTTAAATGGATTTTGTAAATGCTTTTTTCACGTAGAACTCTGAGTATTTGGGCTGATCTGGACTAGGAGCCATGCCCTGGTGAGTGACATTGGATGCAGAGGACTGTTGAGTGCCTGTTGGGAGTCAAGGCTGAGCTGTGCCCAGGATGTTGGCACTTTCAGGCTGCAGTTGTGGTGGCACTCTGCCTTGTAGTGCCTGTTGTGTTTGTGTGCTGTGGCAGTCCATGTCTCCAGAAACATGAGTGTGTCACCAGCTCCAAGGATTGAGAGGTTTGCCATAATATTTTTTCCTTGGTAAACAACAACAGGGGTTGTAGAAGGTGGGGAGGGGAATCCCATTCAGGAGTTAGATGTTCTTACTTGGCAAAGACCCCCCATGCTCTGAGCCTTATCAGGGGCTTGGGAAGTGTAACTTGGAATTGGTGCAGTCATTAAGCTTTTGGCAGCCAAATGCTTTGATACTGGAGGAACTGAAGCTCTAATCTCATTGGCTGGTCTCTTTTTGGCTGTTTGACCTGTATGGGGGTGTTTCTGTTCCTCCACCAGAGCAGCCTCAGTCCAAGGGAATCCAAACTCGGAAATGTCTGGCATGACAAAGTGTCCTATCTCAGCTTTTCCTGAGCTTTGAAAAAGAGACCTTTTGCTAGACTCTCATCTCCCTCCTCTCCCTGCAGTTTCCGCTGCCCAGTGAAGGACGGTGCCAGAGGAGGGAGTTGGAACCATCCCTAGAAGCATCCCAAGTTCACTGTAACTGGAGATGGCCTGGGTGACCTAATAAATCTGTTTCCTGGCTCCATGGACAATGCGGGATTGTTCAGTGGGGCTCTTTGACCAGTTTAGTTTTCAATGGCTTAAGTGTTTTATTTTGCTACTTGGAAGGTTACTTGGGTTCCCATTAGTCTGTGCTGATAAATTTAGCCTGGTATATGGATTGGCCTTTGCTCCCTCCCCTTCTGCAGGGGGTCTTACCCTCCCTAGATTAAGTCCCCTCTTTCAAGCTATTGTCATTACTTTTACTCCATGACACCTTGGCATTCATCTGTTGGCTGCTAAAGAAGAGGATTTGGAAAGGAGGATACTGTGCATTGTTGTGTGCACCCTGTGTAAGGCTCTGCAGTTTCCTGCACAGCACTTCAGTGGCTTGTCTCCACTACACAGAGCTATTCCAGGAATGTAAACTTCAGCAGTGAAAATGGGGAGCACTCACTAGAGCCCTGTGCTGAGTGCTCCGTGTTGCCTTGGTCTCTGCAGGGAGACCTGCTGGTACCCCCAGTGCAGGGCTGCAGGGCCCGCCAGATGTACATGGTGGATCTACCTGTGGAGCAGGCAGCCCCTTTGATATGTGAGATGCTTGTTTGTGATTCGGGTGCTTGCCAAGAGAGGGGCCACAGCAGCCAATTGTCAGTTGCCTCACCTGAACTAATTACCCACCCTGGAAAGTACAGTTGATACTCATCATGGGTGCTGAGCCAAGCCTGTCCTGGGGAAGCAGGAAGCTGCAGGGAGGCTTTCACTGAAATGAGAGGGTTGGAGCTATGCCACTCCTTGGTGCCAAAGAGCTTTTGGGAGGAGACCCCACAGCCCTCTGGGCCTACTGTTTTACCTGCTGTCCTCCCAAGGCTGGTGAAAAATGGCAGTAGGAGCCATAGGTGAGTCAGGTTTAGAAGACAGGGCAGCAGTGCAGCTCTATGGTGTGTGGTGTTGCTGGAGCCTTGCTCTTCTCAGACCTCTGGTACAGGCATTTACAGAGGTGTTGGCGTGGCTGTGTCCAGGGACTTTCTCCGCCATCCAGCCCCTGTGTAGTGTGGTCTGCTCAGGAAAGGGATGGGTTCTCCCTGAAAGGGATGAAATGACACTCAGTGGAGCTGCAGGGTTGCCAGGCTGAGGGAGGTGCCTGGTGCTTGGTAGTCTTGACCAGTACTCTTGCTCTTCATTTTCCCTTCTGTGCACTGCTGAGACTTTGCACACCAGGAGAGAGGAACTGTGAGCAGTGGTATCTGGACACATAACCAGCAATCCTATTTCCTATTTGGAAAAGGAAATGCCTTGTGTCAAGCTTTAGTGTATTCATTGCATGGAAAAGCAGTGGACAAAAGGCCCATCCAGGCCTGACTGCCAGCCACAGCCATCGCAGGCTGCTGTGAGGCATGAGGCATGGCAGCAGGAGCTGTCTTTGTCTGCAGTGGTGTGCCTGGAAAGAGTGAGTTGGAGCCCTGAACACCCTCATTAAAAGCTGCTTTACCCCACATGCCATCCAAAGAGGTTGGATGGTTCTCACTTTTTCATGCAAGTCTCTGCTTTCCCATCCTTTCCCCTTGTACCTTTTCCTTCCTTGCTGTGAAGTTTTTAGTGGGGCTGCCAGGCTGTGATTTGGCTTTGTTGCCCATTCAGAGCATCACTGGGGATGCCCAGAAAAACTCTTTGAAGTGTGGGGCATGGAGAAGGATATGCCCAGGAATGGAAAATGGAGCTGCTGGGATGGCAGCCCAGCAAGGTCCCAGCCCTGATCTGTGAGAGTAAGAGGGATTTTTTTCTGTACAAAGAGGCATCAATAGTACCTGTGCTGGAGCACCTCCCGGTGCCCTGGAGACACTGCTGCTGCTCAGTGTCCCACCATCCATTGCTGAACCTCTGCCATGATCTGGTGTTATTTAAGGCTCCTTTAGTGCGAGAGCTGCATAGCAGAGACAGCATAAGGGTGGCAAAGGAAGCTGGATTAAATGCCTGAAGCAAGATTTGAGTGAGGCTTAAGATACCAAAACAGGAGCCTGAATATCTGAGTGCTGTTCCTGGTTTCAAGAGCCTGCAGTGTGACATTGAGCATTCAGCTTTCCAGGGCACTGTGTCAAGGTGGGTACTGACACCAGGTGCAAATGCACAGAAATAAAGCTGCTCTCTGACGCTGTTGTACACCACAATGACACAAGACTCTGACTTCAGAAGGCTGAAAATGACTCCTTTATTTTTGGGATGTGTCTTCTTTTTATACTGTTCTACACATACCAATTTGATTGGTGGCAAGAAGACAAACCTCTTCAATCGCATTGGTCAGACCAGAGGGACATCAAGAAGAAGTCCCTCCTAGGGAAGGAATGTAAACATAGGTACAGTTACAGAAACACTTCTCTTGTTTACAGAAAATTCCCTGAAAAAAATTTCAGAAAACATTTTAGGCACCAACCAGGGCTACAGCTCCCTGTGCACTTCCCTCAGCACACTCAGCGACTCAGCCCTCAGCGACTCAGATGTGCAAAGCATTTAGTAAAGCAACCTCAGTACTGTGCAATGCTTTGTGCTTAGCATGTGACTTTTATTCAGGGTAAGCACTTGGATAATGCTATAAAGGAATGTACTGCTTATCTTTGATTTGTTATATTTAGGGAAGAATGAGTTGACTCTTCTGGAGGGGAATTTTTTTCTTCCTCGTTTGAATGTTTAATCTAGGGAACTACAGTGATGTTGCTTCAAGATTTAGCAGTGGATGTATTTCAGCTTCAGGAGAGTGCACTCTGAGTTTCTCTGAGTGCACTATAGAGCTCAGCATTGTACAGATTCCAAACCCATGTGTACCAAAGCCATGGCCCCCAATTCAGGTCATGTCACTCTTGAGCAAAGCTTGTAGTGATTGAGAAACAGACTCAGTGCTACCCATGAAACATCGAGGGTGGGAATTCCTGGTAGGGATAGCTGCCCATGCCCTGGGGTTTCTCAAAGGAAGCTTGGTGAAGAGTGGCTCTAGGAACCGGAGCAGCATGGGTCTGTGGCAAGTTCCTGCCTCTGCTCCCCTGGCGCAAAGGATGCCCCAGCGTATCAAGAGGCTATCAGGAGGAGAAGATGGCAGGTGGGCATGCTTGAGTCTTGGACATCCCAAGTCCACGTGGCAGTTCTGCTTTTTCCATCCCTTCCCCCAGCTGGCTGCTGCGAGGCTGGAGGTCCCCGCTGCGCCCAGCTGCTGTCCGCTCTGGTTCTCTGACTTCCGCTGCTTTGTTTACTGCAGTTCCAGATGTGCAGCACTTGGCAGGAGTCCCTATGACGTGGGGACACAAGTATCTCCTGTTCCTGCCTTGCACGCGCAGCAGTGACCTCACAGGTGACCTTGCCCCAGCTCTGCTGAGGGGGATGGAGGATGAAGTTCTTATGGTTCAAGGTGAGTCCTGAAGGTGGTGAGAGGCCAGAGACAGGATGTTCTGCTCTTCCCTTCTTGGTGGCAACACAGAGGGGTGCAGAGGTCTGGTAGCGTGGTTTCTGCAAGGACCTGGAACTCTTGAGAGCCCCTAATTGTCTCTGCTCTGGGGATGCACAATGTGGATGCAGATCGTACCCCTATTCCCACTGGGACCCCCAGCTGTGCTGCTCAGCCTTTCTCTGGGAACTCTACAGCATCCTCCTTCCCCACAGCTGTGGGGTCTTTGTGTGGGATGCATGTGTCCACCCGCCCCATGCCATCCTGGTGACGCACCCTCCTGCTTGGGGGAGATGTGAAAGCATCCTGGGAAGGTTTAGGGAGGGAGGAGGAGTTCCCATGGTGACAGACAGCGACTCACCCGACAGGGCAGGGCGGATACTTCGTCCTTTTTATTCCTTTCTTCTGGAGTCGGGCACTCAGCCAAAGAGCTAAAGGAGCAGTGGCACAGCCTCGCGGGGGAGAGACACAGACAAGTCCGGTCTCGTGAACTGCATAAATTCCTCTGGAGCAGTTTTCCCTGCAGCCTGGCTGATGCCTCACAAGTAGGGGTGAGCCTGACCCTTCCTGCAGCATTGATTCCATGGGTGCTGGCTCCCTGCAGTTTCCTCACCATCCTAACAGACCTTGATAACTAGACCTTAATCCTCCTTCCCATTGATCATCGGCCATGTGTGAAACATTCAGGGCAGTATCCTGCAGCTGCTGGGAATCCAACACTTAGCCAACATACCCCTGGCATGGGAAAGTGTGGGTAAAAGAGCTTTCTTCTATCCACATGCCTTTATCAGTGCCCGAGGCATGCGAAAGCCAGAGGGTGCAGCATGGCCCAAACTTGCTAGTGGTAAGAACCCCTTCCTGAGCCCCTGCCTGTCACAGGCAAGGCCCCTGCCACGCCTGGGTGTGGGCTGTGCCATCCCCTCCCTGGCAGAGCACATGCCTACAGGTCCTTGCTGGGCTGCACGTCTCCCACCAGCCCTTCAGCTGTGGGTGATGCTCCCCATGGCTCTGCCGGGCTCCCCTTGCGCAAGGAGCAGCCAAGCCCTAGGAAGAGTGGGATAGGGGTTCTTTCATGAGTCCTGCCAGAAATTTACACAGAGCTGCAGGTAGTTTTTAGGTGGGTTGGTGCATGTTGTGAAACACTTGAATAGAGGCAGAGAGGAAGCATTGAGCAACCACCCTGTCCTTCCAGCCATCAGGCCTGCAGATGCAGAAGTGGGGAAGTGAGAGCAGGATCATGCAAAAGAGGAGTGAGAGCAGGACAGCCTTTCCCTGGCACAGGGGCTGTGAGAAATCTGGATTTGGAGAGATGAGCTGGGCAAACTCCTTTTTGTGCAGCTCCAGAGTGTGAGTCTCGCTGTCGTTTGTGAGCACAAGCTGGCATGCTCCTCTGCCAGGGCCAGTGGTACCAGTGCTTGTGGGCTGTTAGCAGGAGGGACCGAGCATAAGGCATTAGCGACCCATGTCTTGGGACAGCAAGAGCTGTGAGCTAGGCAGGCAGCAGGGTCCTAGGACACTGGTACAGCATGTACATCCTTGTGGGTTGGGATAGAGCCCCTGAGGACTGGCTCCTCAGACTCATAAGGAATACCCAAAGTATTCTTCTTGGCAACACTCCTCCCCATGGAATACAGCTCTCTTGAGCCCCTGCAGCCAGGGAGGCATTTGTTGTTGCCTTTGAAAGGAGGAACAAATATACCCAGCCCCATCAAGCTGTGCAAAGCCCCGGCAAGGAGCAGCTTCTTGCAGCACAGCTGGCAGCATCCCTGGAACAGCTCCAGCTTCCCAGGCCTGCATGCTGCCTCTCTGCCTTTCCTCCTCACTGCTTGGCAGCTGCTGTGAGCTCCTGTCACCACCCTGCTCCCATCCAATACCCCATACCACGGTGCTGCCTTCTCCTGCAGGTTCTCCAGGGTCCATTGGGGCTTCCATGGTTGGGTTAGCCTGTAGCTGGCCTTGTGTCCTTAAGTGCTGTGCTGGGAGCTAGGCAACTGCTGTTTCCCAGAAAAGCTCAACATCAGGCAGCAGAACAGATTCTGTGTGCCGGGAAGGTGGTGCTGCCTTGCCCATCTACCCCTGTACTATCTTCTCCCAGCGTGTGTTGGGAAGGAGGAATGGGACAGCCATGGCTTCATGGTGCTTGTCCCACTCTCATGTGGAGTGGAGGTGGTGTAGGGTTTGGGATCTGATGGGTAGCTTGTCCCCACATGCAACAGGGGCTGCTGTGTTGTTCCTGCAAGTGCCCTGGCTCTGCAAGTCTGGGCTCTGTCCTAGCCTCCTGCAGACACCCCTGCTTGGCTGCTCCTGTGTGCCCCTCCAGTCCCCTGAAGCCATGGTGCCCCTGGAAGCCGAATTTGGGGCAGAGAACCTTGCAAGGCCAGGAGCAGCCCCTGCTGTGACAGCCCCCCAGCACCCAGCAGGGCCTGAGCTGTCCCATCTGCCACACACCTTCCTGCAGGGATGCTGGTGAAGTCTCAAGGTGGCCAGAGGCATGGCACCTTAGTGTTTGTAGGTAAGATGATTTCCTTGCTTTCCCTGGCACTGCAGAGAAGCACTGATGGCCTGGCCTTGCCCCAAGGTGGTCTCCCAGACGCAGGAATGCCACCTTTTGCCTCTGCATCTCTCTCACTTGGCCCGAGGTGCTGGGCTGCCGACAATACTGGTCCCTGGGGGGCCCTGCAGAGGCGCAGAGTTGGGCAGGCAGGCTGGGCGGCACTGGTGGGTGCAGGATGGCACGGGCTGCCTCAGCAGCCCAGCGTGTAGAGTCACGCTCTGCGCACCTCGACCCAGCCCACACATGCCCTGACTGTGTGTACGTGGGCTGGCAGCTCTCCCTCGGCTTCCCTTCATCTCCTCCTTCCTGCAGGCATTCGAGAGGAAACCACTCCCCCTACTCTGCCAGTCCCCGCTCGTGCGTTGCAGTGGTTCCCTGGGTCTCCCTTCGTGCACCCCAAGCCCGGCTGTGCCCCAGGCGCTGCCAGCCACTACCTGCTGCTGCCTGCAAACCCTGCAGCCAGGACTGGGCTGGGAGCACCTCAATCCTCATAACCCCAAGGCAGGGAATTTTTATCTACTCCTACAAAGAAGCAGGAGTTTCCTTTCCGTAGCTGTGTGTGCTGGGCTGGCTGAGGCATAAGCACCCCATGGGACTGTCAGCTTGAGAAAAAGTAGCACTGGCCCCATGCAGTGGGGCTGGGGGAGCTTTGCTGCCCCTGGTCCCTGCATTTCTACCATCTCCAACTTGTCCATTCTCAAGGGCAAGGCAGGTTGATTTTACTGAGCCTGGACCCAACTGCAAGTGGGGACTGCAGGAGCAGGAGCAAAGGGGAGCAGCTCATCCCCCAGCCAGTTGAAAAGCTGGATTCCTGCAGAAGAGCTAGGCTGTGTGTGTGGCCACCTGCAGCATGGGGCACTTCAGCCCCTGACTGCATTCTGCTTATGCTGTCCCCCTGCCTCCCCCTGGGTCGTTGACACCCATCCACTGTGCAGCCTCTCTGGGTATCCCCAGCATCACCTAAAGCCCAGCCACAGGATACAGCTGAGTGCAGCTTTTTAACAAGGGACTCTAGAGCCCCATTCAGTGCTGCTAGCTTCTTATCCTGCGTCCATCACCCCCGTTGTCACCTTCTCTGTCTGGCATGCTGGCCCCATGCCCTTGCAAAGCACTGCCAGCCCCTGGCAGAGCCCTGGTGGTGCCTGGCTCTCCTCTCACTTGCTGTCCCTGAGAAGCAGCCTGGCCTCTGCAGTCACGCTGACTGAGGCTGCCTTCTCCTGCACTACTTGGCCAAGGGGAGGGTCACATCCCTGTGGCATCACTGTTCCCTCCTGAGCTCATTTTGCATGGCCAGTGGGGCCTGGCCACAGGTTCATGCGATGCTGATGTGTTGCTGTGCTGGTAGCAGCCTCCAGACACAATAGTTTACCAACAGAAAAAACTTTCCATCCCTCCATAGCAGTCGTGGGAGAGCTGGGACATGCACCCACCTCATGGGGAACCCTGGTATGGGGGCACAGCAGGCTCAGCCTGACTCTAAGCTTGGCTACAGTGGGACTACTTGCCTCCATCATCCTCCAGTCACCAGATTGCTGCTGCCTCCACAGCAACTAAGATCTCCCACAACCAGGAGCATCTCCTTCACTTTGGGCATCCCAAGAGCTGCTGGGCAGAGCAGACAGCTTGTTGGTCATGACTTGATCCTGATGTCATGCTTTGATTCCTTTTGCCACAGGGATGTGGCCTTGGGCAGCAGCAGGATGGAGTGTGCTCTAAGCTGTCCCCTCTGGCACAGAGGAGCTGGGGAGGCTACTGTCTGTTCCCCTTGTGAAGTGCAGCCTGGAGGTCTGGCATGGCTTCTTCCCACCCCAGACTCATCAGGGTAGGTCAGCAGGCAGTAAGGGCTGACCATTTCCCACCCTGGTCTATTTTCTGGTCTCTTGGGTCGCTGGGTTGTCCCACAGGGTGGCACAAGTGTTCTCCAAGGCTGCAGTGTCACCCTGTCCCTCTGGGCTCTTCCTGAGCTGACTGGTGGTAGTGGCCAGGGGTCATGGGCTCCTTTCCTGGGATGCTGGGCTGGGTGGCTGGGTGGCACATCATGGAACTGGCGGCGGCTGGTGCTGGAAGACATTCCTGCAGCGTGTCCCAACTGGCCCCTGTTGCAGACCAGGTTCCCCCTCCAGGCTCTGGCCAGCTCCTCCACTCCTCACCCACCTCAGCACCAGCCCCCTGCTTCTCCCCTTCCCAATGTAAAAGTGCTGGGAGAGGTGGCTTCTCCCTCCCAGCAGCCCCAGAGCTGTCCCTTGCATCCCCACTGGCTGGGGATGCTTATGTCAGGCTGGAGTGAGGAACTCTGCAGGACCACAGTAGGGTCAGAAAACTAAAATTCTGTAGGGGTTATGCTGAATCCCAGGCCATGTCAAATCAGCGCCAGAGGCAGTGGCTGCAGTGGGTGGAGAGGATGGGCAGATGATGAGGGCAACATCCAAACCCCACACAACCATGAGTGCAGCAGGCTCTGTATCTCACCAGGATGCATGACTCATCCCATCCCAGAGAGCTGAAACCTCACCTGGGGGTGAAGATTTTCTTGTTTCCCAATAAGGCAGCAGTGAGGCCTCATGCCTGGCAAACACAGACAGGGAGAAGCTCAGTTCCTATGCACAATCTCAAACCAGGGGGCCCCCTTCCATGGGGGTGGCATGGCCCCTGTGAGGCTCGAGGGTTAGTGCATGCCTGCAAAGACCAGGGTTATTGGGACCCTGTGGAGGTCCCAATGTCTTATGATCTGGACAACTGTGGAGTGTCATTTGGAAATGAGGTTGGCATGCACAGGCGAGAGACTGGGGTCAGGATCAGCCCTGTGAATTTTGATTAGTGTCAGTGTAGAGGAATCAGCATGATCTGGGGCCAAGCCAGGTGGAAGATGGGGAACCCCAAGTCTGGGCTGTGGGAATGACTAGTGGCTGGGCTGCCAGCGTTCCAGCTTTGAGAAGGGTTTACAGCCTTTCGGGATGTTCCCTGAGGGGCTGGCATGCAGCGGCGCAGGGGTGCCCGTGAGTCACTCACACCTGGTCCTCTCCATCTGCAGAGACAGGACCATCCCGCGCCGGGGGCCGCAGATTCGCAGATTCCTTCTCTGGTCCTGGTATGCAGAGGGAAGCTAGGAAACACCGCGGAGGCGGAGACACTCTGGCTTTGGGAACCCAGCACCGCTGCGTGCCCCACTCCAATGCACATGTAAGGGGAATACTGCTGGCAAGATGGTCAAGATGCTGCCGGACTCTCCGTGGCGAATGGGGTTTGAGGACCACCCCAAACCTGTGCCTGCCCCAGTCCTGGCGGCCGAGGTGGTGGGCAGAGCCTCTGGCATGGCTGTGAAATGTCGCTGCCCCGGTGCCGCTGCCTATGGTGCCCGCTGGGCGATGCTCGCCCCAGCGCTGCCCCTGTTCGCCGGTGTGACCCCCAGCCGCCCGTGCCCTGTCGCCGGCACCGTGCCGTGGGGCTGCTCCACCAGCTCCGGGCCCGGGGCCAGCCACAGAGCCCTTGGCAGGCCCCTCCGCTCCCTGTTTAACGAAGCCCCTTGTCTAATTGGGACAGGCCGCCCTGTCTTCATTAAACGGGCTCTGGCGGGAGGAGGGTTTAGGGATGCTCCTGACCTGGGGATACTGGACTCACGGCTGGACCCAGAGGGCTGGGGCAGGCATGGGGAAACGTGTGGCCGCGGCGAACTTCGGAACCTGCCCGCCAGGTTTGGAGGCCAGGGCTGGGGTCTAAGGAGAGGAAGGTTAATGAAGGGGAGGGGAGGCACTGCTTGCTGTGCCTTTAAGAAGAGTGAGGGCATCGCTACTCCTCCCCTGCCTGGTAACAGCTTGTGCCTGGGAAAGTTGCCTGCAGCCGACCCTGGAGCATCTTTGCTCGGTGGCCCTGCCCCGGGACCCCAGCTGTGAGGTGGCCCTGAGCCCTAGAGATCCCCACTATTGCTTCCCTTGCTGCCCCCAAGAAGATGCCCCTGGATCTGTCCATTGCCCTGCCAGGAGCCGGAGGGGAGCCCCTGGGCCAGTGGCCAGGAGGGCACAGGTACGTGGGGTGCTGGGGACAGGGGAATGCAGGCTGGTCAAGGGGACAGAGGATAGGTAGCATGGGGTGCATGGCAGGTTCCTTGAGCCAGGGTCAACCCCAGGTGAGCACAGGCACCAGTGGGGAGGATGAGGTGCTGTGTGATGTGCCCCAAGGAGCAGTGTGCTCCCACAGGTGCCTGGGGGTGAGGAGCACTCTGAGGGTCAAGGGTGCACTCTGGGCTGAGAAGCCTCAGGGGACTGTTCCACCAGTCATAGGATGGGCAGGAAGTGAGACCAGGGCAACATGATGTCCTGCCTTGCTGAGCATCTTCTCCCTTCTGCCTTCTCCCAGCAACTGCAGCCATATCACCAGTGGCTTTCCAACAAGTTTCTCCAAATCTGGGGTAGGTCTCAGCCACAAGTCTGCTGTGAGATGGTGTTTTGAGCAGGGCAGGATGATGTTTCCACAGCTGACTCCAGTGCAGTTCCCGTACTAGAACCATGGGTGCTAGGGCCCCACATGATGGGTACCCCCAAGCCTTGTGTGCAGGAAAGATCCTGGACGAGGCCTGGCTGTCCTGCAGCCTCATGGGAGCTGTGCTGGTGTAGGGAGCAGCCCTTCACCACCAGTGTCCTTCCCAGGGCTGGTGGTCAGAGCCAGGCTTTAACCCAGATGGTGCCAGTGTGGGAACTGACAGTGGTCAGAACATGGATTCTTAGGCTACAAGCAGTGCCTTGAAGCCTGTGGGAAAGTCAAGTACAGAACTCTCTCAGTCTGGTCTGGAAAATCATAAGGAAGAGCCCAAAACAATCTTGTAGATACAGTCCTTCTGACGCCTGGTGTTTTTCCAACTTGTTTACTGGTAGAGATGTTTACAAAAAGGTGGTGTCCTAAAGGACCAATCCTATTCATCGTCCCAAAACACTGTATAAAAATAATATGTCTTTCAATAAACATTGCTATAAGCCCTCCAAAGAACTAGAGTTCTACATGTCATTACATGAGCTGTCCTGAATCGTAATGATAGTGCCAGGGGCTCAAGTCCCTGTGGCAGCTCCATCCAGCTCTGCCTGGGGCCAGGCCCTAGGTCTCGAGGACATATTCCCCTGGGATGGATGGATGGATGGATGGATGGATGGATGGATGGATGGATGGATGGANGCTCCTGGCTGGGAGGTGCCAGAGCTGCTCACCTTCCTAGAATATGCAGATGCTGGAGGGAAAACTGCCTTGAGCCTTACTGGAGCCCACTCAGCCCCTCACGGAGTGGAAACTCCAGCAGCAACCGTTCCTGGGTGTCCAGCCCTCTCCTGCTTCATCCCCATCCCGGAGTCGCTGCGCGTCGTGCAGCCGCGGGGCAGCCCGGAGTGGCACTCGAGCGGGAAGAGCCTGAGGAGCTTCTTTCTTTCCTTCCTTGCTTCCCTCTCGGGCGAGCGGGTGGGAAAAGTCCTTTGGGAGGCCGGGCTTGGCGGGGGCCGCGCCGCTCCGCTCCCCCCCAGACCGTGCTCCGGGCCGCCCTACATAAAGGGGCGGGAGAGGCGGGGGCCGGTGCGCGCCGGCACCGCCTGCGCTCGCACGGAACGGCTCGGAGCGGTGCGGGACGGAGCCGGCCCCGCGGGGGCGGTGGGTGAGTGCGGAGCTGTGGCGGGGGTCCCGCCGCAGGTGGGGAGTACTGCCGGGCAGGACTGAGTTTCCGCGCGGGCAGCTGTGGGCACTCGCGCGGCGGGGCTCGCACCGCCTGAGCCGGGCTGTGCTTGGCTGGGACCCGGTTTAGCCATCGCGGGGGTATCGGGCCAGGTGCCCTTCGCCGCCGCGCGCGTGGAAGCGGCGGGGCGGGGGGCTGGCAGGCAGGGCTGCCCACGCTCGCTCCCCGCTGCCCTAGAGCACCTTCCTGGGGCGGGAGGAGGCCCTGGGGGCGGTGGGGGGCCAGGTGCAGCAGCGGCCGCGGTGCACCGCTGCCGATGCCGTGGCCTGGGGCGAGTGAAGGGGTGGCCGAGGCAGAACCCGGGCTGTAGTCGGGCCGGGCGTGCCCTGTATCCCCCGCACCGTGGACAGCCTCACCGCCCGTTCATGGCCCAGCTACTGCTCGCTTGCCCCGGCCCGAAGCAGGGCTCTTTCTGCGCCGTGGGGTGCCTTGGGACGGTACTGGCAGCCTGCCCTCTCAACCCTGCCAGGTGTTCTGGCATGGGTGGTGCTGGGAACCTCCCATGCTGTCCCTAAGGCTTGGGGCTGGTGTGAGACTGTGGTGGCAGCATCCTATCCTCCAGGCTTCCACGATGAGCAGCCAACTCCTGCTCCTGGCTGTGCTCCTAGTGCTCCTGGGTCCTCCAGCTGCCATGGCACAGAAGAGGAGCCAAGGTGGGTGCTGAGCACTGGGTGCACACGGTGGGTGGGACAATAAGAGGGCTTTAGTACCAATATGCCACAGTGCCAGTCTGTGCCCTGAGTGCTGTTACTGCTCCACAGCAGTGTGTGAGGATGTGCTGGAGGCTGACATCGCCTTCCTGGTGGATGGTTCATCCAGCATCGGAAGAAACAATTTCCGTGCTGTCTGCACCTTCATGGATGAGCTGGTGGGGCCCTTTGTGCAGGCAGTGGGTGAGAAGGCAGTGCGCTTTGCCATGGCACAGTACAGTGATGACCCACGGTGAGCCCAAGGGAGGGGGCATGTGGGGTGCAGGGTGGCAGGGCTGGGAAGTTACAGTGTCTCCCTGCACTCCCCAGGGTGGAGTTCCCATTCTCCCAGCACACTGATGGCACAAGTGTCCGGAGGGCCATCCAGCAGCTGAGCTACAAGGGTGGCAACACGCGGACTGGCGCTGGCTTCCGCTACATCGCTGACAACTTCTTTGGCCCCACACAGCGCCGGCCTGGGGTCCCCCAGGTATGTGCAGAGCAGTGGCCCTGGCAACATGGGGAGAAGTGTTAGGTCCATGGGCCCCATGCTGGATCCCACAGTTCTTTCCTGGCCCTGCAGATCTGCATTCTCATCACGGATGGCAAGTCTCAGGATGATGCCGAGGGGCCGGCGGCGAAGCTGAAGAGCCAGGGCATCAAAGTCTTTGCCGTGGGTGAGTGAGGCTTCTGCGTCACATGAAAGAGTCTTCTGCTTGATTCAGGTTCTTCTCTCACCTATCATCTCCCTCTGTCCCAGGTATTAAGAATGCTGATCACAAGGAGCTGATCCGTGTGGCCTCAATGCCAACTGATGCCTTCTTCTTCTACACTGGTGATTTCAAGCTGCTGGACACACTGGTGCCACTGATAACACGCAGGGTGTGCACGAGTGTTGGGGGCACCCTGCGCCTGCTAGGTATGGGCCACCATCCTCCTCCCTGAGGGGCACAGATGCTGACATTGCTGGGTACCAGACAGTGCACCCTTAGCATCCGTCCCGCTCCCAGAATAACCTCCTGGCTATCCCATCCCATTGGGCACACATGTGTGCTGCCCCAGCAAGATATCCCCTCTGCTTCATGCTCTGTGGAGCCAACAGCCTCTGTGCTACCCCACAGATGGGCCAAGCCACACTGGCCCCTCCAACCTGGAGATCCTGGAGCGAGGCCTCGACCATCTGCGGATCCGCTGGAGAGCAGCCAGTGGTCCCATCACTGGCTACCGGGTGCAGTACATGCCACTGACAGGGCTAGGACAGCCGATCATGGCAGAGAGGCAGGAGGTGAGTGTCCCCACCTGACTGCTCAGTGTTCCTGGAGGTTCCTGGTGCCTCCATGTGTGACCTGGGGAAGATGAAGGGGTGACATTTTTCCTGCCCAGGTGAGCACAGGGCCACGGGAGACAAGCACTGTGCTACGGAGGCTGCACGCTGGGACAGAGTACCTGGTCACTGTCACCGCCCAGTACACCAACAGCATCGGCGAGTCAGTGTCTGGCCAAGCAAGAACCCGTGAGTGTCCATGTCCATAGGGACAGAGGTGAGTGCAGGCATTGGGTGCCCACAGCATATGGGGCTGGGGACTCATCCCTGCTTCTGCATGCCTCCAGAAAGCCGTGCTGGCTCCACGATGGATTTTCGCCTGGTGGAGACAGGACCCACCTTTCTACGGCTGGCCTGGCGGCCTGGCCCTGAGCGTCCCCAGGGCTACAGCCTCATTTATGCTGTGCAAGGTGAGGGGATGGTCCCTGTGAGGGTTGGTGCTGCCTGGGCACCCTGCCTTTGTGCAGCCCCCTGGGCAGAGGGAGGTATGGATGAGAGTAAATGCAGGGATACGTGCCCAGAGTGCTGTGGGTGTGTATCCGCCCACCCTCACCGGCACATGTGCACTGGGTGTGGGGCGCGTGTGTTTGCAGAGGCGTGGACGAAACCTGTGTATTCCTACACCCGGAGGCTTCATGCACAAGGCTCAGGGTGTGTGCTTGGGTGTGCACAATGGGTGGGGGCCTGGTATGTGCCCCCATGGCTGCTGCACATGGCGGGCAGGCAGCAGACCCCTGTCCCAGCCAGGAACCGGGCTGGAGCCACACACCTGGCAGCCCCACCCTGGTCTCAGGCATTCCAGGGGGTGCCCTTTGCCCTGGCGCATGTCCCAGCCTCTTCCCGGTGCTCCCCACCCCTGGCACTGATTGGCATCCTTAGGGCAGGGTGCAGGCCCACAGACACTCCTTCCATTCTGGACCTGGTGTGAGCCGTGTCCCTGTGCCCCCCCCCACCCCCCCCCACCTGCACCCCTCCAGGAGAAGCTCCAAGGGAGAAGACCCTGACAGCCAGTGCACAGTCGGCCACACTCAGCAACCTGCAGCCTGACACTGAGTATGTGGTGATGCTCCGACCCCGCTATGCACAGCAACCCAGTGTTCCTGCCACCCTCACTGCCCGGACACGTAAGTACTGTGCCCAGCCCTGGGCCCAGCTGGCATTAGGAATGGGTTCCCAACACAGGGATGCCCTCCTCCAACCACTGTACTCCATTGGGATGAGGCTGCCTGGCCCATTGCTGCCTGCGGGACCCAGAAGTTGCTCCCAGGGCAGGATGCAGCACTGTGTGCTCCCAATTTCCTTTGCAGCCTTCTGGGAGTGTTTCTACCAGAGTTTCCCTCCCATGATGTAAAAAACGTTGACTGAAAAAATGCAGGGTTTGAATACAGTGCTCTGGGGGAGGAAAGTGTGGCTGTTGGAAAGCATCTCTGGATAGGAGTGGGGGTGAGGCCCCAGGGCAACACCTTTGCAAACATCGGATTTTGGCAAACCAATTCCTTCAGCTGCCCAAGGCAGTCATAACCCACAGAAAGTATTTAAGGCATTAAGAGGAAGACATTTGAGCTCCATTTTGTATGAGTGTGATGCTTTCAAGGACCACCTGAGTGCAGGCTGCACTCAGTGACCTCAGTGTGGTTAGCCTCCGTGAGCAGGGGCAAGGGGGCTTCCTGGAGACAGTGGTTTGCAGGTGAAGATGCTTCCTGCTGCCCTCTGCCCCATCCTCATGTGGGAGATGGACAGTCACCTCACTTCCACAGGGCAGCTGGTGGGTGTGAAGCACTTGACTGTCCACAACGTCTCAGCACAGAGCATGCTGCTGGCCTGGCAGTCTGTTGATGGTGCTACTGGCTATCGGCTCTCCTGGGCAACCCGCACAGGTAGGTGCCTCTCCCAGAGCTTGTGGCCCTTCTGCTGTGGCCCCTATGAGGAAGGACAGGAGGGAGCTGGTGGCATCTGCTGCCTGAACTCCCCAAGGGACTGCTGCACTGGCTCCCACAGGGCAGGACAGGCACAGGGTGGACCTGGATGCCGGGCAGATGTCGCATGCATTGGTGGGGCTGCAGCCCAACACCGACTATGTGGTGATGGTGGCCCCACTCTTCAGGCAGCTGGAGGGGCCCACAGCCACTGTGCAGCAGAGGACAGGTAGGTGTTGGGTACAGGTGATGCCCACCTGCTGCTGTGCATGGGAGGAGGCAGGGACCAGCCCTCAAAGCTCCTATCCTTGCCATGTGCGGGGACCAAACACATGGGCTGGGTGGCTTTTAGCAGAGTGGCACAAAGTGCCCTGGCCCATGGGGTCCCTCTTGCAGAGGCAGGTACAGACCAGACGCTGCAGACCAGCATCCTGGGCCCCACATCCATCCAGGTGCTCTGGACCAGTGCCCGTGATGCTCGTGGCTACCGTCTGGAGTGGAAGAGAGCCACAGGTGGGCTCAGAGTGCCTGTTGCCCCTGTGGGCCCTCTATGCCAGCAGCTGGCTGTGATCCTTCCCTTCCTGCAGGACCAGAGCCTCCCAGAACAGTGTCTCTCCCCAGCAGCACCAATACTTACCAGCTGATGGGGCTGAAGCCAGGGACCGAGTACCGCATCACCCTCTACACGCTCTACGATGGTGGGGAGGTGGCCACTCCCGTCACCACCTTTCAGACAGGTGACTGCTGCTGTGGGTCCCCTGACTTGTCCCCCACCATTCCAGGCCTTTGGCATGGAGGGCTGTCCCACTGGGTATTGCTGAGCCTGAGGACTGCCTTGGCCATGAGACCCCCCTCAGCTGTCTGGTCACAGCCCAGGAGGTGTATGGGGGCCGTGCTGTCCAGGCTGTGCCACTCCAGCTGTACCTCACATGTCCCCTCACAGGCATGGAGGCACCTGTGGCTGCTGTGTCAGACCTGCGGCTCATTGAGGAACCGGGCAGGAGGGCACGGCTGAGCTGGACCGGTGTCCCTGGTGCCACCGAGTACAAAGTGATGGTGCGCAACAACCAGGGTGAGTCTTGTGGGCAGGGGCATGGGTGGCACCTGGGGGATCCTGACCAGCTGACACTGAGCAACTGCACTGCCCCACTCCTGGAAGATGGCACAGAGAGGACAAAGCACATCCCAGGCAGCCAGACAGGGCTGGAGCTCGGTGACCTCCGGGAGGGCATTACCTACCTGGTGCGTGTCTCGGCACTGGCAGGCAGTCAGGAGGGCAATGCTGCCACGCTCACCATCCGCCTCAGTAAGTCCACATCAGGATTTGGTGTCAGGAGTTCTGGTACTGCATGTTCCCACTCTGGATTGCATTTGTCCTCTATCCCCCTGCAACCCCTTGGGATGGCAGCTTGGCTGTGGGGTCCCTTTGGACTCCCCAGGGTGATGCTGTGGTGTTATGGGGTGGTGCAGAGTATCCAGACGTGGGCAGCATTTCGGAACTGCGGGTGATGGAGGCCGGTCCCAGCCAGCTGCGGGTCACCTGGCGAGGGCTACCAGGTGCTGGGGGCTACCTACTGACGTGGCAAGGCAGTGATGGTGAGTGTATGGACCATTGGATGCTGTGGCAGCACTACTGGAGCCATTCCTATCCCAGCCATCTCTTAGGTCTGAAGAAATCCCGCTTCCTCCCTGCTGAGCCCACCACCTTCACTATCGAGGGGCTGCACACCAACATCGTCTACACTGTTGGTGTCTCGGCCATTGTGGATGGCCGTGAGGGCACCCCTGTCACTGCTACGGGACGGATAGGTGAGGTAACCCCTGCCTGACAGTGCTGTATGGTGCTGTTTGCTGTGAACCTGGGTGACAGTGGTCCTCTTGGTCACAGTGCCAGAGCAGGTGGGGAAGGTGACCCAGTTGGAGGTGCAGGCATCCAGGAGCAATGTTGCCCGTGTCACTTGGGTTGGTGTGCCAGGAGCCACTGCGTACCATGTGGTGTGGAGCCGCAGGGATGGTACTGTGGGATGGGGATGGTGGCGGGCTGTGAGGCCAGCAGGGTGGGGGCCTGATGCCACAGTCCTTGGCAGGGAGTTTGGAGAATAAACAGCGAGTTCCTGGCCACATCAACTCCTTTGACATCCCCAACCTGGAGGGAGGCGTCTCCTACACTGTGAAGGTGACGGCACTCATTGGCAACCGGGAAGGCAATCCTGTCTCCATTGTTGTCACCACCCGTGAGTGCTGGGGCAGGGGGCATCACCCCAGGGTGGCACTGGGCACTCCTGCCCCTAACGCCTGCCCCTCTGCTCCACAGCGGAGGCAGTCCCCCACCGCCCTGTCAGTGGCTTCCAGGTGACTGAGGCCTCAGAGCACCGCCTGCGCCTGGCCTGGCTGCCAGTGGCTGGCAGCACAGGATACCGTCTGTTCTGGCGCTTGGCTGAAGGTAAGCATAGCTGGCTGGCACCCCTGCATCCCTGTCAGCCCCCACCTGCACCCCCTCACCCCTCTCTCCCCCTGCCAGGGGGGCCCCAGCATAGCCAGCAGCTCCCAGCCACCTTCAGCGGATCTTATGATCTGTCGGGACTGGAACCAGGCCGCCGCTACCATATCAGCATCACCAGCCTGTCTGGCAGCCGCGAGAGTGAGCCAACCACCATCACTGCCATCACCAGTAAGGGACTGCCTGGGGCTGAGGCAGCATAAGCCCCTGACACACGGCTTGAGCCCAGAAGGGCACTCAAGGACTGGACTGCCCCAGCATTGGGCTGGGGAGGGCACAGGTTGGAGGTTGCCCCATGAAGCTGGGACACCCTTTCCTCCCCCTTGGTAGCTGCCCCGAGCCACATCACCAGCCTGCGAGTGACAGAGGTGCAGAGAGATTCAATGACTCTCACCTGGACCCCAGTCCCTGGTGCCTCTGGCTATGTCCTCTCCTGGAGCCCTCCCACAGGTGAGACGAGTGGGTGTCCCCAGGATGGTGGGCAGCATCCCCACAGGGGCTTGCTGATCCCTCTGACTGTCCCCTGGGTGGCAGCTGGTGGAGAGAAGGGGCGGACATTGCCCAGCACTACCAGCTCCCAGCAGGTCTCTGGGCTGCGCCTGGGCCAGCGCTACACCTTCACCCTCCGCCCACTCCTGGGGAGTGCACCAGGTGCAGAGGCGTCTGTCAGTGAGCGCACAGGTACTGTGGGGTCACTGCAGGAGTGGACTGGGCTTATCTCCACTCTGGTGGTCGTTTCATCCCTTCCTGGCCTGCAGTCTGCAGGGATGCCCTCGGTGACGTGGTCTTTCTAGTACACGGCACCCGCAACAGCTCCTCTAGTGCCGACGCTGTCCGCACCCTCCTCTCCAACACCGTGTCCGCCCTGGGGCGCCTGGGCCCCGAGGGCACTCAGGTAGGCTGCTGCCAAAGCACTGGGGACACAAAGAGGGAGTGGAGCATGGGTGGGCTGTGGTGCCCACTGCTCCCCTGCACCCTTGCAGGTGGCCCTGGCCACATACAGCTACCGCAGCCTACCCTGGCTGCTCCTCAACCGCTCCAGTGACCTGCCCACTGTGCTGGAACAGATCCGCACCATGCGCTATGAGGAGCCCAGCGGCAACACCATCGGTGAGGGGTGGCACTAGGAGCTGGGGCAGTGGTTTTTGGGATCCTGCTGACTGTCCCTTCTTCCTTCTCCCTCTCTAGGGGCAGCCATCACTTTTGCCAGGACCTACCTGCTGAGTCCCGGTGCAGGGCGCCGTCCTGGGGTACCAGCAGTGCTGGTGGTTCTGGCTGACAGCCCTTCTGGGGATGATGCCATCACTGTGGCCAGGGATGCCAAGGCTGGGGGTGAGGATGAATAGGGTCTCATCAGGGTGTGCAGGGACTTCTGTGGGGTGCTAAGGATGCTCTTGGCTCAGGGCTACACGTGCTGGCAGTGGGTATGGAGGGGGCAGACCAGGACCAGCTCCGGCGCATGGTCACCAGTGAGGACTCACAGTACATCTACCATGGCAGTGACCTGGCAGAGCTGGAGGGAGAGTTAATTGATGACCTCTGCACCATCATCTCCACCATGGTAAGGACCAGAGTACCTCAGGGAGGTGTGGAGGTGGAGCAGCCCCATGTAAACTGGGGAGTCTCCTACCCCTGGGTTCACACAGGCTTGTCTTTTCTTGCCAGCCACCACAGAAGCCGAAGCCCTGCACTGTGCAGTGCCCCAAGGTGAGCTTCTTGAAGCTGTGCTGTGCTGTGCCACAGGCATTTAGCATGCATCAGGGACCCCTAGCTGCCGATGGCAGAAGGCCAGTGGGGAGTTAAGTAGAAGGGTAATACAAGGGTGCCAGCCCCTAACCCCTTCCTTCTGTCCCCTTGCAGGGCGAGAAGGGAGATCGCGGTGAGGCAGTGAGTGCTTTGGTGACACCCCACCACCAGCTGGTGGCTCTGGGGGGTTTGCATCTCCACAGCCATGATAACATGAGCTCACAGGGGATGCTCACTACTGGCTTTGTCTCTGCAGGGACTGCAAGGACGTATGGGACCACCAGGTCTCCCTGGTCAGCCGGTAATAACATGATGGAGGGGGGCATGAGGGGGGGTATAAGAAGGGCAGCTCCCTGGAGAGGGCAGTGTCATGGTCCCCATGTCCTCATGTTCCTTTGTCCCTTTGTCCTGCCAGTGGGTGGGTGTGGGACAAGAACATGTCCAGCCCCTTGCTACAGGGGTAGACAGGCAATACCCCTTGACCACCACCTGCCACCCAGGCTGTCCTCACCACTGTGTCTTCTAGGGTCGCCACGGGCTTCCTGGCCCTCCAGGACCACCAGGGCCACAGGGTCCACCAGGAGAGAGTGCTGAGAGTCCGGGCAAGAAGGGAGAGAGGGTGAGTACCTCTGGCCCCTCACTTAGGCACCCCAGGATCCCTGGACACAGTGACCTGGCTCCGTGGGGGCTCTCACTGCCCCTGTCTCCTTGGTCTCCATACCTACACTGGAGGGGAAATCCTGCTGAAGAACTCCAGTCCAGCTGCACACTGCACCCTCACACCCCAGCTCAGCACATGGGGGAAAGGCACCCTGAAATCCAGCTCTGCCTTGGGGCTGCCCTGAGCTGCCAGTGCTGGGACCAGTGCTGCCTGGAGCACTGAAGGAGTCTGGCGGTGCTGGGGTACACCAGATGCTGGCATGATGCTCTTCTGTCCTGCAGGGGTTTCCTGGAGCGAATGGGATACCAGGAAGCCCTGGACGCCCTGGGAATCCTGGATCACCTGGGCAGCCAGTGAGTAAGGGTGTCCCTTGGCTTTACTGCTGGTTGCACTGTCTGCTCCCTGAGCCATCCTCTGCTTCCCTGTTCCCTCTGCTGGGAGTATCTCTGCAGCTGGCAGGGTCATTGCTGTCTACTGTGTGTGTATCCCAGGCAGAGTGTACTGTCTATCCTTGCTTTGGCTGGAAATGCCATGCCATCCCACTCCACCCCATTCCATCTCACCCCATCCTCACTCCCCTGGCTGGCAGGGATGTGTTCACCTCTTGAGCTATTATTTTCTAGGGCATCCCTGGTCCTCGAGGGGATCCTGTGAGTATTGCCCCAGCCCTCCCCAACCCTTCTCACACCCAGCATCCCCTCTCATTCTCATCTTTCCTTCCCAGGGGACACGGGGGCCTATGGGACTTACAGGCCCAAAGGGGGAGAAAGGTGAACCGGTAGGTGATGGACAGGGGGCTGTCCCACAGGGGTCCCTGGGGAGCACTGGGGACCCTGGTGGGCGCATCTTGACACCTGGAATTTCCTGGCCCAGGGTCTCCCAATCTCCCTGCCAGACTCTTGGCCTTGTGGCACTGTGGCCACAACAGGGCACATGCAGTCACTGATTCTTCCTCCCCCTCCTTGTGCAGGGAGAGCCCAGGGTGATCACGGATGGAGAACAGGGACTACCAGGCCAGAAAGGGGAGCCAGGTGTGCCGGTAGGTGTGGGAATATGGATGTGAAAGGGTCTCTGCCAGCACCCCCAGCCCACACCACAGCCTCAGCTGATGGAGCACCTCTGTCCTCCAGGGCAGCCCTGGCTCACCTGGGATCCCTGGCCCACGGGGGCCCCTTGGTGATCCAGGCTCACCTGGTCCACTCGGACCCATGGGGCTACCAGGACCTCCTGGAGAGTTTGTGAAGGTACATCCCTCCAATGCTGCATGGGAATGGCCGGGGGATGTGTGGGCAGATGGATGGGGGAACCGGCATCTGCTTGGAGCTGCTCCCCCGTGGACTCCTCCTGGCCCTGTTCATGGGCTGTGCCCTCCACCAGCTGTGCCTGCACACATATCCACATGCCTGAGCTGTTGCTGGCTGGCACTGGGCAGTGTGGAAAGAGGCACATGGCATGCACATGCCCTAATGCCACTGATGATGAGCTCTACCCAGCATGTTCCTCTTCCATTCAAAGAGGGCATGGGAATAGCCTGGAACTGCCCTTATTTGCTTTTATCGCTCTTGCAGGGAGAAAAGGGTGACCGAGGGGAAAGGGTGAGTGGCTATGCATTTCCCTGACTCCTCTGCCCTACTGGATGGAGGTCCCTTGAGTGTCCAAGGGCACAGCCCCTCAGGGTGCTGGGGAGGACTGAGCCCTCAGGGCAACGACACAGGAGCTGACTCCTCTCTGCAGGGCCCCCCTGGATTCACAGATGGGGCAGTACCTCGAGGGGATCCTGGACCCCCAGTGAGTTGAGCGCCTAGCCCAACAGGGTTGGCAGAACGGATCAGGGCTGCAATGGCTATGTGTGCCCAGGGCTGAGTTGCATCCCCAGGGGCTGAGATTTTCTCTCTTGCAGGGCCTGCCTGGGGATCCCGGGCCTCGGGGTCCTGCTGGGCCCCCTGGCCTGAAGGGAGAGAAGGTAAGAAGGTGGCAGGGACGCTCCCCACTGAGGCTGGGCCTCACACCACTCTCCAGTGGGGATTCCCGCCTAATGGGCATCCCCATGTCATTAGCATGGCTGTTGCCTTTCCAAATCCCTAGGGTGATGGCATAGAAGGTTTCCCAGGGTCACCAGGCCGCCCCGGGGACCCAGGAGACAGGGTGAGTTTCCTGAGAGAAGCTAAGGCAGGCAGGAGCTGCCCATGCCAAGAGCCAAGGCCCAAGGGCACACTTGAGGGCTCTTGCTGTGGACAGCCTGGACATTTGCTTTGTCACACCAAAGGTGACAACATCTCCATTCTCTTCTGCAGGGTCCTCGGGGGCCGCCGGGGGAGCAGGGCAGGAAGGTGAGTGGTGCAGGGACTGAAGGGACACTCTTACCATGCCTTTAGCAGGGAGAAAAGGGTTCTGGCTTCTGTGCCAGGACCCAGGATGTCCCCCAAAGGTACTGCTACCCCTGACCCTGTGTTTCTCCTATACCAGGGAGACCGTGGGGCACCAGGCGAGCTGGGAGAGATGGGCGAGAAGGTGAGATGGTGCCAAAGCAGATCAGCATTGGCCAGTCCTGGTGTCCCTGAGACCTGGTGGTGGCTGTGCCTGGGCAATGCTATCACAATCCAGTGGTCTTGGATGGGATTCAGGACTGAATTGTGAAAAGCTCTGGGGCGGTGATGGGGTGAGGGCAGTGTGATGAATAGGGGGGAAGGCTCCCTGAAATCCTCCTCTGCTTTGCTCTGCAGGGAGACCGTGGTGTTCCGGGCCCAGAGGGTGAGAAGGTAGGTGCACTGGGGCAACTGACATGGTGGAGTGATGCCTACTCTGCCCTGGAGCAGCCACCCTGGCAGGGAGTGGCAGGATGCCCACACACCTTCCTCTTCCTCCTCTCCTGCAGGGTGAGATGGGAGCCCCAGGGCACCCAGGGCCAACAGGCAGAGAGGTGAGTCAGGGTAGCAGGTGTGGTGCTGTAGAGCCAGGAGCTGCCATGCCCTGGGTGCATGTTCCCAGGCACTGCCAACTCCCTGAGGTCTCTAATCTTGTCATAGGGAGCTCCAGGACCACCTGGCCCCCGGGGGGAGAAGGTGAGGGCAAAGTGGGGTCCCAGAGGGGTGGCAGGGGTCTGTTGGGCAAGGGGCTGGCACTGACACTTGTCTCTCTGCAGGGTGATCCAGGACCACCTGGCAAGCCAGTAAGTGATGCTGCCCAGCAGGTCCACCTCTGCCTGCCCCAGCCCCAAGACAAGGAGCCATGGGCAGTGCCCAGCATGGTCTCCTCTGCTTCCCCTCCAGGCTCCCAGTGTGGCTGGTGTTGGAGAGAAGGTAACCCTGGCCCAGCTGTGCTGACCACCCTCTGGGAATGGCTGTGGGCTGGGGAGGAGGATTGCACAGTTGGGTTCATCCTGGTCCCAGGCCTGGTTGTCCACAGCAGCAGTGGGGAAAAAAATGGGTGGTTTGAGGTGCTGATTTTGTCTGCTCCAGGGTGACAGAGGTTTCCCAGGACCAGAAGGACCTCCTGGCCCCAAGGGTGACACAGGAGATAAAGGTGCCCGTGTGAGTACTGCGTTGAGGATAGCAAGCACAGGGCACATGGCACAGCCCTCCCCAGACTCATGATGCCTGTGCTGTTGCTCCATGCTATGTCCTTTCATGTCTAGGGTCCCCCTGGCCTGAGCATCCCAGGGCCAGCTGGCCCCAAAGGCGAGCAGGGCGATCGGGTGAGTCTGGGTGCACCCTGGGGGCACCAGCTCATGGGTCTGGTCCCACCCCTGTCAAGGGGTCACTGACGTTCCCAGTGACACATTCTCTTCCTCTCCCACAACTAGGGCACTGTTGGCCTCACAGGCAGGAGTGGCCCAAAGGTAATGTCACTGCCCTTACATTCATCTGTCCATCCATCTCTCTGTCTGTCCAGCTCTAGAGGGGCTGTTCCTGCAGGCTGTGCCCCTTCTCTCCCCAGATGCCCAAACTCTGCCTTCACTGTTGCCCCTTCTCTTGCCTAGGGTGACCCAGGAGAACCAGGGGAGAAGGGAGAGCCGGGCCGAGCAGGCACTCCTGGGCAGATCGGGATGCGGGGCAAGGAGGTAGTGTGGGACAAGGGGCTATGGGGCATTGTGGCCCTGAGGAGAGGGGGGGCTGGCAGGGAGCAGGGAGATGCTGGTGACCTGTAGTTTTCTCTCCTGGCTGTGGCCCACTGATTTGTGCTGCAGGGAGAGCGAGGAGAGAAAGGTGACGAAGGCACCCCGGTAAGTGGGGGTCCCCAAGACCACTGCCCCTCTTCCCACTGCCCCTGTTCCTACTGCCCCCCACTCACCCCCTCTTTCCCTGCAGGGTGAAGCAGGTCTGCCTGGGAAACCTGGAGACAGGGGTCCCCGGGTAAGTGCAGGGCTGCTGGGCACCTGGGGGAGGAGAGAGACCCATGGCCTCGAGGTGGCTCCTGCTAATGCACATCTTCCCTTTGCCCTCCACCCAGGGCCTTCCTGGCTACCGTGGCCCGCCCGGAGAGAAGGGTGACTTGGGGGACCCAGGACCTGAAGGCAGGAATGTGAGTTCCCCCTTGTATGTACCCACTGTATGTACCCACTGCTCCATGGACACCCACCACCCCTCACACCTCATTACCCCACACCCACCCTTACCCCAGGGGTACCCCCCATCCCACAGGACCCACACCCCACAGGTCCTCCATTTGCTCCCCCTCTGACTCCATCCCTCTTTCCTGCAGGGCAGCCCTGGAGCACCAGGGAGCAAGGGTGACCGTGGGGACCCAGTGAGTGATGGCAGGGCCATGTGTGGCCTCCCACCCCCAAGCCAGCAGTGCCCTAGCCGGGGCTGTGCCAGCTCCCCTTAATCTGCTTCTCTTGCCCTTCTTTCAGGGGCTTCCTGGACCCCCAGGACGAACTGTAAGTTCTGCCTCCCTCTTCTCCCTGCCCATGGGCTGGTGTCCAGCCCCATGTGCTCCAACAGCTCCCCTCTGCCCCACAGGTCGATGTTGGTCTCGGAAGAGTGGAGGGGAAGGGTGAGAAGGTAATGAATGAGTCCTTGGGTTGCTGGTGGTGGGATACCCTCTGCTGTCCTCTGGGCTCTGCCTGGCCACTGGGATTATTGTTCATCAAGCCCTCCCTGCTCAAAACAGCCTCTGCCACGTGCAGCTGATGTGCACCACGACTGAGAGGCACATGGAACCTGGGGGCACATGGGCTGACACTCATGCCCCATGATGGGAGGAGGCCCTGCAGGGCTGAGGTTTCCAAAGGAACCAGTGTGCTCCAAGCTCCCCAGCCCCACAGGGGTCCCATGGCAGCACCCAATACTCTGAGCGTTCTGCTTTTACAACCCAGCTTAGGCTCAGGACAGTTTTGGCCACAGGCTGTGCTCTGTGCTGGGTGGCATTGTGGTCCCCAACTGTGGCCAAGCTGGCTTCTGGCTCAGCAGCTGCTTGGTGCCTTTCTTCTGCTATCACACTCCGGCCCCCACTGCCCCAGTGGGAGCTACACTGAGCCCAGACACCTCTTTTTCAGCCTATGCCTCTTATTTTGAGACCTTTCCTCTCATCCCACCCCTAAACCACACAGCACCAGCACTGTGTACTCTGGTGCAGGCTTGGTCCAGCACAGTACCCTCTGACCACTGTGCCCTTCCCTGGCAGGGGGACCCTGGGGACCCAGGCAGGAATGGTGCAAAGGGTGCCCGCGGTGATGCCGGCTCCCCTGGAGTGCCTGGAGAGAGGGTAGGTGCTGAGTCCCTGGTGTGGGAGGCACTGGGACAGCATGGTGGATGATGTTCTGCAAGAGAGCGGGGGGTCCTGGTGTGCAGGGACTGCCTGCTGAGCACCCAGGATCCCCTCCTTTCCCCCCATGCCCCACTACTGAGCATGTCTCTTTCTTGCAGGGTGTGGAGGGCCCCCGTGGCCCTCCTGGCACACGGGTAAGTGTCCCCTTTCCTGTGGGGGTCTGAATGGGGGACCCATGCCCTGTGCAGTTCCTGTTAATGGGAGATGATGCTCAACTTCTCTTCCGGCTCCATAGGGTGACCCTGGGGACCGAGGCCTGCCAGGAGAGAAGGTGAGGAGACTGGGGGCTGAGGGTTGCCCTACACCACTCCAATCCCACCCTAAAACTTCAAATGTCCTGCCCTACTCTCTTACAGGGGGACCGTGGCCCACCAGGGCTGGATGGCCGCAATGGGCTGGAAGGCAAACCTGGGCCCCCAGGGCCTGCTGGCCTGCGGGTGAGTATGGTTCAAGGTGGGGGGAAATGTCTGTGCCTGGGTGCCACAGGTGGGAGCTGTGGGGTAGAGGGATGGTGGTGTGGGAGGAGCTGTTCCCCTGGATGCTCCAGGCTGGGGATGCTGTGGAGGGGGGGGGGGGNGAATGTCCCTGTCCTCAGCTCCTCCTTGTCTGCAGGGGGACCCAGGAAAGCAGGGAGATCCTGGCCGGGATGTAAGTACCTCTGGAGAGGGTGGGTTTAGGTTGTGTTCCTGCTGGTGCCATCAGACTTGCAAGGGACCTGTCCCATGCTTCTTGATCCAGGACAGTGCAGCAAGACCCTCCCCTGTCCCTAGCAGAGTGCCACTGCCAGTCACACTCCGTTCTCCCAGGGCTGGCTGTGGCAGATGGGTGCCCTGCTGTCTTGTGCTCCCACCATCTCCTTTCCCTACAGGGGCTGCCTGGGTTGCGTGGGGAGCAGGGACCCCCTGGCCCCGCGGGTCCCCTGGGACTACCCGGTATGCCTGTAAGTACCAGCCACCCTAGGGACACATCCTGTCCCATGCCCTCCGTAGATCCCAGCTGGATCCATCTGGTGGGGCTCGCCCTGTGCCCAGCTCCCTCTTCCATGCACCTTGAGGCTCCAGTGGGGCCCAGGCACCCCTGGCTGCTAGTGCCCCTGGCTGGTGGAGAGCTTGGGGGGCTCCCTCACTGCCTTTTTTTTCCTGCTAGGGCAAACCTGGTGAGGATGGCAAACCTGGCCTGAACGGCAAGAATGTGAGTAGGGGGAAACAGGGCTTGACTTTGGGGCTCTCCCAGGATGCTGAGGAATAGTGATCCCTGTACAATATAAGGCAAGGGAAGGGTGTGGCAAAGAACCCCCATGCTCTGAGCCATCCTCTGGTTTGTACCCATGTTGAGATGGTCAAGTGGGGGGCTGACAGGCAGTCTCTGTTCCCAGGGAGAAGATGGGACACCAGGAGAGGATGGGAGAAAGGTAAGGAGATGATCCATGGGTGCTTCCTGTGTGGTCCCTGCATGGTCTCCATGTGATCCCCAAAGCGCAGTGGTTCCATCCTGCCTGGACCAGGAGCACCATTTTGGGGCATGTGGATGGGGCAGCATGCCTCCAACACCTTTCTCTCCTGGTTAGGGAGACAAAGGTGATACAGGACTACCTGGGAGAGAGGTGAGTACTCCCCAAAGAGGAGGGTGTGATGCGGGGTGCTGGGTACATGCCCCCATCAGGGACAGACCTGGGTCCCAGATTCTGGAAGTGATACTGCTCTCTCGGCAGGGCCACAGTGGTGCCAAGGGTGAGCAGGGTGACAGAGGTTTGCCAGGCCCCCTGGGCCCCCCTGGTCTTCCTGGTGTCCCAGGGCAGGTTGGCCCCCCAGGCCAGGTATGTAGTTCTTGACCCCATGGTGCCACTCAGCACAAGACCGTGCAGTCCAGACTGCTCTGAGGCAGGCAGGACCCCCATCCATGGCTCCCTCAGGGCACTGCCCTTTGTCCATGAAGGCTGGGTGCTGTTGCATCACCTCCGTGTCTTCTAGGGCTCCCCAGGCCTCCGTGGGGTGGCTGGACCAAAGGTAAGTATGCTCCTGCCCCCGACTCCCCCAAGGCAAAGATCTGGGGGGGACCACGTGGCAGAGAGAATAAGTACCTGGCAGGAGTCCCCACCCCCAAGATGACAGTGCTGCAGTTGGTGCTGGGCAGCCTGACTGCTTCCCTTGATCCATTTGCTGTGTTTCAGGGGGACCCAGGGGAGCCTGGACTGCGAGGGGAGCCGGTGAGTACCCAGCCCTGAGCCTGACAAGCTGCAAGCACCTCAATCACAGCCACAGCCCCTGCCCAGGCAGCACCAAAGTGCTAACTCTGAAACCTACTAAGGGTGAGCACTGCTCACCCCTCTTGCTGCACCTCTGTACATCTTCTCATTCCCTCTTTTCCTGTAAACCTAGGGGAGACCTGGCAACCCTGGAGCACGTGGAGACCCTGGGACTACAGTGGTGAGTCCCTACCCTGACTTGCTATGCTGGAACAGCAGCATCAGCCCTGGGAGACAGAGAACTGTCCACAGCCTCTGTGGTGGGAACCTACTTTGTTTTTAATGTCTTTTTATTGCAGAACATTGAACGTAGCCTGGAAGCGCTTGGCATCAAGGTATGTATTTCCTGACTGTCAGGTTAGGGCTTTCTCCTGCCATGTGGTAGCAGGAAGAGGGCATGGGTGGTGGTGGGAGATCCGATCAATTTAGGACGGGTTAGCAGGACTGTGGGGTGCTGCCACAGTTGGGTTCCACTTGTGCCCTGACTGGTGGCTCTCTCCTCCCTCACAGGTTTCATCCCTGAAGGAGCTCACGGGTGCCTATGATGGGAGCTCAGACTCATTTCTGCTGGTGTCTGAGCGCCTGCGGGGCCAAAAGGGGAGTCGGGGGGATCCAGGAGAAAGGGGGCCCCCAGGCCGAGAGGTGAGTGGAGCCAGGCTCGATGCCAAGCCTCAACACTCTGCCCCACTCCTGCTTTCTGGGCTGGCTGGGGATTCATGCAGCCGGCTCAGCCCTGGGATGCTCCGGGAGAGCTCACAGAGCTCACAACCCCCTCAGGGCTGGTCTGGCAGCACAGCTTATGTTTTGCAGGGCTCCTTAGGCTTCCCCGGTGAGCGAGGACCCAAAGGTGACAAGGGAGACCCAGGTACCCCCGGTCCCCCAGGCCCCATGGGCCGGGCCATGGGTGAGCGGGGTCCCGAGGGCCCGCCTGGGCAGCCAGGGGAGCCTGGCAAGCCAGGCATTCCCGGGGTGCCAGGCCGGGCTGGGGAGCTGGGGGAATCCGGGAGGTCCGGCGAGAAGGTGAGTCTGTGTGGAGGTGTGAAGTGAAGTCTGGGGGACCTGGTCTAGGGGCCTGGGGATAGCCCTGTGACAGCCACTATGGTGTTTTCACAGGGTGACCGAGGCGAGAAGGGTGACCGAGGTGAGCAGGTGAGCTGGGATAGGACATGGTGCCCTCCATCCCCTCTTGTGTTGTGCCCCTGTTGAGGGAATGCAGGGCTCTCTGTGGGCAGCCAGATGCCCTATGGAGGCCAGGAGTGGCCATACCAGGAAAGCTCTGCTCTCCCATGCCTTTCCAACCTATTTCTCTGCCCTTCTCAGGGGAGAGATGGCTTGCCTGGACCCCCAGGGCCCCCAGGGCCCAAGGTAGGTGATGGCTGCTGCTGGGGACCATCATCAAGGTGCCAGCCTGCCCCTCTGGAGATGGATGGCCACATCCTTCCTGAGGTCCCCTGGGTGCTGGCCCTGACTGTAATGCGCCCACAGGTGGACATGGTGGAGGGCGGCCTGATGGGCCTCCCAGGCGAACGCGGCCCCATCGGACCCAAAGGATCGAAGGTGTGTGGCTGGTCTGAAAGGAGAAGGGCAGCTGAGACAACCAAGCTGTGGAAACATCACAAGCTGGGGCTGAGGATGGTGGTGCGGCAGAGGGGCAGCAAGGGCTGATGGTATCTGTCTTCTTCCCAACACAGGGTGAGCCAGGAGCCGAGGGTGAGCGGGGACCCAAAGGAGATAAGGTCTGAGGTTATAAGTCTCCAATGTCAAAAGGGAGCAAAGTCCTGGGTGAGGGCACTGCTGGACACGCCCCTCTTTGGGTGTCAGCAGGCCCTGGGAGTTCATGGGAAGGTCCCTGCCTATCCTGTGACCCTGTGCCTGTCCCTTCTGCAGGGTGAGGGTGGCTTGAGGGGTGACCGAGGGGAGCCCGGCGAGAAGGGCAGCGACGGTGCCCCAGTGAGTCCTGCACTGTTCCCCTACCTGATGCTGACCCTGGACTCTGCCTGGCACTGACCCCATCCCTGTCTCCATCCTTTGATCTAGGGTCTCCGAGGTGAGAGAGGGCTGGCAGGCCCTGAGGGGAAACCGGTGAGTAGGGACATGGTGGAGACATGCAGGCTGGGATTGGGGGAGGTCCTGTGGTCTCATACCTGCCAACACCAGCACAAGCAGGACCATTAATGCCTCATTCACCTCCTTCTACCCCCAAATCCCATGCAGGACCTGCAGAGCTTTCGGGCCCCTCTCCCTGTTCCTACCCCTCCTAAGTGCCCTCGCTGGGTGCCACACACTGGGAATGGGGAACATCCCTGGGCAGCAGGGAGGGCTCTGTGGAGATGGTGGCTTTCCCCTTGTCCACTGACTCTGATGTGGTTCTTTGCAGGGCTTGCCAGGCTTTCCTGGTGTGCTGGGACGCCCGGTAGGTGTCTGTGTGTCCCCCATATCCCTCTGCCCCACCACCTCAGCACACATCTGGGGCTCCTGGCTGTGAATACTTGGTGAAACCATGGGGGTCACCCTGCTGGGGCTGGGTCCTTGTCCCCTTGCATCTTAGCAGGACCTGTCCAGGCTTGTCTTACTTGGTGCTTACAAGAGTCACTGGCACTGTCTGGGTCTGCTCTCCATGGGGACACAATCTGCTCCCACTGGGGAAAACCCACTTCTGCAGTCATCCCATTTCTTCCTCCCTTCAGGGCAATCAGGGAGACCCAGGACCCCCAGGACCTCCGGTAAGGGGCCACCTTGCACCACGTGCAGGGGACTGTCATGCAAGGTTGATGTCAGCCAGGGTGGGCATTCCCCCAGGGAGTGGAGGTGGGGTGGCAGTGCTGGGACTGGGTGGTCCTCTTGTCCCCTCCCTGTCCTGTGCCACCAGCAAGCACCACCCCAATAATGTCCCCTTGTCCCCTGCAGGGCAGCACTGGCCCACCAGGGACCCAGGGCCCAGCTGGTGCCAAGGTAAGGCAGTACTATTGGCATCTGCATCAGCATTGCCATGTCCAGCCTGGCAGAGGGAAAATGGTGCATTGCCAGATTTGAGGACTGGAGGGAGGACCGCATTTCAGGAAGTTTCGGGGTGGAGGGAGGGACATTTGGGCTGGAGAACCTCCTGGATCCAGGTATGAAGATCTGCCTGTGACCAAAGTAGCTGGTTGATTGGGGGAGGTCGGGCTGATGCAGCGTGTTCTTCACAGGGTGATCCAGGGGAACCTGGCTCCAGCATCCGTGTGAGTACTCATACCCTCCCTGCCAGCACCCACCTGGCCACCCAAAACCATCCAGTCTCCCAAAATCAGCCAGTCCCACCCCAACACACCTTTCCACAAGGGCAGCCAAGGTCCTGGCTGTGCCATCCCCTCTCTGATGTGGCTGTTTCCATTGCAGGGCTTGCCTGGCCCCCAGGGCAACATGGGCCTGCCAGGACCCCTTGGCCCCCCCGGCCCAGGGGTAGGTATTTGTGACACCTTAAACCGGCCCCTTGGCTGTTCCTGGTGCCTGAGATGCTGCTTGATTTCTGCTCATGTCTCCATTGCAGGGCCCACCGGGTGTCCCTGGGCTCCCGGGACAAGTGGTAAGTGTGTTGCCCCCTACATCTGGCTGCCATCAGTGTTGGTGCTTGGGGCTGCCTGGGGGGCTGTAGGACCCCCCATGCCGCACCAGCACTATTATTGCCTGCAGGGAGAGAGCGGGAAGCCGGGTGTGCCGGGCAGGGATGGTGTGCCAGGGAAGGATGGCGAGGCAGGAGTGCCTGGGAAGATGGTACGTTGATGCTCACCCTGCCCCATCCCAGAGGGACCCCCACTCAGCTCAGCCTGGGTTGTTTGCAGCTAAGGCTGAGGGCTGTGCTGCTTGTGCCAGGGCTTACCGGGACCTTCGGGGCCTGCTGGTCCCAAGGGAGAGCCAGGGGATGCTGGAGCTCCAGGGCAGGTAAGTACAGAGCTGCCTTGTCCAGTGTTCCTGGCCAGGATGAGGGGGAGCCATCCCTATGCAGCCCTGCTCACTTGCCCTCTGTGTCTTCTGCTCCAGGCCATCGCTGGCCCCCCTGGAGCTAAGGGAGAGAAGGTAAGGAGCCAGGGTGTGAGACCTGGCATGGGCAAGGGTGTGCTGGACACTGGCATCCACAGTGGACACATCTGAGCACCTGTGTGTCCCCTGCAGGGCGAGCCAGCACTGCTGGAGGGTGTGCTGCTGGGAGAGCCTGTGAGTTACCCCCACAAACCTTGACACTCCCATTACCCTCATCTCCCCCCATTAACCTTTTCCTACCATTAATCTCATCCTCTCCCACCACCCTTGCGTTCTGAGGGGCAAGCCAGCCCTGTGGCTGCCCTCTCCCCTAACCCTGCTGGCCCTGACAGGGCTCCAAGGGTGACCGAGGCTTGCCAGGCCCCAAGGGTGAGAAGGTAAGCGCTGCGCTGGGGGTCGGTTGGGAGGGGGTTTTGTGGTCCCCAACTCCCTTGCTGCTTGGCCACAGTGTGGGGATTCAGCTGCAGCTGCTCTCCTAGTTCATAATTCCATGCATCTTCTTTTTCCTTGTTTTGCCCTGCCAGGGGGAGCCAGGAAGGTTTGGAGAGCCAGGAGATCCTGGGGAAGATGTGAGTAGGAGGCATATGGGGGTAGTGAGTGAGGCATATGGGGGTGGATACTGGGGACGGTGGATGCTGGCAGGGCTTGGGATCTGTGCCCCTGCCCCCTACTCCCCAGGTCTTCCTGGGGGCTTGGTGTCTTCACAGGGAGCCAAGGGATCCTCTGGAGCCAAAGGGGAGAAGGTACGTGTCCCCTGGCCCCGGGGGAATCCCCCAACCTGGGGCATGCTGTGGGTGGCATGGTGGCCCTGGCACCTCTGTGCTCACCAGCCAGGTGATGTGCCACACGGTCTCTGCCACCTTGCAGGGATCACTGGGTGTCGGTGCACAGGGACCACCAGGACAGGATGGGCCTCCAGGTTTGAAGGTAACCCCTGTCCCCATGTCACCCTGGCTCTGATCATGTTCCTAATGCCTCAGTGATGCTGTAGCTTGGCTGGCTGAGGGAAAAGCACACTCCTGAGGAGCTGTTTTTGTGGGCCTCATCTTTTACTTCCCTACTTCAGGGTGACACCGGCTTGCCAGGATTACCAGGACCCCCAGGCTTAGCAGGCATTGCTGGGATGCCAGGACAGCCAGGGCTGAGAGGGGACAATGGACAGCCTGGCCCTCCAGGTCCCCCAGGAGAGAGGGTAAAGACTACAACCAGAACATGGCATCACTGGTCCTGACAACCCTGGACCCTTGTGCAGTGTCAGTGAGGTCCTTGCAAGCCCCATTGCTTCCCAGACACAGCCCTGGGCATTCCCTGCTTTTTCTCTGCCAGGGTTTGATCGGCTTTCCAGGCAGAGATGGCACCACTGGACCACCGGGACCTGTGGGGCCCCCAGGGCCAGCTGTGAGTATGGTGCAACAGCATTCCTGGGGGTGTAGGCTCTGCCCTGGCTTCCCCACTGCCTCAGACAGGCTGACAGAGACCCAGCTGGCACCTCCCTGGTCCCTGGTTGCTGGAGTGTCCAGTGCCCCAGTGGGACTCTCAGGGATGCTTTGCAGGGTGTCTGGCATTTCTTTCCTCCCCTGGCTTGCTCACCCTTCTCCTTTCTTTTAGGGCATACAAGGGGCCCCTGGCCTGAAGGGTGACAAGGTAGGACCAGGGGCAGCCCTATAGCATGACAGGTGGGAGGCTGCTTCTCTTGTGGAGTGTCCCTGCAGCCACCTCACCCCTGAGGGTGCTGAGTCCACTCTGGATGGTGGCACATGGCAGCCTCCTGTGTGCCAGACACCCCGAGAGGTGGTGGGGACTGTGGGATGACCCCTGGCATGGGGGGGGGGGGTNNNNGGGGGGGGGGGGGTACCTGGCAGGACTGGGAGGAGCTGTGGGCAGTGAGGATGGGGATGAGTTCTTGCCTTCCTCTGGCAGGGCGCTCTGGGGGCGGGGCTGCCAGGAGCCAGAGGTGAACGTGGTGACCCGGGACCACGGGTAGGTACTGCCACAGTCCCCACCATGTCCTCATAGCCGGGGACAGTAAGGCTTAGGGTGCCAGCCCTGACAGGCCTCTGAGCCAAAGCTGCAGCTGTCCCTGGGGTGGGGTGATGCTGAGGTGCCCCCAGACTAAACACCCTTCTCACATCCCTTCCTTCTTGCAGGGTGAAGATGGGCGCCCAGGGCCAGAAGGGGATCGTGGGCCAGCAGTAAGTACCCCGCTTCCTCAGCTGCACCCTGATCCAGGCCCCTTCCTGACCATACCTGTCGCCCTGATGTTTTCAGCTTTCTGCCTCTGTGCAGAAGCTTTCTCACAGCCTTCTGATGTAAACAAAGTGTATCCTTGGAATGTTTGCATTCTTCTCCTCTGAGGGAAGAATTGATTAATGGTCATGTCCACCACACAGGTTGAGAGGTGGTGACCTCTCTAGCCAATCTCTGGACTTCTGTGCAAATGTATAAAAAGTAGAAAATGTAAATAAAGGTAGAGTAGTTCTTTTCCTTCACTGCTGCTGTGTCTGCCTGCTCTCTTCCTGTCCCAAAAGGGGGACACACCCAGCCTTCAGCTAGTGACGAGTGGTCCCCCAAATGAGAGGGGACCGCAGCAACCAAACCACAAGTGGTGACCCCAAGATGTGCCAGAGCAACATATACCTCTCTTCTCCCCCGCAGGGCTTGCCTGGGAACCGTGGAGAGCGTGGGGACAAGGTAAGGGACTCTGTGGGATGAGGAGCTGGGGAGAGAATGATGCACTTCCAGGTATTGGGGTGCCCAGGGAGATGCTGCCTGCTCCCTCCTGTGCATCTTTGCAGCATCTCACCTTCCTCACAGGGAGACCTTGGGGCCCCAGGACCCAAAGGAGACAAGGTGAGTCCTTGGGGCAGGGGGAAATGGGAAGGTGGGCAGCAGCCCTGGACCCCCTTCTCACCCCCACCTCTCTCTCTGCTTTGGGTGTACAGGGTGATACTGTGGTGGTGGAGGGGCCGCCTGGAGTGCGGGGCAGCAAGGGGGAGCCGGTAAGAGCCGTCCCTATCTTACCCCTCCTGTCCCTCTGGGAAGAGCTGGAGGAGCTTTTTTCTGCTGAGGGACCCTCCCTTGCAGAGCATATTGTCCCCTCTCCTTCAGCCACCCTACAGACCCCCATGTTCCTGCCCCTACGGGAGTCTGTCCTCCCCACCCTGATGTGTGTCTGAGCTCCTCATTCCCTGACCTCTCCCCGTGTTTCCTCCTTTGCAGGGAGAGCGTGGCCTGAAAGGCACAGAAGGGGACAAGGGGGACAAGGGGGAGCAAGGCATGCTCGGAGAGAAGGTACAGGGCTGATAGGAACTTATGCAGGGCTGGGAGCTGCTGGGTTGGGGAGAGCTGTTGACAGGGCAATGGACCGAGGAAGCAGGGCATGACAGCATCCCTGTGCCCTATGTGCTGGTGCTAGTAGGCACCAGGGACATGGTGCAAGGGGAGCTGCCAGACCTGGTCTCGGAGGTGGCCATGGCTATGCCCTGGCCATACAGTGGCTGGAGCTCTCCCTCCTGCCCTGTGCTGATCTGGGTTTTTGCTTGCAGGGCACAAGGGGTGAACAAGGAGAGAAGGGCTCTATGGGCTTCCCTGGGGCACGCGGCCCTAGCGGGCAGAAGGTATGAAGCTGGGCAGCCCCTCTGCTGGGGGATCATCCCCCTCACCTGCCCTGACTGATGCCTTTGCCTTCCCCAGGGAGAGGTTGGAGCGCCAGGAGAGCCTGGTGAGCTGGTGAGTTGTTGTGTCTCTGTGCCTCTGCCACCTCACTGCAGGGCAGGAGCAGAGCCTTGTCACGCTGTGTACTCTCTCACAGGGTCGGCCTGGCCGCGATGGGATCCCTGGAGCCCGGGGAGAGAAGGGGGACATGGGACCCCTGGGCATGCGTGGCCTCAAGGTGGGTTGGCTTCTCCAGCTGCCAGTGCTCTCCTGGCCAGGACTAGTGCTGGCTTGGTATGGCTCTGACTTCCCCATTCTTGCAGGGTGACCGGGGCATGAAAGGTGCCTGTGGCCTCAATGGGGACAAGGGTGAGAAGGTGAGTGGGTGCCTGTAGGGTGCTGCAGAAGCCTGGATGTTGCCTGGAGGCTGTGGCCCTTTGGATCCCCTCCATCAGCCAGCAGGAGCAGGGAAATGGCTGGGGCCAGACCTTGACCCTGTGACAGGGCCATGGGACCCTCCTCTGCCTGTGGCTCTGGGGTGAGCATTGAGGGGTGAAGGACTGATTGCCCTGTCTCTCTCCTGCCTGCTATAGGGAGAGCCAGGGATCCCAGGGCGCTCAGGACTGTCAGGGAGGAAAGGCGAGCCGGTAAGCACCACACTGACACCAGAGTGGGACAGGAAAGCATGGCTGGTGGCTGATGGACATCTGCTCTGTCCCCCAGGGAGATCTGGGTCTATCAGGACCACCAGGAATTCCTGGAAAGGAAGGGCTCATGGGACCCAAGGTAGATCAGAGCACTGCTGGGAAAAACTATGCTGGCACTTCATCTTCCTGCAGCCTGCCCCCCACTGTCCGTCCCCTGCTGCCTGTCCCTTCTTCTTTCCAGGGTGACCGGGGATTTGACGGGCAGCAGGGAGCCAAAGGAGACCAGGGGGAGAAAGGAGACCGGGTGAGCAGGCTGGAAAGGGATGGGATGTATTGCACCACATTGCTTGTATCAGGATACAGCCTTGGTTGGAAGTGTGTCAGAGCCTGATGCTCCCAGAAGAGTCATTCAAGCACTGCTCTAAGTTATGTCACTAAACAATGAATGACAACAATTCCCTGCTCTTCATAAGAAGGCACCAGTGCTGGTTCTTTGGTAATCCCCAGCTGTGGGGTCAGAGGATGTCCATGGTATCTGTTCTGAAGTTGGGGGCTCTGACACCCCTGGCCTCATCTTCTGCTCTCCTCCAGGGTGCCCCTGGTGTTATGGGTGGCCCTGGTCCCCGGGGCAGTGACGGTGCTCCTGGCCCCCCTGGGCCCTCAGGGAGCATTGGCCCACGAGGTCCTGAGGGCATGCAGGGCCAGAAGGTAAGTCCTCACCGCAGGTGAGTGGTGCCCCTCTAGGGCTGTGAGGATGGGAGTCCCCTTCGAGGGTGAGGGGTGGGTGGCATCTGGAGTCATGTCCCAGCTCTGTCCTTCCCTGCCGGCTCACTGGCTTTGGGTTCCTCCCTTGTGTCCCCCTGCCCAGGGGATGGAATCTGAGAGGAAGAGTCTGTAACCCTGCTTGTCCTTGAGTTGAGCTGGACCCATCCCCATCCCCACCTGCACTAGCATCCCTGGGGTGCAAGTATAGGGAAAACTGCACATCCCCGGTACTGGGGAAAGCAGAGAGACGCCAGCACCCACCAGCCAGATCCTGAGCATGTGTCATTTGCAGGGGGAGAGAGGCCCCCCTGGACAGTCAGTGCCAGGTGCACGTGGCATGCCCGGCATCCCTGGAGAGAGAGGAGAGCAGGTAAGTGTGCAGGTGCCTGGCCCTGCCTGGGTGAGCTCCAGGCAGGACTAGGTTCCCATCTTCTTTCTGTTCTTCTCAGGGCAGTCCTGGCACCCATGGGCTCCGTGGGGAGAAAGGAGAGCCAGGCATGACGGTAAGGAGCCAGAAGGGAGCCGGCATAGGCTCATGGCACTCAGGTCACTGAGCTGGAAAGGCATGCTGGATCCATCCCACTGCCACTTGTATAGAGGCTGCCCTCACCTCTGGGCTCTGCTAGACCTTGGGAAAAGGGTTTTTCCTCCTCTTCAATTCACCATCCCCCATTACTACCTTTGCCCCTTCACGTGCCTGGCAGGAGGAAGAGATCCGTGGCTTTGTCAGGCAGGAGATGAGCCAGCACTGTGGTGAGCATCCCCTGCTGCTGCCCTGGGGCTGGGGGTCTGGACCAACTGCCCCTGACCCCAACCTTGTCTCTCCCACAGCCTGTGGTGGCCACCTTCCACGGCACCAGGATTCACGTGAGCACTCAGGTTGCAGCTCTTCTTTCCTATCCCCCTGCTCCACACATGTGGCACCAAAGGGGCCCTGGCACCCAGGTGTGCCACTGGTTTTGGGGAGCTGGAAGTGGCTGGGGCCCTCCATGACCCCTTCAGTCAGGGTCAGCATCAGTGTAGGACCCTGCACAGGGAGAAGGGATGGTGTGTAGCAGAAGTGATGGTGCAACAGGGATCCTCAGGGGAAGCTGGCTCAGGATGGTGCCAACGGGGTCTGGGTGCTGCCAGGGTCTGCCCAGCTGAAGGGATCACAGGAACTGCACCCCATCTATTCTTGGGTGTCAGAACTGGGGCAGGGGTCCTGCAGAGGTCAGCAGTGCTGGAGGGAATGGTAGGCTGGAGGAGTGGGATTGGAGGGACGGAGGCAAGGAGTGGGCTGGGATGAGGTGGGTGCTTTGTCTCCAAGGAGGCTGGGGGACTCAGGCCAGGAGCAGCTTCCACTCTGCTCAGGGAGCAGGAAGAATCGTCCGCCAGGAGAGAGAACATGACCAAACAGGTGATGGAGAGTTTGAAGGACCTATAAGATCTGGTGACATGGGCATGTGTGCCTCCCTGTGCCCTCCCCTTGGATCCTGCTGGGCTTCAAGTGGGTGCTGTCTCTCTGGGTTTCCCCTGCCTCTCCCTACACTAGAAGCCCCCATGGCAGCCCTGGCCTGTGGTGCAGAGAGAGGAGGGGGTCTCTCCAGGTTCACCATCCCTATCCATTACCCTGTCAGGCTGCAACAGGGTTGAGGCAGTGCTGGACTGGCCCAAAAAGGGGTGGTTTTCCCTCGGAAAATAAGGGGAAAGCACCCCAGACTCCTTTGCCTCTTCCCTGATGCCTGTGTCCCCTCGACAGAGTCCTTCTCCACTCCGCCGTTCCCAGCTGGCAGCGCTCACATAGTCCCTGTACTCAAGTTGTCACACACTGAGGAGGATGAGGGTATGTCATCCCTGTGCTTTTTAGTCCTTGCCCCCCTTTTTCTGTGCTCCATGTTTGAAGTGAGGACTGCTCATGCGTGGTGTTGTCTCCCAGGGCAGGACAGGCAGATCATGCTCGACAATGATGACCTCGGGTATGACAGCATGGATGGAGAGGAGGACTACGATGAGGTCCCAGAGATGGACAGCTTGGAGCAGCCTGCAGTGGATGGTGAGCTTCCCTGCACTCACTTGGCATTGAGAGCTAAGCTACTGGGACAAACCATGGAGCTGCTCCAGGTTTTGGGGTGGTGTCTTTGCATTTAGCTGGGCTGTGGGTCCCTGTGCCATCTGTCTGGGGGGGATTTAGGATTTTCTGCCCTCTCACTGGTTCTTTGGGAAGGTTGCACCTTCTCTATCACTGTGCTGCCCACACCATGCAGACCTTGTACTCTATCTCCCTCACTGAAACCATCACCAGCAGTGATGAGTGGTGTGCTGGGCTGGTGGGACCTGCTGCCCTGGCAGGTTTCCTGTACTCTGGTCATGAGACACAGGATGGATCCCAAAGCACCCAGTAGATCAGGGAAGCCCCAGTGGCAGCAGCCTGTGGCGAGTCCCTCTATAACCTTTCCAAGGGGTGCTGCGGCCATCATGTCTGCATGCCACCTACCTTCCAACTCTTTGTTGGGAGCTGTCCCGGGAGACAGCTTGCCCAGAGTGGTGTCTCCTGTCCTCAGTTCTAGCACTTGGGCAGAGCACAGAGATGTCTCCTCCAGCCAAACCCTTCCCATGCCCAGCCTTCCCCTTCTGGGGTTTCTCCTCCTCTGCCAAGTGGGTCTGCCAGCCTCCACCGCAGGTGTGTTGCCTGCCCCCGCCTGCCCTCACCAGCAGCGTTTGCCCCACAGCTGAGTCCTGCAGGCTGCCGCTGGACGAGGGGGACTGCCAGCGCTACACCCTGCGGTGGTACTACAACCAAAGAGTCACCGAGTGCCGGCCCTTTGTCTACAGCGGCTGCCACGGCAACCTCAACCGCTTCGACAGCAAGGAGGAGTGTGAGCTGCACTGTGGGCAGCGCCCAGGGGCTGGTAGGCAGAACTTGGCACAGCTACAGGCACTAGCTGCTCCATCAGCATCTCAACCTTGTGCCATGGCTCAGCAATTCAGAGCTGGGGGCACAGTGCTGGCCCCCAGCCTCAGCTCTGACAGTGCCTTGCTTCTCTCCACAGATTTCCGTGGCAGTGCCGGCAGCAAGGTGGGAGGGCAGCCAAAGGTGTAGGTGTGCAGGCAGTGTCTCGGCAGGCAGGGCTGCCTGGAAGTGGGGCCCAGCTGCCGCCCTGGCCGGGGCTGGGCTGCCCATGGTGGCAGCGGCCATGTACCCACCAGCCCCAGCAGGAACCCGGTGCTATTTCTAACCTGTCTTTATGCTGCTCATGGGTTTTTCATTTCATATCAATTTATTGTCACTAAGGTGAAATTTATATTACTTGAAATTTATATCACATTTATATCACAATTCCCTCCCACCAAGGCTCTGAACCCCCTTTCCCACTAGGCTGTTCTCAGTTTTGATTTTTAAATTATTTGTTGCCAACAGAATGGTTCTTAGCCCTGTTTCCTCTCTCTGGAAGGAGAGCTGGGACTTGGCATAGTTGGGCTCCCTCCCCTCCCATAATACCCTTTTATTCTTTCCTGCCCCACACAGACCCCCAAACTCCCTCCCTGGTCCCCTCCCTCTGCTGGGAGAGCTGCCCACATCCTTGTGCCAGGCAGTGCCTCCCTGCACAACATCCCTCACCCCTATCCTGCAATGAGCTCCATTTAAATAAACTTCACCTTAACCTCAATTAGGGCCCAGTTCCCCTTTTGTGGCTGCAATGGTTTGGCAATGACCTGTGGGGAAACTGGAGGCTCTTGCCACGTGGTACCCTCCAGCTCACATGCCTGCCAGCAGCACACATGTCTTTAATCCAGGGAATCTCACCTGCACCCCCAGGCCTGTCAGGGAAACCCTGAGGATGGTGCTATGTTAGAAGAGGTTCCTGCTCACCCACGCTTATTCTCAAAGGCTTTGTGAAAGTGATTTTGGCTGCCAGGGTCACAGCCTCTGTGTGCCCCCATCCCCAGGGCTGAGTAGGGACATGCCCTTCACTGCCCCGGAGCTCCAGGGGCTGCCAGGTGAGCTTTGTGGCCCCCACACGTACTGCTGTTCTCTGTGTATATCTATATACAGCAAAGGTATATGTGTACCAAAGCAGGGGTGATGTGTATTAAAGCTGTGCTCACAGGGAGATGTCACACTTCTTGGCAAATTGCTGGAGATGTTTGTGGAGTTTGGGGACAGCTCTTGACTCAGGCATGCCCCCTGCTCACCCCAGCTGGGCTGCCCTTTCCAGCTGCCCACTGCTGGCAGTGCTGGCTGGGGTTCCTCACCGCTTCTAGGGAGCCCAGTGCCCCATCCCTGTGCCCAGCACGTGCCCAGCTGATGCAAGTCAGGCCATGACCCCCTGTCCAGGCCCTGACGTGTCAGCATGTGAGTCTGTGGTGCTGCATGATGTACTGTGTGAATCAGTGCTGCCAGCTAATTTTGGCTACTGAGTGTGAGTTCCTGGCTGTCCCTGGGAGAAGGAACAGAGCTGGCATTATTTCTATTCCCTGCCATTCTGGGGAGGCAGGGACACAGTCCCCTGGTGACTCAGTCACCCATCAGTTCAGACCGATGGGGTGGGCAGACCCCCAGTGGTCTGATCCCTGGCCACGCTGACTCCTGACCCTGGCCAGCCCATGGGGCTGAGCACCCACAACTCACCTCATGCAGGTGCCCACCCAGCCTAAGAGCCTTGGGATGCTCCCATAGTCCGTAAGGGGGGAACTTTGGAGCAAAATCCTTGTATCTGGGGTTCACCCCACAGCAATGCCTACAGGCTTCTACCCACCTTGGGCAGTTGGCAGAGGAGCTGGGCCAGGCCGGACTGGTACAGGTGCCTGCAAACCAGTGGTGTCCCAGTTGGAATGCATTAAGGTGAGCTGCAAGCCACTGGTGTCCTGCAAACCAGTGGCCAAAGCAGTGTTTGGGTTTGGCACAGCAGGGAGGTGACACGTCCCTAGATATGTCCTCCATGTGGCATGGGAGTCTGTCAGGACACAGTGGCAAACCGGTACCAGGAGCTGTCCAGGGGCCTTGTGAGGCACAATGCCCACAGGGCTGCCCATGATCCCTTGCTGGCAGCAATATGCATGTTCTCTCCCTTTGTTAAGTGATTACCAAGCCTGACAGGAACAGGGAGGCCTAAGTAGATGGAGAAGAAAACATCTTGCAAGTAAAACATGAAACAATTACAACTGAGCTGTCCCAGGTTCCCAGAATCCCCTCCAAATGCAGCTGGTGGATCTGCAAGAGGACACACACCCACCACATCCCAGGATGACTTCATCTGCTATTAGGCAAAATGTATTAAAACATTTCCACACACCGCCCCCTCTCTCCCCCCCCTGCCCCCCCACCTTCCCCCTTCCCCCCCGTCACTGTCACCCCCTCTGCGGGTCAGAGGTGGAGCTGGGACAGGATAAGAGCCAGGGCTTGGCAGGGAGCAGAGCAAATCCCCAGCTTGCGGTCCTTGCACCCTGAGAGCACTGCCTGAACATCAAGGAGCCGAGGACCTGCTGCAAATGGTGAGGCTCTGCCCTCAGTGGTGCTTTTCAGGGGCTTTTAGCTGGGAAATAGTTTGCAGAGGGTTAGATGCTTTTCATTCCTCATTTTGCAGCAAGTTAACCACCTCTGGCTGCCTACTCTAGTACTTTCCAAAGGATTTCACCCCAGAGTTACCCTGGTGGGTGACTGATTTTGGGGAGAGGCAGCTATATAGCAGAATTTGTGCAGCAGTGTCGCTGCACCTGCTCTAACCCCACATGGATGCACCCTGGCCTCCACCGGATAGCACAGCATCCTGCAATCCCTGGGGCCCTCCCTGTGACCAAGGTGAGGGATGGAGTGGAGAAAGTTGTTGAGGCTTGACACAACTCAGGACATGTGGCCAGTCTCCTGCCCTTGTCACCCCACTGCAATCAATATGCTGTGTATTTTAGTCCAAGTGGCTCGTGTCCCTCCTTGGTGGGTGGCTTTTGCCCCAAAGAGCCCAGCAACACAGTGGGGAATAGCATCTGCCAGGGAAGGCATGGGAGGAAGAAAGCCCCACAGCCCACCCAGCCCTAAAACCTGAGCATTTCCTTGGCTAAAGGGCAGGAATGGGTTGGGGAGCAGCCACAGTACCCTGGCAGCAACCCTCCTGAGCAGGATTGTCTCCTTCCCTGGGTGACAAAGGGCTGAAGGGTGTGAAATTGAGGGCACAGCTAGAATCTAGCCAGGGGCTGTGTGAAAGGACAAGGACATCCAGGTGATTTGCTTCCTATACCCCCTTCAGCCTCCCCAAAACCCCCCACCCTGTTCAAGAGTGTTAAAATCAGGGTGGAATAATTAAGGGTTCCTCAAAGGAGGGTGAAGCCCCATCTGCTGGTGCAGGGAGTGGAGGGTTTTTTTGAGTGACACCCTGGTACAGATGTATCCGGGCTGTGGGGCCATGACAGGGTGATGGGGATGATGCTCAGTGCCAGCCATGTGCACCCCACAGGCACTCCCGGCCACTCTGCGAGGCAGGATGCTGCTCACCTTCCTGGTGGTTCTCGGGGCGCCAACAAGAGCCTGGAAGGGACCGAGCCGTGAGTGGCTCCCACCAGCCCCCCAGGCTGTGCATGGAGGGCAGCTGATGAGGCAGGAAACCACCAGCGATAACAAGATGCTGCCAGGCCTCTCCAAAATGAAGAGGGCTGACAATGGCTCTGGGGCAGAGTCTCATCTGGACACAGCTATCCTGCCACTGCTAGAGGGATCAGAAAGACAAGCACTGCCCTGGCTGATGAGCCCAGCCACCAAGAGAGCTGCTCCCAGGAAAAAGGGGAGGAAGATGTCCCTGTCAATCGATGTTCACACTCAATTACTGAAAATCCTACTTGACCTGGCCAGAGTGAAGGAACTGCAGGCCAAGGCAGCTGCCAATGCTGAGCTGATGGCCCGCATCGGGAGATAAACTGTCCTGGCTGGGATATAGCAGGGCTGGGGAGGGCAGTGGGGCTGCCTGGGGCACAGGCAGAGGGAAGCGTGGAGCAGCATCGGTGTGTCTGTGGGGGACTGTGGACATGGCACCTCATCCCCCCCAGTCCCAGTGCTCATGGCACAAGCAGAAGCCATGGGAGGATCTGGTTTAATAACTATCACCTCAGCACCACCGGAGAAGATACAGCTGGGTTTTACCTTGGCCAGTGCTTGAGCACAGCTGGTGGCCCCAGCCCCAGGCACTACAGGGATTTCTATGCTTGACTTTGCTCCCTGCTCATCCACCACCAAGATGTCTCCAAAGGGGCTGCATCCAGCCAGGCAGCTTTTCCTGGGTGCTTCTTCTCTCTGAGTGACTGAAGCACACCAAATCCTCCACAAAACTTGGCCAAGCCTCAAAGCCGGAGTTTTGAGTGAGCATGCGCAATAAAATGTGGCATCAAATACAACTTGTTGTGCTTTATACCTGTTCTGCACCCTTTTACACGCCCATTTTGTGTTCCCTTTCCCCAGAGATGCTGTGAGGGCAGATGCTCGGCTGGGGCCAGCACGGGAGGTCATTGAATTCCAAACGAGGGGTGTCAGACCTAGCACCAACAGCGGAACCAGCCCCTGGCTCAGGGAGCCCACAGCACCTCTGGGCTGATAGGGAAATCGTGTTGTGCCACTGGAGCTGCCGCTTTCAGCACAGCTGGGAGATAAGAGCAGCGTAGAGCTGAGTGCGGCCGCCCTGTGCAAAGTACAGGGTGGTGCAAGCGAGGCAGAGGCCGGGGAGACCTGCAGGGGGGCCACTGGAGCTGGTGGGGGACACGGCCATGCTCTTCGAAGAGTACCTGCTGCAGGGTGAGTGAGCCCTTTCACTGTGGAGCGGGCACTGGCTTTGGGAAAGGGGCAGAAGCAACCGGGGTGACCTCACATTCCACGGGAGGAACAGATTTCAGGAAGGGATGTGCCAGCAGATGGTGGATTGAGGTGAGGTGGGAAGGTGGGTAAAAAGTCTTTTTCTATCCCTGCCTGACCTGAGGCTCAGGTGATGTCTGGGCAGTGCCTGGCCCCTGGAGAAAACCCCCTGCACCCAGCGGGTGTGTGCTGCAGGGCTGAGCCTGGAATTTGTGGTCCAGGGTACAGACAGGGTGCCAGTAGCAGTGGGAGACAAGGGTCACAGGAAGACCTGCCAGCGCTGGTGCATCCAAGTGAGACACCCCAGGGAAGGAAGCCTGAGTGACAACTGTCAATCCCCCAGAAGGGGGGTCTCCCCGCCACCCCCAATTGTTCCTGGGACACTGAGCCTGCCAGGATCTCTTCCTTCCCATGTCCTTCCCCAGTGTCTCATCTGTCCTTCCCGAGTTCCAGTGTGCCCCATGCTTCAGCCCCTTCTAGCCCTAGTGCCCCCTGATCTCCCCAGTGCCCTTTCCCCGCACAGTTCATGGATCCCAGTGCCACCCTATATCACCACTGTTTCCCCAGGTACCAGTGCCTCCTGCCCCAGGCCCTGTGCTCTCCCTAGCCCCACTGTACCGAGTAGTGTTGCAATCTCCCCTCCAGTCCCTGCGTCCCCAGCGCTACCCCCGCCCCAGAGCCCCTCCAGTGCAGACCCCAACCCCAGACAGCCCCGTCCCGCCCCTCCGCCAATCAGACTGCGCCACTGCCGATTGTCCCCGCCCCCTCCCTGTCAGTCAGGGCTCCGCGCCACGCCCCGACACGTCCGTGTCGGGGCCCCGCGCCTGCGCAGTGTAGCGGCCGCAGTGTCAGTGACAAGCTGGCAGGAAAGGGCGGGAGCAGGAAGGGGCGGGGGCGGTGCCGGCACTGGGATCGGGATCGGGATCGGCACCGGCAANNNNCGGCACCGGCACCGGGATCGGGATTGGGACCGGGATCTAGGCTGGGACTGCCACTGCCACGGAACCGGAGAGCTGCAGCGACGGGCCGCTCGGTAGCACCATGCTGAAAAAGTTCGACAAGAAGGACGAGGAGTCGGGTGAGGGGAGGCCGGGGGCGCTGTGAGGGAAGAGACTCCTCTGTGGGTACGGAGGGCATTGGTGAGGGGGGCGGACCGCTTCGTGGCTACTGGGAGAGCTGTGAGGGAAGAGACCCCTGCTGTGGAAATGAGGGGATCTGTAAGGGGGGTACCTCCAAGCGAGCTGGGAGGGGAGGCTCAGTGCCAGTTTGGCAGCGGGGGGTTGCTGGTGTGCATAGAACGCAGTCGGAAGCACTGTGGGAGCACTATGGAAGCACTATGGGAGCAGTAGAGCAGTCTGCTGCCTCCTTCCCACAGCTGCACCCAGAGGCTAAACTAATTGCATCGGCACAGCACACCGAGGTTACCTGCCACATGACCAGGTGCAGAGCCTGAGACTAAATATTGACTATATTAGCCCTGTTCACAGTTGCCCAGCTCTCGAGCCAGGAGCCAGGTGGAATCCAATTCATAGTTTCTGGCCCCACAATCACTGCTACTTTCAAAGGAGCAGGAAATCTGAGAATACCAAGGAAACATGAAGTGATTGCTTGACTTTTCAAAACTTTAGGCCGGTTAGTAAGGAAGAGGTTGATATTTTATGTGGTTTGTAATTCAGGTGGGAGCAATGCATCATAAGACAGTGTTTCCTTTAATGGTTTATCTTTGTGTTATCTTTTTCATCTTCCTATGAAGCTTTCTACACTGATTGGTCTGCATAACAAATCAGTGTGTCCTGAAGCAAATTAATTCAGCTTACATCTTGGTGATTGTTCTGTGTGACTCTGCTTGCTTTGTATCTTAATGTGCATTAAATGCTTTGCCCTTGTTTCCCTTTTCCAAGGCCTCCAGTGACATCTTTATAAACAGAGAATTTAGTGAGGTGGCTATTAGAGGGGAATTGCTCTTGGCTTTAATTTTGGGGGCTGCTGCTCATTTGTACCTGCCACACCCATCAAGGTACTGACACCTATGGCTAGGCCTGGCAGGAAATGCAAGTATCCAGTTACTTTGCTTCTGTGTCTTTGCTTTCCGTGAATGGTTTAGCTGGCCTTGGATGACCTGCTCCCACTCCCTTTGACATGTTATTTTGGCAACAAAATTATGTTTCTCTACAAGTCAGAATAAATTGTTGTTAATTATTCAATCTTAGGAACTTTATGAACACACAACCTCTGCCCTCCCTGCATCTTTCTCCCTCTCTATGGAGGAAAACTGATGCAGGGTGCTGTGAGGACTGCAGCCCCATGTACAAAGTATTTCAAGATCCTTAGCACTATGAAAGATAAAGAGATGATGCTGTGTTGTTCATGGCTGATTTAAGGATTGTAGACATGCTGGACCATGGAAATACTGGGCTACTGGGCAGGTTTTTTGAAACACATTTGCATACTTATACTAGAACTGGTTTATACTCATATTAAAGACATTTTTGCTCTTTCCCCTGAGGTTTTGTTCTACCTCTTCAACCTCACTTAAGTGTTTTGTTCAGCCACCTGCTGCCTTTGCAAAGTTCTCCTGAGCCAGAGGAGGGCATTTTATGAACCAGGAAGGAGCCAGAGTGCAGATGTGCTTGGTTTTGTATGCATGCTTGCTCTAGAAAGGGCTCCTGGCACCAGCCTAGGATGCTTCAAGCTTGGGTCAGGTCAGATTTTGGCCCAGGAGATGTCCTCTCTAGTGGACCAGACTTTGGAACAAATACTGGAACAACCCTGAAGAAGGCTGCATTTTGGCCCAGGGGTAGGTTCGAATTAAAACCTGCTTATCTAGCAGTTTTAGATAGATACATAGATAGATACATAGATAGATATATACATTACTAGCAGCTTTGAAAAGCTGCAGTTCACAAATGCTTGGGAGGCAATCTAATGGAGACCATGCAGAATGAGAGTGTTTTTCCTCTGATTATTTCATCCTTAATTGCTGGGGGGTTTAATTATTTAGTATAATTTACTTTGTTAAGTGGAACAATGAAAGTTACTTTGTGTCCAGCCTAGCTAGTCTGCTGTCTTGTTCTCTTAATTAGTGATAGAGTCAAAAATACTTTACTGGTGGATTCTTGATTGGTTTATATGGGAGGGATAAAACACTCCTGTCTCACCAGTCTGGCAAGCGATAACTCTTTCTGTCTAAGTGTTTGTTTCTAGGCCTGTGCTATTGATGCTCTAACTGTCAGCCCAGGGGTGGAAATAGGACTTTGAGAATTCAGTGAGCACAGTTATTTTACAGCTAATCAGTCTACCTCAGCTCACAGTCAGTTACTTCTTGAGGGAAAGACAAATTGAAGAATGTCCTGTCTGCTCTGCCTTCCCTGACTGCCATGAAGACATCCAATTAATATTACTTCAAAGAGGATGCTCTGATTGCTTGATGTTCATGAAAAAAATCACCCAAAAATGCTCAGACTGTTTTTAAAATATGGGCATGGTTAAAAAGTTGCTTTCCTAAGGCACTATCCTTGGAGAGACTTTTACTCTCTTTGTTTTGCAGGTGGGAATTCCAACCCATTCCAGCACCTGGAGAAGAGTGCAGTCTTGCAAGAGGTAAATCTTCAGACCATCTCCTTGCTCTGAAAGAAATGGGCATCAGTTCTTACTTTATTATTGGACAGATGGAAGGAGAAGGTTGAAATAGTCTCTGTAACAAATTAAGGACTGTGAACAATAAATTGTAGTAAAAGGAATAAAATTATCTGGGAAAGCTCACCACAAACCAGTGACATTGGGAAATTTGCCTTACACCCCAAATCTCTTGTGGTTGACAAAATTAATGAGAGGGATGTGAGTGGTTATTAAATAATTTTATGAATTTTCTCTGAAGAAATTCCATTCTTTTCAAGATCAGGTGAACATCTCAATCAATCCCCAGCCCCCTGTTTCAGCATTCTCTGTTTGCTTGTGAGGTTGGGAGTGGTATTGGCTCCCGTAGCCTCAGTGAGCTCAAGTTTATCTGTCAAAAGAGTGATGTTTTAGCTAGCACACAATGCAGACCTGTGTGAGTGAAAGTGTGATGAGAATTTAGTTTTTAAATCCTTATTGCTCTTGGATTTGTAATCCCAGGCTACAAAACCAGCTGTTTAAAGGGGTTCATGTTTAACAGGAATTAAAGGAAATCTGATCCAAAGTCATTAAGTATCTTGCCATACCTTACTCACAGTGTGTTGCTGGGACTGGCAGGACAATGTTTGCAAGGGGGTGTCAGTGTCAGTCCTTGTTTGTGCTTTGTTTCCAGGCTCGAGTGTTTAATGAGACTCCCATAAACCCACGAAAATGTGCTCATATCCTCACCAAGATCCTGTATCTCATAAACCAGGTAAGAGAAGAAAATATACAACCATACAGACATGTGCATCAGGCCCAAAGCTGGTTGTGATAATTGGGATTTCCTTCCTTCTTTCTGAATGACTAGGGGGAGCACCTTGGTGTCATGGAAGCTACCGAATCCTTCTTTGCTATGACCAAGCTGTTTCAGTCCAATGATGTAAGTCTGCCTTTTGTTTTCTGTATTTACCTGGTGGGACAAGCTGTCCCTTGAGATGCACATTTTTATACAATCGACTTTTCTGCCCTGTCTGAAGCTACCTGATCTGAATGGGAAGAGTAGGGTTAAAGTTTAGAAATGGTGATCAGTTTCCTAGCCCTTCCCAGATCTTGTAGCAGCTTAACTGAAGTATGCACTGCTCTTGAGGCAGAGATTCCTCTCTCTAAACTGCCATTTAACTCATGAGATTGTGGTAGGCAGCTGGATTTTACTCTGCTTTGTGCCCAGCATTAAGTTATCCTGCTGAGTCAACAATTGTGTGTTTGGAGGAGGCTGGGAGTTAGTGCCTACCCACAGCAGTAGCACTGTCATTAGTTGTCCCTCAAACTGCAAGGCATTAAAATCATGAGACCAGTGTAGAAATCCCCAGACTCAGGAATATAAATTGTTTGCTTTCTTGCTTTTGAAGCAACACAAGTCTTTCAACCAGCAAACCAGCAAATAGTTTCAAGGCTTTCTTTTTGTTCCTGTGATTGACAAATGGAAGATGAAACTAGATCCAGCTAAATCTAGTATCTCTATGGCCTCACCCTAAGACCAAGGAATTTAGAAGAGAAGATGTGTTTTGTTAATCAATATGGATTTTGTACATCTTTTACACTCAGGGAGTGAGGCTCTCTGAAGGTTTTTGTGATCTTCAAGATAAAATTATGTAAGCAGGGAAAACTGAGATCCCTTCCTATCTGGGATCATTTCAGCTGATGTTGTTCTTGCTTATTTGCTTGCCAGCCAACTCTTCGCAGGATGTGTTACCTCACTATCAAAGAGATGTCTTCTATTGCAGAAGATGTGATCATTGTTACTAGCAGGTCAGTTACTTCACTTTTCTTGCTGTAATATTGACATGCCCTTCAGTAGCGTCTGTCCAGCTTCTTGAAGATAATTGTAGTCCCTAGGCAGGGTGATGACAGGGAATGCCCTTAGTGAGGAGAAAGTTTTCCTTTATAAAAGACCATTAAAATACAGACATCTAACTCATAGTGATGTATGCACAATGTGCTGTGTCCCGATATCCCATGCCCATGGATGTTTGGAGTGTCTCTTGGTTACATGATATGTAACACTGCTGTTTTTTCCCCTTTTGCAAAGGCTTTTTCATTAACTACTGTCTAAATGCCTTGAAATGTTTTTAAGAATTCTGGCATAAATCTCGAGGCTTTCAATAGGTAGACAAGGATTTACTTCTCCTGGAGCAGCACAGAATACGATTTCACCAGGGACCAAAGTTCCCTCCGTGAGTCATTCCTGAATTGCTGATCATACCAGTGGAATGCCCTGTTGGGGAGTCAGGAGACCCTGACAGTACAGGGTCTGTAAAGCGCTGAGGCGGAAGCCAGTCTTCAAGTGCTGCGAAATGATGAACTCCTGGCCCTTCACAGATGGTCTCACACTGACCAGGGCCCTGGGAAAAGGGCAGGAATGAGTGTTCAGTAGGAAGGACAAATGCCTCAGGGGCATATGTATGTGCTGCAGCCTCTCTCGGTGAACAGGAGCCCATGCAACTTGTTGATGGGCTTGGGGCCTGAGTACTGATCTTTTCCTCCTGCCTTCCCACCCCACTGGGATTTGCCTGAGACCTGCAGCTGCCTGCTTTGCATTCAGCCATGATGGTGGCTGCCTGCTGCTCTGCTTGCACTTGAGAGCTGCTGGCTCAGGAGTGCCATATTGAGAACTTCCTGTTTTCCCAGCTTAACCAAAGACATGACTGGGAAGGATGACAATTATCGAGGCCCCGCTGTGAGAGCACTCTGTCAGATCACTGATGTAAGTGCTGCTTTTCCCATGGGACAGCTCTGTGCCCTTTACTTTTTACTACTTTATCCTATCCCAGTTTCCACTCTGCTTTTCATGCCTTTGCATCCCCTTTCACACTCCAAACGGCTTTCCTATATCAGCTGTTGTTTCCCTCTCCCTGCAGAGTACCATGTTGCAGGCCATTGAGCGCTATATGAAGCAGGCAATTGTTGACAAAGTGCCAAGTGTGTCCAGCTCTGCTCTCGTGTCTTCCTTGGTATGTACTCCCTGCAGCACGTGCCTGAGGGACAGTCAAGCAGGGAAGCAGTCATCTGTGGTGGGACTGGATGTCTTGGGAGTTTGAGGATTTTGTTGCTATTCCTGTCTTTGTGAACTGAGGGACTGGCGCTGACTTTGCTAGAGATCATCAACCTCCTGAGCTGCAGCTGTCATGGCCAGGTCTCTGCATGCTGATCCCTTGTTCTTCTATAAGTTGCTGCTGCCAGCACACTCATGGGGAAGGCTCATTGCTTCTTAATATAAGCTGAAGTTCCCAAAGCTTCCTCCATCCTCATCTCACGGGTTGTTGTGGCTTCATCTCCTTCCAGCACTTGCTGAAGACCAGTTATGATGTAGTAAAGCGCTGGGTGAATGAGGCTCAGGAGGCAGCTTCCAGTGACAATATCATGGTGCAGGTAGGACACCCACCTCCACCAGAGGAATACCCAGCAGCAGCTGGCCATGGAGCCAATTGCTGGAGCTCAACCAGGCGCTTCTGGGCAACAGAGGGGACAAAAGGGAAAAGAGCCCACCGTGGGTTTGTGACGTTCTCTTTCTCTGCACAGTATCATGCTCTGGGCCTGCTGTACCATGTGCGGAAGAACGACCGCCTGGCAGTCAACAAGATGCTCAGCAAGTTCACACGCCATGGCCTCAAGTCCCCATTTGCCTACTGCATGATGATCCGAATAGCCAGCAAACTGCTGGAGGAGGAGGCTGGCAGGTGAGTGGGCTTGTTTGCCTTGCTGAAAGAATTTCCTGGTCCTGCTTCCATCTCCTCTTACAGGCTCACTTGCCATGTCATTATTTCTATCTTTGAAGAGCAGCATGTAGCTTCTACCCTCTTACTGTTGGATAAAAGCAGAGAAAATGTAGGATGTCGTCATGGTTGTTTTGAGATGACTTCTGTGAGTCTTGCTTGCACATCAAATACTACAAATACTACAGTTGTTTCTCTGGACTGTTTTGCATAGCTGTTCTTTGTTCTACTTCATTTTCTCTGTCTTCTGTAATTGTTTATCCAGCATGTATGCAGTGTGACTTCCTGGTGGATGAGTTGTGGTATGTACAGTCATTTCTTACTGTGTGAGAGTTGAGGGAGATTCCCTTTAGCCTGTATGGCAGAGGGTGTCTTCTCAGAAGGGAGCCTGACTTTCAAGAATGCTGGAAGTACAGTATAATTACCACTACAAAATCTGGGGACAAACTGGCTTTATGACTGCTTTTACCTTTCCATGGACTATGAGACCTGGCCATTTCTGCTGCTGAATTCTTAATTTCTTTTAGTGCCTTTGCTTTAATTCAGTCTTGTGGGGGGGTTTTGTCCCATAGCCGCGATAGCCCTCTGTTTGATTTCATTGAGAGCTGCCTAAGAAACAAGCATGAGATGGTGGTGTATGAAGCTGCATCTGCCATCGTTAACCTGCCCAACTGCACTGCCAAGGAGTTGGCTCCAGCTGTCTCAGGTAAGTGTGGTGCTCATGGCCATGGCAAGGGAATTTGAGCCTCCAGTGGTGACATCTGCTGATTGCCCCAAGAAGCAAGGGCCTTGTGTAGTTTCAGGCTTGTTATGCTGCTCTATCCTTTGTTGTTTTATGCTGCTGCCAAGAGCTTGTGGTGTGTGTGAATAGCTTTATTCTTGTAAAGGTATTTCCTGGTGTGTTCAAGTGTTGGTTACTTCATGGGTCAGTTCTGGGAAAGGAGTAGAGTTTGCATAAAATGGAGAACAGCAGGTCAAATTAACTTAATAGGAAAGATGACAAGGTGATGAATTTGGCTTTCACAAGAACCAGATGATAGCAGCTCTGTGGAAGAAGAAGGAGGTAGGTAAGAATTAGTTGTCAGCCGGGATGTGACAAAGGCAAAGGGAAAAAGAAGGGAGGAATCTCCTAAAGGTACAATTGCTTAGGCATTTTTCTAGTTACCTTATGTTTGCAACTGAAGCTCTTGCTTTAGGTATGAAATTCTTCTCAATAATAGAGTGCCTAAACATCTGCCTTTGTTGGTTTTCCCACCTTGCAGTTCTGCAGCTGTTTTGCAGCTCCCCGAAAGCAGCACTAAGATACGCAGCTGTTCGTACCCTCAACAAGGTAGGAGCCAGTCTCTTGGGAGCTCCAATAGTATCTCATGTGCAGGGAGGTGCAGACTTCAGAAGGCAGCGGCGGTCAGATTATGTGATGATTTTGTGTGAATAACCTCTGTCTTGTGCTACAGCCTTACATTTCATTGCTTTCTGTCTGGAATAAAACCTCAAAGAGCACTCTACAGAAGGAAAAAAACCTGATAATTTTCACTGGTCTCTTAGAATGTCACTGGTCTTCATGTTACTGCTTTCCCTTCTGAGCTTCCCAGGGTGAGGAAGCTCCTTGTAAAACAAGGATCAGACTTTGATGATGGTTCTTGCCTGCTTCTGTGGTAGTCTTTGCTCTAGCTTTTCCCTTCTCCTTATATAAACTCTGTGAAAGAAAAAGAGAGAATGGCAGGGTCTGGTAGCTGCTGTGCTTCTGCTCATGGAGCTGTTTTGCACAGCTAGTCTGGCTGAATTTTTGTTGGGAGTTCATAGCTTTCTTTTCTTACTATATAGAGGAAAATCAGAGAGTTAAAAATAATAAAAGATAGTTTATTACTACTGCTTCTCTTCCAGCAAGGGGTGCAGTTCTGCAGGAAACAACAGCTTGTTGCCTTAACTCTAGGTTAGCTGTTTGTCTGAGATATCCCTCATGTGCAGTCTATACCACTTATTTCTGTGGGAAGGAGTGAGTTTTTCTGTGTTTTGCCAGCTGGGCCTTTTGCATCTGTTGAGGGATTTTCATTCTTCCTTCACTGCTGCAGGTGGCCATGAAGCACCCGTCTGCTGTGACTGCCTGTAACCTGGATCTGGAGAACCTTGTGACAGACTCCAACCGCAGCATAGCCACCCTGGCCATCACCACACTGCTGAAAACTGGCAGTGAGAGCAGCATTGACCGGCTCATGAAGCAAATCTCCTCTTTCATGTCAGAAATCTCAGATGAGTTCAAAGTAAGGAAGTGAGAGAAGGAGGGACACCCAGATTCCTGAAGAAACCTCATGGTCTTTGTCCATGTTTTTGTGTGTGCTCTAAACCTGCATGGAGCTGCTTCCAGAAGCAGCAGAATATTTGAAGGAAGGACAAAGTATTTGAGGCTGTCTGCCTCAGTCCTACATCTTCAGTTACATGCCCTCTTCTGGGGACATGCCTTCTGAGAATCAAATCTCGTTCTTCATCCCAATGGGTGTGGGCTTTCTTTAGGGGCTGGCCAGTGCATAAAGATCTGTCTCTTCCAGTTCTTAGGATTGTACCTCCTGCAACTGCACTTGTTGAATAAATAAAGACAAAAACATGATTTCCGGGCTAGGGAGGCCAGCCCAAAATTGATACAATTGAGCTATTTTTTTCCCGCATGGTGAAACAGAATTGTTTTTTACTTGTCTTCTTTTCCTGCAGGTGGTAGTGGTGCAGGCCATCAACGCTCTGTGTCAGAAGTACCCTCGCAAACACGCTGTCCTCATGAACTTCCTCTTCACTATGCTTCGGGAGGAGGTTAGTTTACAGGCAACTATGTCTGCCTTGCTTGTGTACATTAGCAGTACTCTCTGAGTGTCAAGCTTTTACTGTCAAGGCTGTGCAGTGAAAGCCTCTCTCTAAAAGGCTTGCAGTCTAACTGCAGAAATGCCCAGCTGTGCACAATAGATATAAGCATACCGTCAGGCATATTTTTAATGTGGTTTTCAGTCTGTAATTTTTTTTTCTGGGGGTTTATTAACTCTCAAAGCAAATGCAAGCAACAGCAGATCTGTTGGCAGTCGGTGTGTGTTTCACATTTGTACTTTGTGTACAACACAAAACTTCTTGGAATTTGCTCTCAGAGGATCAATAACAACCTATTTATTGATAACACGGGACCATTTTTGTTCTGGTGTCTGGGCTGTGGCAGTGCAGGGATCACGAGTACCTATAACCATTCTCTGCATTTAGTCAGACAAAAATTGCAGAAAGACAGCTTTATAGAGGTTTGCTGAGACTGTTTCTAAAAGAGCAAACATGCCTGCAGCACAGCTGGCACCACTGCTTGCTCTGACATCACTTCCTGCCAATTACAGCCTCTCAGTTGGGAACAAACCAGAGCATCTCACTTTGCTCCTGTGAAAACTGGACCATTCTCCTTTCCCAGATTTTCTGTGGGTGGATTTGTGATGTGTCCAAATCTGGTTTTTTCTGGTCCTGTAATATGTCTTAGTCGTGTGGATTCTGAAGAAAGTTTTCCACTTTCTTCTCAGATGTGGGACGGATGATGACAATTAAGTGAGAGACAGAGACACCTTCTACCTGAATGTATCATTTTGAATGTGGTTTTGTACTTCAAACCATTCTGTTTTAAGGCTTTTTTAATCCAGAGTAGCTCCAGAAAGATCCAAATGTCTGGCACTGTGCATGTAATTGGCAAAGGGTAGTGTGCAGTTTAATCCCCTGGTGTTTATTGAGGACATTAGTAAATAATGTCTGAAGATAACCAAGCATTACTGGCACGTCAGGTTGTGGCTGTACCTGGGGAGGTATTGATTGCCTATCATCCCACACTAATGGAGCTATTTGCTGCGTCCTGCTGTGGCAGATATGATCCTTCATATATTTCTTTTGTGATTCATCCTCAAATGTCTAATGCTAAGGGGGAGAGGGTTGGGTTTTTTCTCCTCCCATATGGCTGTTTTTAAGCACTAATTCTGGCAGCAGAGGATTCTGATGGAGATAAAAACCCTTCAGCCAGATGAATCCTTTTACTCATGGGTTAGGACTTGAGTTTTTTTCTCCAGTGCAGCCATTCTGAAGGGAGCTGGCAAGAGAGCTTGAATATTAGCTGGTCCTCTGGGTGTAAAGAGGGTCAAAAGTGAGGCCAGAATTACTGCCCTCTTCCTTTCAAACACACATTAAAAATTGTGGAGAGTGAGTGGCCTTTCAAAGGAATGTTTCTCCTGTCTGGCTAGCTCAGTCTCTAAAGTACTTTGAGATTTCCAGCTGAGCAGTTCCCTTTTGCTCCTCAGGGCGGTTTTGAATACAAAAGAGCCATTGTGGACTGCATCATCAGCATTATTGAGGAGAACTCAGAGAGCAAAGAGACAGGCCTGTCTCACCTCTGCGAATTCATTGAGGACTGCGAGTTCACTGTGCTGGCCACTCGTATCCTCCACCTCTTGGGGCAGGAAGGGCCCAAAACCAACAATCCTTCCAAATACATTCGCTTCATCTACAACAGGGTTGTTCTGGAGCATGAAGAAGTCCGGGCAGGTAAATGACAGACCTGGAAAGCTCTCTGTCCTTGGACAGATCTTCAGGGAACTGTAGTGTATGAATGCCTTCGCTTTTGAGAGCTGTGATTTGCTCTAGGCCTGAGCAAATAGTTTTGTACAGCAAAGATCCTGGAGTAGTATTGATGGAAGAGGCCTGTGGGTGAGAAGTGGGAAGGAATATGCACTGGTTCTGAAACTAGACTAAGGTTTGCAGGCACTTCACCTCTTCTTTCTAGTCACAGTTTTACTAGTGTACACAGTTTACTAGTGTAGCATCTCTGACATGGCATTTGATCAAGGCCAGGAAATGGAAGAAACTTCAGCTGATTCCTTTGCTTTCTAATTCTGTTTTCATGACTTTTGCTACAGGTGCTGTAAGTGCCCTGGCCAAGTTTGGAGCTCAGAATGAGGAGATGTTACCCAGTATCTTGGTGTTACTGAGAAGGTCAGTTGTGCCTCAGAGTTTTTCAACATCCTGGGTGAAAAACCCTGTTTGCTTGAGAGCTTGTCTAGTCTCTCCTACCTGTGGGTCTGAGAAGGTGCAGGGGGTACCCGTGATCCTGTGATAGGATCACCTCTGCATTCAGCAGCACAAAGTGGACAGCAGCCATGTGTGGCAGATCACTGCTTTTCTGATACAATTACTAGGAGATTGCTGGATCTCCCCTGTGGCATGTTTTTTTCTGGCCATGTGATGTGTCTTAGTCGTGTGGATTCTGAAGAAAGTTTTCCACTTTCCTCTCAGGTGTGTGATGGATGATGACAATGAAGTGAGAGACAGAGCCACCTTCTACCTGAATGTCCTGGAGCAGAAGCAGAAGGCCCTGAATGCTGGCTACATCCTAAATGGTACTGCAGGAGTGCCTTAAAACAAGTCTGTGCCTCTTTCCTGGTTTAACAAGAGTTAAACTAAAGACCTGGCATTGTTGTGGTTTCAGTGACCTGTCCCTTCTGTCCCCAGGGTTGACGGTCTCCATCCCTGGCCTGGAGAGGGCTCTGCATCAGTACACCCTGGAGCCCTCTGAGAAACCCTTTGACTTGAAATCTGTTCCTTTGGCAACAGCTCCTATCATCGAGCAAAGAGCAGGTGAGGAATCAGGTCCCCTGAATGCTAGTGGTTCCCTGCATTGGGCTTGTTGGGAATTCCTGAGCTGTATCCTATTTAAATTTTGTGGGATTGCATCTCCTGGAAAGACCAAGGCCTGCAGATCTGGTTGCTCCCACATTAATGTTTCAGTTTAGTCCAACTGCTAATAATAGTAGTAGTTGGCAATCCTCACTGGAGCTGCTGCAGTTCTAAAGCTGCTTGGGAAGACAAATATGGGTGTCTAGTCTATATGAAATGAGCTCCCTTGCTTTCCTTAATCAAATCCTTCCCCAAGTATTGATCTGTTTTCTGATTTAGTCATTTCTTACTCTTCACCTTCAAAACTTTTGGGTTTGTTTTTGTTCGATTCTTTTCTTTTTCATTTGTAGACAGTGCCCCTGTTGCTGTAGTGAAACAGCCAGAGAAAATGGCAGCAACACGGCAAGAAATATTCCAAGGTAAATTGATGCAAGGCCTCTCCTCAGTTGATGTGTGATAACTCTGTAGCCACCTCTTGCTGAGCCTGCCATAGCCCCTTTGGCTTCTCACCTTGCAGGGGTGACACAGGCTCCCAACTTAAGGTCAACTGTTTATTCCTGGAGGGTGGGGAAGCCTGCAGTCCTCTTTTTTCTGTCTTGCAGTAGATGTGAGCAAAGGATGACTCTTTTTCATTTTATAAGTCTCTAGGGAATGTTTATGAGCATTTGATGGATACTTCCTTGCTCTAGCAGCTTCTGGCAGCTGAAACAAGGGGTTGGAAACTGCTAACATTTCCTTGTGTCTTGTGGAAGGCAGTAACTTGTGTCCTCTATTTTAGAGCAACTGGGGGCCATCCCAGAGTTTCGGGAGCTGGGCCTACTCTTCAAGTCTTCCCCAGAGCCTGTGGCCCTGACAGAGCTGGAGACAGAGTATGTGGTTCGTTGCACCAAGCATGTCTTTGTCAACCACATGGTGTTCCAGGTGGGTAGCTGTGTGGTGTCAAAGACTCTTAGAAGATAAGCTCCTGATTGGCTAAAAGCTTCATTGTGAAGACATGTCTCAGGGATATCACAGAATCATAGAATGGCCTGAGTTGGAAGTGACTTTAAAGATAATCTAGTTTCAACCCCCTCTGCCATGGACAGGGACACCTTTCACTAGACCAGGTTTCTCAGAATTCCATCCCACCTGACCTTGAACACTTCCAGAGATGCAGCACACACAGTCTGTGTTCAAAGCATGACACTGCAATGTCATGTCCTTAGCTTCTAATCCATGGTAGCAGAACCCCAAAGAAAATTAATAAAGGTGGTGGAGTGTGTCTGAGCAATGCTTAAAAGTACAGTCAAATCCAGCAAGCACTAGGTGGGGCTGTTCTCACTGAGGAGGCGGCAAGGGGGTCTGTGTTTTTTCTTCAGAGTTCCCAAGCACATGGTTTGGGCATGAAAGAGTGAAGCTGACTGCATCTGAGAAGCTGAAAAGGGTACCCAAGAAAGGGATCCAGCAGGGGAGAGCTCTTCATCTGCTATGTTTTGTTTTAGCCTGTAGTACTTGTGCTTTCTTCTGTACATCCTAGATTTGGCTGTACCACCCTGCTGGAACATGTGCAATGTTAGGATTGATGTGCCAGTCCCCTTGATGTGCCTGGGCTTCAGGGAGTCAGAGGCACAGCGAGTCCTTTGCTAGCTTGTGAGCAGCAGTGTTTTGTCCTTACTTAGCCAGCTCCTTTCTCAAAGCTCACAACTGCTTACACAGCCCTCACGGGGTTGACCTTTGTCTGTTGTCCATCCACCTGATGCAATTGTATGAGCTTAAGAGATTTGCCATTGCAGCTGGAATGAAGTCTAATCAGCAAGTTTAGACTTGCTGAAAACATCAAGCTTGCTGAAACTTGCTCAAGCTGTACTTTGTTCAAGCCATGCAAAGGATCATCTTTCCATCTGCTGTAAAGGTACTGCGTCCCTGTAGCTTCAAGTGGGACGATGTAGACAACACAGTCCTTGTATTTCCATAGAGCAAAGAATTAACCCAGGAATGACTGGAAATTGGAGGAAAAAGTTCCATACTAACTGGTGAAACTGAAACAGGCAAAATTTGACATATCCCTGCCCTTACAGGGCATCTTAATCCTTAATCCTTAACCTTACAATCCTGTACAATCCTGTCTGAATTGCAGAGAGCAGGCCTTGGACTGATGTGTGCTAGGTCATTTTAAGTCTTGTTTCCTGAAAAAAAAAAAGTTTGCTGGAGCCACTGGACTCCTCAGCAGGGCTTTAGTTTCTCTCCTAATGCATTTAAATGAGCACTCTCTAGTCAAATTGCTCTGTAATGAGCCAGCAGATAGTGAGGTGCACCATGGAAACACGCAGAGCTGTGGGTTCACGGGCTGACACCAGGCTCCCACTGTGTCTAAGCTAAGTCTGCTCTTCAATGAGTACTGAGCAGCTTCAAGCTGTTGCTGTTTTCCCCTTACCTTTTTAGTTTGACTGCACGAACACCTTGAATGATCAGATCCTGGAGAATGTCACAGTGCAGATGGAGCCAACAGAGGGGTATGAGGTCATTGGCTACGTACCTGCCAAAACCCTGGTGTACAACCAGCCAGGTACCTGCTACACACTGGTGGCACTGTCTGAAGAGGATCCAACAGCAGGTAAACAGTCTGCACTCCTTTTTCCTGTATTGCTTATCCCCACACATTCTACCTTACATCCCAGTGAGATATTTATAGCCTGTGTGTGGGTGCAGCCCTGAGTGATGCTAAGCATGATTTGTCTTTGCTGTTTTGGGGGCTGTTAAGCCTTCCTTCTCCTCTGCTGGTTCCCTTGTGCTGTAGTACTGCCAAGCTGGGCTGTGAGAGCTGGCAGATGAGTTGTCTTTTGTGCACCCTGGCATGGCCTTCAGCCTTTCTTTGTGTTAGACATGGGGAGGCTGATGCTTGTAAAGTGCTGAGAGAGCCCAGATGCTGTGAGTAGCAAAGGAGTATTTCAGACAAACGGCTAGAATTTATGGGATGTCTGAATTGAACATCCCCCTCCCTGTTTGCTGCTATCCAGAACATGAATCAGGCTTTACTTGTGCTTTGGTCTCCCTGGTTTGTGCACTGGAACTGTTCTCCTGTCGTGTTGCTGCTGTTCACTCAGCAGTAACCCATTTTCTAGGGATGAGTCATCACTTTCTCTCCCAGCTGAGTGGTGTTAATGAGCTGCAGCATTGCAGTGCAAGGGGCTTTGATTTCAGAGGCACATGAACTGATCCCTGTATGTGGGTCTTGTCTCTTCACAAGGTACTGGTGGGACACGTTTAGCTAGTATTCCCAATACAATGTGAGGTTCATTAATAATAGCACTTGGTTTGAGGATTATGGTCTTGTACAACCATCATAAGCCTGTCTTTATCACTGTCTGCTTAATATTATAAATAAATAGCTTGTCCTTGAGAAACAGAAACTGTTGGAGAGCTCTCTCTAGGTGGCTAAGCCTGTGCTGCTGACTGTGATGGGGAGAACCTGACTGCCCCAAACCTTGCAGTCCCGTTCTACCTCAGGGGAGTGTGGATATGGTGGTAATGTGAGGTTTGCCTTTGCTTTCTTGTCTCCAGTGGCCTGCACGTTCAGCTGCATGATGAAGTTCACTGTCAAGGACTGTGATCCCAACACGGGTGAGACGGACGACGAGGGTTATGAGGATGAGTATGTGGTAAGAAACTGGGCATGTACCTGATCTTGGAAACTGCTGTCATTTTGTGGGGTTTTGTGATTTGAGCTCAGATCCCTGCAAGCAATGATGTGACCACCAACATTGAGGTAGGCAGCATCATGTAGAGGGAGCTCTTGCTCTCCCTGATGCAGATGGGAGTTTGCAGAGCTTGCTTTGTCTTATTTGGAGTATTCTCCTGTTGCACTGTAGATGGACACCTGACTGTGCAGGATATGCATGTTTTGGGAGGCCATAGTGCATCCTCCTGGGCAGCCCTATGGGCTCCAGCAATGGCACACTCAGGGTTGTGGAGACAGGGGGCTATTGGGCATCTTTCATTCTTCACAACTTGCTCCTGTGGTGGCACAGTTAATTGTCTAGAGGCTTGCCTGGCACAGAAAAGTTGCCATCCTTCTTATTCTGGGGAAGGTGGAGCTCTTCCCTCCCCAGCACTGACACTGATGGAAGCAGTGGTGCTGCAGAAGCACCTCTCTTCCTTGGAGAGAAAGGGATGTTGTTCACAGCCTCAGCTTGGCCCATTAGTTCCAGAGACTGTTTTCTCTGTGTTGCCTGTCACTGCTGTGAATCTGATTAGAGGCACTGCTGTGCAGTGAGTCACTGTCTTAGCAGGAGTGGGGAGAGTTTTTCACAATGAAACATACAAGGTTAATGCTTCTTTCAGCTTCCTACCAGTCACCAAGGCAATTGAGTGATACTTAAACAAACTCTTCCATGTGTTTCAACTAGAATGAGGACATTCTTTTCTGCAGCAATTGTTGCAATTAATGCAGACTGGTGTCCTGCAGTGCACTGCCTACCCTTCATTACACACTCTGAAGGGACAAGCCTGGTTCTGCCTTGCACAGGTGCAGTCACAGCAGCTGCTCAGCTACCCAGGTGCTAGTGTTAGGTGATAGCACATGTCTGAGAGTGTCTCAGTTTACCAGCCTCCAAAATGATAAGGCCAGAAAGGCAAAACATAGGCTTACATGCATTTCAGGGAAGCAAATGCTCAAGCAGCTATTTCTAAGCTTTTGTTTTTCCCTCTGTTTTGGCCATTTGTCCAGTACTTTGATCTCTTTCAGGCTAAGGACTGTGCTCAGAGCAGGAACCTGGTTTGTAAGCCCTAGAAATGGCATCACTGTGCCTTTCTCAGGCCTAGCAAACCAGAAGTGGAAGTGGAGGCAGTCTCCTGCAGATTCCCTGATCTCAGGGAATCCAGACGGAAGTTCGCTCTGAGGATAACAGGGTTAAGAACAACCATGTTTCACTTGAACCTCTTCTACCACCAGCTTGAAGACCTGGAGGTCACAGTGGCTGATCACATCCAGCGAGTTCTGAAGCCAAACTTTGGAGCAGCCTGGGATGAAGTGGGTGATGAGTTTGAAAAGGAAGAAACCTTTACTTTATCTGCTGTTAAAACCCTTGAAGGTAAGAAAGGGTGTGTGAGCACAGCAGAGCTCTTATTTTCCCTCAAGCAGGCAGAGTCCAGAGGCCCAGTCTGGCTCACTTTAGATCTGTCACAGAAAGGCTACTGGGGCAAAACCCTTCACAAGCTTTACACTACAGCTGTTGAATAGGGAGCTGCAGTTACTGTGATAATAAGTTAGTTCAGATTTCAAAAAAACTAATGAGTGTTTTGTAACCAGTGGAGACCAGGCTGGATTGTGGAGGCAAGAGAATATCTTGCTTTGCTCTTGTACATAACCCTTCCAAGCAGACAGACCATAGTTTAGTTATGAACTCCCACCATTCTTCTTGAGACTAGTAAGAAAAAATTAAAACAGCAGAAGACGTGAGGTTGGTGAGCAGGCTGATGGGGTAAACCCTCTTCTCTTCCATCATGTATTAAAGAGTCCTTCTATTTTACTCACAAATAAAACTGAAAATTCTGATCTTTTGATGCCTTACAGAGTGTCCTTGTCCTGTAGCTATTTCTGTGCTCTCTTGAACAGTCCCTCAGGGTTTGAAATACTCTCCCTGAAGCCTTTTCATATTTCTTCTGAAGACCTGTGTCTCCTGCAAGACATCTCCTTCCTTTACAAGTCCAGAGAAACTTGCAGGCTGACAGGGCTGTGCAATAAGTGCAGCCAGCTGCATTCTCCTTCTGCCCCTGTCTGACTCATTCCCCCTCTTCTTTCTGTTGCACATTTGCTACATCAGATTACAGAATTCTCCCATGCTGGTGGGGGTTTTTGTGTGTTGTCTTTGCAATCCTTGTAGCCTCCAAAAGCACAATTCTGACCAGTGGTGTATGTCTGTCAGGACAAGGAATGTGAATTCTAACATGTAGGGAGAGCTTGAGTCACTTTTAGGTGCTCTTTATGTGCCCCTGTTATGACATCTGTGACACAAAGCCCATTTTATTTATTTTTTCTAACAGAGGCAGTGAACAATATTGTGAAGTTCCTGGGGATGCAGCCCTGTGAGAGGTCAGATAAAGTGCCAGATAACAAGAACTCTCACACACTGTACCTGGCAGGTGAGCTGTGGGGTGAGGTTCTGCTTGAGGAGCAGCTCTGGGAGGTTGCACAGAGCTGCCTGTTGAAAATCAGGGCAGGAGTTTCTGATGAAGCCCACTGCACTCTGGGTTGTATTTTGAGGTTTGCTCCTGCCATGATTTCTGTCTCTGCAGTGCAGAACAACTGATCTTGGGATCGGGGAGGGTGTTGTGGTGGAGGGGATGTTGGGATCAGCCCCAGGCTCAGCTGGGTGGAATTTGCTGTCTTCATGATCTGCAGCATTCTGCTTTGGAGGGAGACTGGTGTGGGAAAGACAGCAGCCTTACCCAGCAGAACAGATGAGTACCAAAGCTCTTAGACATGCCTGGATATCTTCTTACCTGGAGATTATTTAACATTTTGGTTTCATGGGTTTTACAGTAGCAGGAGTCCTAGGTATGTTATTATGAATGAGAACTGAGCTGCTCTAGGGTCACTCCTGGCTCTGATTTGCCAGACTGCCAGTGGGAAACCTGCCTGTGCCAAACAGTAGTGTTCATCTTCAGACTTGTAGGGGAGAGCGGCCTGCAACAGGCTCACTCTTCCTCTCCTTCGCCTCTCCAGGTGTGTTCCGGGGTGGCCATGACCTCCTGGTGCGGTCTCGTCTTGTTCTCACTGACACGGTGACTATGCAGGTCACGGCCCGCAGCGCAGAGGAGCTCCCTGTGGATGTGATCATGGCCTCCGTCGGATAACCCCCCCTTTCCAGGCTGCCCTGACTCCGAGCCCCCACTGGCAGCAGAATAAGGATCACAGTCACTACAGCAGCTTTTGTGTTTTCTGCAGTACCCCTGTACTCGGGCCTTTGTCTATAAAATTAACATGTTCTTAATCGCTGGCTACGCCGCGCTCTGTCCCCGCACCGGTGCGTCGTAGCCGCAGCTCTCTGTCCTCCCTCCCGCTGTTCCAATTATGTTCCAATAAAACAGTGTCGCGGCTCTTCCTGGCTGTGTCGGGGGCGGGACCGGCGTTTCCGCGGCGCGGGCCGGCCCTGCCCCCGGCCGCAGCCCCTCCCTGCGGGCGGGCGGGAGCCGAGCGCGGCGCCCGGTGCCCCGCAGAGTCGGCGGGATGTGCGGGCGCACCGCCTGCTCCCTGGCCGCCGACAATCTCCGCCGGGCCTGCGCCTACCGCGACCGCCGGGGCCAGCACCGGCACCCCGACTGGGTGCGGCGGGAGCGGTACCAGCCCTCCTACAACAAGGGTCCGCAGTCCAGCGGCCCCGTGCTGCTCTCTCGCCGCCATCTCCACCAGGTACCTCCTCCCTCGCTTCGCGGACCGGCTGCGCGGGCGGCAGGCCCCCATCCCGGCTCCCATTTGCGGTGGGGGGCGGGTGCTGGACATCTTGCGGCGCAAATCGGAGCCGAGGGAAGGAGGCCGTGCTTCTCCGGGGGGTGACGGACTCGCTCCGAACGGCCGTGGTTTGTTTCGTTTCGCTTTGCTGTACGTGATAGGTACTGAATTTTCTAATGGCTAAAATGTTGCTTCTTGTTAATACTTGCATGTTCAAAAGGAGGAGGGGAATCGGTACTGTGCTTCCACCACCACAGTGTATGTTTTCTGCAAAAATGGGTATAAGTGCTTAAAGTGCTTAACCTAGGTAAAGTCTTTTCGCAAATGCCTGTTAATTGCTCTGCTGGTTTTATTTGGCTTTCCTGAGGCTTTTTTTTTTTTTTTTGTTAATTATTTCATAACTGTGGCGTGCGTCCAGGTCGCATTGGTAGTAGGAGAGAGCAGAGAGGAAAAAAAAAAATCTCAGCTCCGGAGCGGGGCAGTAGCTGTACACCTGTGGTGACTGTTGTCCCGCATAATTTAAGCCTCACGAGACCTACCCCGGACAACCTGGGCAGCCTCTATGGCTGTTGGTGCTGCTCCTTTGGTTTCATGCAGAAAGGGTGCCCGGCCAACTGCTGCTCTTTGGCGTTCTGCGGGGTGAAACAGGGTGTGCTCAGTTGGAACACCCCGATTTGGATCCGTTCTGCTCTCCCTCCCCAGCTGGTGGGGCAGCTGCACTTCGCAGCCGTTACAGGCACAGGTGTCAGGTGGGACCCTCGATGGGATCACTCAGGAGTGCCGTGGGCAATGCCATCAGGCATCCCTCATGCTCTCCTTTCCTGCTTTACGGGTCCCACATTCCAGTGAGAGTAGGCAATGGACCTGATGGAGGAGAGGAATATGGGGCAGGGAGTGTGGTACAGGTCACAGGCAGACACTTGCTTAGTTGTCCATCACTGTGCAAGTTGTTGGGATGCTGGTGCGGTGTAAGGTGTCCCTTTTTGCCACTCCTGCCCTGAGGGAGGCTTTGAAAGACTTCACAAAACTGCACACATATATGTCCCTGCATACACACACCTATAGTAAGTGTATATGTGTGTCTATCTACTGCAGTCCTTTGGGAGCAAACGGCCCAGCAGGCGCTGCCAGGGCCAGCAGCTGTGGGCAGAAAGTGAGAGCAAGCTGGGGGAGAATCGAAAGCCACAAACTATTTCCTTGTCCAAAGGCAGGTAATATGCAAAGCCCAAGCAGTGAAAGTGCGCCAAGTCAGCAGAAATCACATTATTAAAATGAAAGTGAGTCTTTTGCCCCTTTGGGATGTTCAGTGTCACCGGGGGAGGTTTTGAGGACTTTTGACACTAGCCTGACATGGCTCTTTACTCAAGAGCTTGCAAGTTCATGTCTCCAGCCATTTCCACTAAAAAGAAGCTGTGTTAATTCTTCCAGAGAGTTGGGTGAGCCTCACAGACACAGTTCTCTATTCCTGCAAAATATTCATGTGCTTTCTGCTGAAGATTAATTCTTACCATGAAGGCTGTTAAGAGTATGCAGTGGGTTATAATTAGTGGCTATTTCTGCATGGCTTGTGAAGGAGGGGCAATGAGCTCCAGCTTGGCAGAGATGCTGGCCAGATCCCCTCTTTTAGGGGGCAAAGCCACTTCCACAGGACTTCCCAAAACACCTCTCTCAAGCTGTGGGGATGCTTGTGGTCTCTGCGATGTTGCTCTGACCTGAGGTGTTTCTCTGTTCATTCAAAAGGATGCTGATTCCTCTGAGCGGGTCCTCATGGACATGCGCTGGGGCCTTGTGCCCTCCTGGTTCAAACAGGACAACCCCTCCAAACTGCAGTTCAACACCTCAAATTGCCGCAGTGATACCATGTTGAGCAAGTCCTCCTACAAGGTGAGCTGCTGCCACCCTTGTGTCCTGCTTGAAGAAATCTTGTAGTCGGCAAACCCAGGGATGAAACATCTGCTGCGCAAGTACTTGTCGCCACTTGCCATTGCACAGGGGAGCAAGTTCCCATACTGCAAAGCTGGGGGTTTCACTAAAATGGAAGAACTGAAAAGGCAGTTACTGGTAAAGCTCAACATAGCACTAGGCATTTGTGCATCCTGGGGCAATTTAGGAAAGTCCTGGGAGGGAGCGAGAGGGCTGGGTGATTGCAGGAGCCCTTCTGCCATTGCAGCCTGCCTAAGGCTTCTGTTCACAGCTCACTTGTGCTGTCTCTCCCCAGGGTGCTCTCCTGAAGGGCAGGCGCTGTGTGGTCCTGGCAGATGGCTTCTACGAGTGGCAGCAGCAGAGTGGGGGGAAGCAACCATATTTCATTTACTTCCCCCAGACCAAGGACGCCATGGTATGGAGTTCCTTGCTGTGTTTGAACACTTGCACCCAGCTCTGGTCCCCTGCTTCCACCAGCTGCCTGGGAAACACACACTTCCCTCCCACTCTTCTCCTCTCTGGGAGTCTTTTTCTCAGTAGGGCTGTGTTCTGCATTGGGCTTGGCACTCTTGTCATCCCTCTGTGCCTGGGGTTTCCCATCACAGTGGTCTCCAGGCTGTAAAAGGTGATGCAGCGTCCCTGCCGTCATGGTTACTGCTCCCCACATGCCGGATATTTGCATGGGTGGGCAATGTGGCTCACAGGGGACTGGGCTGGGAGTTTCACTACCTCTTTCATTTGGCTGAACCAGTGGCTAGGAAGTTCAGAAGGGGAGGAGAGCACTGGCTTGTCTATGGGAAGGTGAGGGTCCTCATACCTCTCCTGGAGTTCCCTCAAATCATTAGAAAGACTCCTGGAGGGCCTCAGATTAGTTCTGTTCATCACTCAGATCTGAGTCACTGACCTGCCTCAGCACTGGCAAATCTCTGCTACTTTGGCTGTCCATGGCCCAGCACTGACCAGGACAATGGGGCCTTTTTTCTGCAGGACAAGGAGACAGAGGGAGATGAAGAATGGAAAGGGTGGAGATTGCTGACTATGGCTGGGATTTTTGACTGTTGGAAGCCACCAGGGGAAGCAGAAATGATGTACACTTACACCATCATCACGGTGGATGCCTCCAAGGATGTGAGCTTCATCCATCACAGGCAAGTGGGACCAGGCAAGTGGGTTGCAGGGTGGAGGGGGATGAAGTAGGAGAGCTGCACCTTTAGACACCAGTCTGCAGCATGCAGGCACAGAGTGCAACCTCCTCTCGGGGAGAAGTACTACAACATTCCTGACTCATTTCGGGTCGCCTGCTCATGCCCTTCCCATAAATCACCATCTTTGTGCTCTGTGGATGGTGGTTGGAATTGGATCACTTTCTGGAATTGGTTTCCCTGCCTGATCGGGGCCTGGCAGTCAACCCCTCTGCCTCTTCCAGCAAATCAGCTACCCGCGTGAACGCGCACTCTGCCTTGCGGAAGAGCATCCTGCTGCTTCAGTTCTCCCTGTTTCCTCCAAGATACCAGCTCCTTGCTAGCTTACAAGTCTGCCTTTTTCCACCACACTGACATATCGCTGCTGAGCTTTGGCTCTAACTGTCTTACCCATTAGGATGCCAGCCATCCTGGATGGGGACGAAGCCGTCAGGAAATGGCTGGACTTTGCTGAAGTGCCAACCCAAGAAGCTGTTAAACTCATCCAGCCCACAGAGAACATTGTTTTCCACCCAGTGTCCACCTTTGTCAACAACATCCGCAACAACACACCTGAGTGTGTTGCACCCATTGAGCTGGGAGGCAAGAAGGTAGGTGCTGGTGGGGGCTTAGCAGCGGGGAGCTCAGCCACGATGATGTCTCAGAGCTGCCAGGCTGGAGGGAGTGACAGTAGGCAATGTCTGCAGAGCATGCCCATGCTTGATGCTGGAGTGCTGAGCCTTGGACAGATTCCCTTCCCTCTGCTTCCAGAAATAAAACTGTCAGCCCATGCCAGGATTTTGCTGCCAAATGAGGCAAATTCCATGTGAAATGGGTCTTGGAACAAATCTGTTAGTAAGAGTCTGGGGAACCTCCCACAGATGTGCCTGATTGCAGGCAGGGCCATTGCTCCAGCTCCACATCCTGCTCTGGACCAGCTCTTGCAGCTGGGTGGCTGCCCTACTCTCTCTGTGCTTCTAACTTCTCTCACACTGTCTTTTGTCTATCCAGGAGGTCAAAGCCACCCCAAGCAACAAAGTGATGCTGGGCTGGTTAAAAAGCTCCCAAGAGGGCTCTCCCCAGAAGAAAGAAAATGATTTGCCCAAGTGGACTAGTCAGTTCATCCACACGACTTCGCCCAAGAAAACCAGCGCAGATGTCCTGCAGCAGTGGCTGGGGAAGCAGGGACAGCCAGCTGTGAAGAAGCACAAGGCTTAGGCAGTAGCTGAGATGGCTGTCCATCCCTTTTACCCGTGATTTTCCTAAGCAGAGTGAGAAAGGTATTTTTGGAAGGCTTTGCAGACTGATGTTGAAATTGTCCAAGCCTCTCAGGTGTTGATCTGTTGCTCTAGGTTGTCTCTCCTCTTTGTTTTTTGTTAAAGGTTGATGTCTGTAAAGATTTTGGTTTTGTCTTGTGCTGATGGAATGAATATAATATATTGGCCTCCTTCCCTGCCAGTCATGCCAAGGGAAGATAAAGCCCTGAGAAGCATCTCAGCCTGCTAGGGAGGAATAGCTTCTGCCTCCTGACATAGTTCATAGTTCATGTCTCTTTCTGTTTGGTTTTCTCTTCCCTTTTTTTGATGTTAAACTGGTATCTCTTTTCCACTTAATTCCACACCAACTCTGTACAAATTCCTTTCCAATACTCTTGCCCTCAAAAGATGGCTGCAGTACTGAGGAACAAGCAGTAAATATTATGAGGAAACCCCAGGCTGGGAAGATCTGCCAGATCCACCCTGCTCTGCACCAGCATTGCCATGTGCATTCATGGCTCTTAAACAGAGATGTTCAAGTGGCGCCTGGGAGGAACTGGACTTTGTTTAGTTTTCCCTGCTGGCATCAGGGTGGAGCAATGTGTCTGTCACGTTGTTTGTACAATCATTTTGTTAATGGGATTTGAAGACTTAGTGAGGATTTCCTTGATCTGGGGAGGGATGCACTCTGCCTTATTCAAAAAGGCCAGTCATTGAAGCCCAGATAACCTAAGTGCCATTACAGAACAGCACAGAGTTGTTGTTTTTGAGGTCAGGGATTTTGTAAACAGAGCCAGATGTTACAGACCAAAAGCCTTACATGGTGAAATCCTTGCTAGAAATCAGTACTTCCTTTGAGTTGGAAACAATAAAATGGGCTTCACTGGCTGGCTGCGCTGTGACCTTGTCCATGTGTGTGTCTGTGTCCCTCTTGCTCACAGCAGCCCCACTGCTCCTGTTTTGCAGGCAGATCTTGTACCTCCTCTCCATCTGCTGAGGAGCAAACCGCCTACCCACTGCTGAGCTCTCAGGGTCTGAGCTCTGCAAGGGCATGTTGGTGGAGCATGTCCATTTGCCAGTGCTAAATATTCCCTGGGGATTGATTCTGTGGCTCCTCTAGAGTCATCTGTCCCTGGGGAGGTGCAGGGGTGGCTGTAGCTGAGGCTTGTCCCTGGGGAGGGACAGCAGAGCCACAGGATGGACACCTGGGGAGACACATGCTCTTGGCATGTAATCCACCTCTGAGTCCCTTGTGCCCTTATGTGCCACAGAGGCAGCTGAGCACAGGTTTCATGATTTATGGGAAGCTGGAGTGGGATTAGGATTTCCATCCGGAAAGCCTGTTCATAGCTGGCTCCTCATTGCTGTCACCTTGGCTTGAGGCAAGAGAATCAGTGTATTAGCAGCTCCTGGCAGAATAGATTTTCGGCTGCTGGCACTGCAGCCTTGATGCTTGTCCTTGCAGGAGCCACAACGGGGGGTTTCTCTCCCTGCCTGCCCATCATTATTCCAAGATGGGCTGCTCAGCTGTCCCAGCCTAGTCCATGGTAACTGCAGATGAAGCTTTTCTAAAGGTCACCAGCTCATCTCGAATTCATTTCAGGTCTCCAGTTGCTGTGGAGGGAGTGAAGATGCTGAGCACGAGTGGGGGGATGCAGAACTTTCCCAGCTCTGGAGAACATAATCCTTCCCAGGGGATGCAGGGGCCATGCAAAGCCACAGGGTACAGGTTATGTCCCTTCAGACTGTGAGCGCCAGCAGCAACACTGCCAAAAAAAAAACCAACAAACCAAACAAAAAAAACAAACCAAAAACCCCTACGCTGAGTGTTCAATGAGGAGGTGTTATGGCTGAGCTACATCACCCTTAAACTGGAGTCTGGCTGCTCACCCAAGGCTATTTGAGGCAGTTCCTCTAACCTGGTGCAGAAATGACCACAGTCAGCCTGGTCTGTGGACAGAAACTGATTTGGGAGAAACTTTCCCCTTTGAGGAGACACGGGCGGGCACTACTCGCTGCGGGTTGCCATCCCTATCGGGGGTTCTTTTCCCCGCAGCATCGCCCTCGCCCTCGCCCGCAGACTTTGGCATCCTTCCGGGCGAGACATCCCGCTGGCCGAGGAAGGGGCCATGGGTTTGGGCAAAGCAGACGGGCACAGCGCTGCCGAGACACCCACGGGCGCTCGGGCCAACCCCCCTCCCCACATCCTCGGCCCCGATGCAGCCCGGAAGCAGCTACCGGGGTGCAGGGAGCGCCGGCGGGATCCAGGACCGGCCGGAGGACAGGCAGAGCCGCGTCGCTGCCCGCCCTGGGCGCCAGCCCGTGGCGGAGCTGGGGCGCTGAGAGCCCTATGCAAATCAGGGATTGGCACGATGACCAATCAGCGTCGTGGCGGTAGCGGCGGTAGCCAATGGGACGAGGCGTTTGGCGGGCGGGCAGCGATATCCGCGGCGCGGCAGCAGCAGTCACGGGCAGTGCGGCGGCGGTCGGTGCGCAGGGCAGAGCGGCGGCAGCTCTTGCGGGTAAGGGTGGCGCGGGGCGGCACGGGCGGGGACGGCGCGGCCCCCGCGCGGTGTAACGGCGTTTGTCTCCCCGCAGGCGCCGGGACCCTCTGTGCGCGGCGCTGCTTGAGAGGCGGGGCGAGGGGCCGCTGCCTGCCGGCCATGTCGGGCCGGGGGAAGTCCGGTGGAAAGGCGCGGGCCAAGGCCAAGTCGCGCTCGTCGCGGGCCGGGCTGCAGTTCCCCGTGGGGCGCGTGCACCGGCTGCTGCGGAAGGGTAACTACGCGGAGAGGGTAGGCGCCGGGGCGCCGGTGTACCTGGCGGCCGTGCTGGAGTACCTATCGGCTGAGATCCTGGAGCTGGCGGGCAACGCGGCTCGCGACAACAAGAAGACGCGCATCATCCCGCGGCACCTGCAGCTCGCCATCCGCAACGACGAGGAGCTCAACAAGCTGCTGGGCGGCGTGACCATCGCCCAGGGCGGCGTCCTGCCCAACATCCAGGCCGTGCTGCTGCCCAAGAAGACGCAGAGCTCCAAGAAGTGAGCGCTGCTCCCCTGTCCCCTTGCCCCCAGCTCCCTTCTCACCACTGCCTCACCTCCCAGACGGGGCTGGGGTTCTCCGTCCTGCCCCTCAGCCCGGGCTGGGTGGTGAGCCCTGGCAGCACCCCAGCAGCTCTTCACTAGCCCCCTTGGTCTGGGCTGTGGCAGGATGCTAGGCGAGCATGATTGTGGTCAGGCCCTGCTTGTGCCCCCACTCTGCCTCTCTTCCTTCTGGAAGAAGTGGTTTTGGAGGAGGCAGCTGGATGACAGCTGTTGGCAGTGGTGACATCTGGAGCCTTGCGGTTAGGACATGGTGCAGAGCTGCTGGTAGCTGCTGAGGATTGTTGTAGCTCGCAAAGGGATGGACACAGGTACCCCCGGCTGCCTCTCCCCACCGCCAGCCCCGGGACTGTGCAGGGCCCCCCCCCCGCCCTGCTTGCCCTGGTGTGTACTTGCTGCTGTTGTTACCCTGCCTCCATCCTCAGCAATGCTATCCTGGCCACACTGCAGCTGCGAGGGCAGGGGCCTAGAAAATGTGAAGAGGAGAAAAAGTTTCTCCATTGGCAAGAAGTGGCTGTTGGTCTTAGTTTCATTCATGGTAAAACTAGTGCATTGCCTACTGTAAAGAAGCTTTGCTCCTATTTATTTTAAGGTCTCTATTTTTGGGTACATCCCTGTAAAGTCACCTCCTTGCAGCTCCCTGGCTCGGTGGCTGCTGGGGTACTTGTGTTCCCACATGCTGTGGGTCCTGGTAGCAGGGTGGGGTGGAGGCTGCAGTGACAAATCCCTTCGGAGAGCGTTGCAAGGTCAGGTGCCCACCGGGAGCGGGAGCTGCCATCTTCTGCCACAGCTCCCCTCCTCTCCCAGCTGCAGAAGCCCTCCCTTCGTCTCACTGAGAGCTACCCTGTACCCTGGTTGCACTTCTGGAAATGACATACTCCATCTCTTTTTTGTTGTTTGTTCAGCACTGTTTCTGGCTCTGAGAAATAAAGTGATGATGATATCTGTTAACTGTAACCCTTTATGGATGAATTTTTCTTTTGAAAACCACTAGAGTTTGTATTAAAGCCCACTCCTGGCTAGTGCCATATTTATTTCCTGGCTGTGTGGCTAATGTTGAGCATGGGGGCAGGATAGCTGTCCCATGACCCCTGGAGTAGGTGATGCAGAGACAGCTTTCCTGCTGCCCAGCGCAGCCGCTCCTGTGAGGCTGATAGTTTTGTGCATGCAGCAGTGTTAAGGCAATTGGACCTAGACCTTCATCACGCGTTTTTTAAGTAAAAAAGAGTATCTTCTATTTATGTGCTGTAAGTAGCATGTGTTCAACCTATTGAATCAGCTGTTAATCTTGTGGATGAAGTAACTTATCCTGGATCTGAGTTTAATGTTATCTAGAGCAGATGAACCTGGCTGCTTGTCAGCTGGCTTTGTGCAGGGCTTTTTCATTCTGGTATGTGGGAGCCGTGTGTTCACTGGTGTTGTGCTGATGGGAGTGTGGAGGTGTCCTATGATTCCAGTGGGGTATCCTGACCTTGGTGAGTGGGGACAGCAGGGCACAGCCCTGCTGCAGTAGCACAGAACCCCTGGGATCTCTCTGCCTCCTGTAAAGGGGCTGTTACCATCAGTGAGGTAGGAATGAGCAGTTTCCTTTCTGCTGCCCAGTGTGGTGGTCAGTGTTTCTGTATCCTAGTGTCTTGTTCTCTCCCTCTTGTTTTCTCCAGGACCAGCATTCTGTAAACCTGAGAGTGCTTTGTATTTCTTAGAAAAATGCGGAACTCGTGATTCTGAAAAGAATGGTACAAACTTGATATCTGATTAAACTGGTTCACTGTTGAATGCTCTTAAATGTGCTGTGTCTTGTCACCTCACCAAACTCACAGAATCTGGCAGGCTCTCTGGTGTCTGGGCTCTGTGTTCTCCAAGGGGAAGGACTAGTAAAACACTAGACAGGACCACTGCTAGACTGTGTGTTTGTCCTTCACTCAGACACAGAGTCTTTTCCTACCCTGGGAGCAGATAATATTGTTGTCTGGCTCTTTTCCCTGCTATGGGAATGCCACATGGCCTGCTTACTCTGTTATGAGTGCCAGGAAGCTTCAGCCTGCTCCTGGCTGAGTGCAGTGGAGGAGTGAGGCCGGACCCAGGACTCTCCCCCAGTGCTGAAGGTGCCCCATGCTCTGCTCCAGGAGCTTTTGGGTGACCTTGCAGGTGAGTGGGCAGAAATGAAAAAAAGCTGATCCTGAAGGGAAGAACTGGAAGATGCAAGGCTGTTTGCTACTCTCACCCTCTCCTTTGTTGGACATTCCCAGATGGCTGTCTTGGAGGCCACTCTACAAACCAGTATTGCATGCTGTTTGGGTTTTAGGGAGGAAGGGTTGTGGGAAACATGGACAACTCCCAGTGGTGTTAGGGTTGGGTGCTGGTTGGTCTGTGCAGGGCTGCAGGATGTGTGGGTCTGGGCTGGGGTTGCTGAGCTGGTTCCTGTAGGGCACAGGGCAGCAACCAGCAAGGGGGAACTGCTGCCAGGAGCTTACAGCCACCCTGGATGTTGTGTGGCTCTGCTGAGGCTGGTGGAGTGATGAGGGTGCTATGACTGGGTGCTGGTAGCACATATAGTGCCCTTGACTGAGCTCCAGCTGGGTTCTCAACTTCCTCTGCTGGCATGTGACTGACCAGCTGGGAAAGCTGGGATGTTATAAGACAGAGCAAAGGAAATCCTGTCTGTCACAGTAAGCATTGCTGAAGTTCTTGGCCTTTATCACCTCATAAACTTCACAGCTGAACATTGTTGTGACCAGGAGATTTGGAAGTCTTGGGTCTTTATAATAAAGCTAGAATAAATGTGGTCACTGTCAAGTCTGCAGCTTCAGGGACAGGTCTTGTGCATTCTGGAGGGGTGTTACTGGTCCTGGTTCTTCTGAATGTTTCATAGCACCAGAGCACCTGAGCTCATAAAATGTGAAGGACTTGGCTGAATAGAGCCTTCCCCAGAGGTCAAGTGAGCCTGGAAGAGTGTCTCTTGGTCTGTGCTTCCCTTAGGGAGAGGGCTGGGAGGCTGGAAGATTCTTCCCTTGCCTCTTGGCTACCTGAAGATGAGATGAGCGCAGACTGGGAGCTGAAAACTGCCTGCTGCAGGAGGCTGCTGTGCTATTCACATGCAGCAGTCTGCCAGCTGTGTCCCTCAGCTCTGGAAGTTTGATGAGATGAGTCACTGGCTCTTGAAAGTCTCCAGGGCTTGGGTTTCTCTCCAGAGCCTGGTCCTCATGGTTGGCAGCATCCAAGGGAGCTCACTCGGGGATGCCCCAGCATCATGGCTCCTGGTAGGCTCAGCCTGTGAGGTAAGACAGCTCCAGCTGGACTGGCACAGTGTGTCACCCTGCTGCCTTCCCTGTGCTGGGCAGCTGGAGGGTCACTGCCTTCTCTCTGCTTTTATCTGCCCACAGGGATGCGCCTGCTGGTCTACCTGGAGAGGTAGTTACAGTTTGCCGTGCAGATGAGTGCCAAGGAGAGCACTGAGATAGGGTAGGGTTAACCTCCCCTCCTGGGGAGCAGGGTGACCCCTCTGGTGCCTGTGTCCCAGCCCTTGGTGAGGACATCACCTCTGATCCTGCCAAACCTGCAGTGTCAGCTACTGACTAGGACACAACTGCAGGTCAGTGCCAGAATGCAGCAGATCTCTCCCAAGCTTGATGTGGGGCAACAGGATCATGACTGCTTCTAAATACAGACCTGGAGGGAGGCTGCAGCCTCCTGTAGCAGACCACTGCTGGTCTCTTCCAGGAGCATGGCTGGCTTCTCTTGCTGGATGTAACAAAAGGACATTTCTTCAGGGAGTAAAACTTGCTTCTTTTCTCCCTGCTTTTTCTCCAAAGGACAAAGGGATAAAGCAGCTGCCCCAGGCCTGACTGGGGCCTGGAGGAAGGGGCTGTTCCTTTCCCAGGAGTGCAGAAAGGCCCCGTCATCACCTGGTGTGACAGTCCCTAGGCCCCACTGGCTGCTGTCCTTGTCCCCGCCTCCTGAGGGACGTTGGGAATGGGTCCGATCCATGCTGTATTCCCTAGGTACAGGGATCATGTTGATGCTCCAGCACAGCAGCTCGCCAGGGCTGGAGCAGCTCTCGGGCAATCCTTAAACTCTCTCTGGCTGGTGGAGGCAGTGGGGCAGGGCCCTAGTGGGGGGCTGAGAGTTGGGGTGATGGCAGCCCTGCCAGGGGCTTACTCACAGCCGGCCTGGGAGGTACCGCGCACCTCCACTTCCTCTTGTCCTCTGTTCCCTGCTTCCCGTCCCCTGCTGCAAGGGAGCTGGGCTGCCAGTTCTTGTCCCCTCCTGCAGCCCCGGTGCACGCTGCGGGTCCCCGGGGCCCCGAAGGCGATGAGCCGGAGCTCATCCCTCGCCCTGCGGTCCCTCCCGCAGCGGCCAGAACAAGATGGCCCAGATCCCTGCCGGGATTTACGCAACCTCGCCGGGTGCGCTATAAATAGACAGTGGCGGGGGCGCTCCAGCTCTCCCCCCGCTGCCGCTCCTGCCTCGGGGACTCTGCCCGGGGAACGGGGGACGCTCCCGGCCGGAGGCGGCTAGGGGTGGGTGTGCCCTGGGACCTGCCCCAAATGCCGCAGGGAATCAACGCCGACTGGGGCGGGGGGTCTGTGCTGCAGGTGGCCGCCAGGGGTGCCCCCCGCCCCCGCTGCTCAAGGAGCTCAGCCGAGCGCAGCTGCGGAAGGATCGCGCTCCTCCCCTGCCTCCATGGCGAGGGACCATTCTTCCTCTGCTCCTATTCTCCACTCGGGAGGAGGATGCGGACTCTTGGCATTAGCACCCGGACGGACCCCGACCAGCAGAGAAGCCCCCTTAGGACCAGCCCCCTTCCTACCCGGTCCCCGACGCCTCCAGGGAGCACACGGGAGAGCCTTTTTGTACCAATTTATTTGAAACGACGATAAATGAAAAGGAAAAAAAAAATCCAAAAAAGACGCCACTAACCCAAACCCACCCCAACCCACCCATCCCCAGACCCATAGAAAAACATTAAAGGCCATTTCAGGTGCGGTCGGCGACCGCCGAGGGGCGGTCACTCCCGCGCGCCGGGCCGTTGCCATGGCGGCGGGGCCGCGGGCCGTCAGGGGGCGCCGTGGGCCTTCGGCGCGGCCGAGAGCAGGCAGGGCGCGCGGCGAGAGGGGCGGAGCCGGGCGGGGCGCGCGCGGGCGGTGGGAGCGGGACCTGCCCACGTGGCGCGGGGGGGCCCCCCCGTGCAAAATGGCTGCTATGGAAACGGAGCGGGAAATATCCCCGAGAAGCGGGGGGACTCGGGAGGGGGTGGGGGCCGGGAACCGTCTACAGGCGGGGAGGGGCACGGCCGAAAACAAAAGGGCGCGATCGGGGAAAAGCCGCGGAGTAGGATGGGGGAAAAACGGGTGGAAAAAATAAGGCGGCAGAGAAGGGGAAGGAGGGCTGGGGCAGCTGCAGCCCCGCTCACAGCGCACGGCGGTGGCTGCAGAGGCGAGTCAGCAACACAAAGACAAAGCGGGTCCCCTGGGGTCTGTCCTCAGAGCAGTCTGTACCGCGGGGCTCTCAGTCCGGGGGGCGGCGGGAGGCTCCTTGCGCCTCGATCTCATGCTTTCCGGCTCTTGAGCGCCTTGGGCTTTGCCGACTTCTTCACTTTCTTGCCCCCGGGGGACACAGCTCCCTTGGTGGCCTTCTTGGCTTTGCCCTTGTCCTTCTTGGCCGCCGCGCCGCCGGCTCCCTTCTTGTGCGATTTCTTCTCCGGCTTCTTGCTCTTGGCTGCCGCCTTCTCGGCCCGCCGGGTCGAGGAAACCGTCGCCTTCTTGAGGGACTTGTGGGCACTGCTGCCCGCGCCCCCCTCACTGCCGCCTTCCAGTTTCTTCCTGTTGAGCTTGAAGGAGCCGTTGGCGCCGGTGCCCTTGACCTGGAGCAGCGTGTCGTTCTGTACCAGTGCCTTGATTGAGTACTTCAGGTAAGTCCTGCCGTTCTGCTGGTCGAACCAGGCCACCTTCTTGGCCTCGTTATAGATCTTGGCCAGCGAGGAGCCATTGCGCTCGCCCAGCTTACGGATCGTCTCCACCACTAGCTGGCTGTATTTACCCGGCTGATTCTTCTTCTTGTTGTTCTTCCTTTTCTTCGATGGAGACGAGGCGCCGCCGCCTCCTTTCACCTTCTTAGCAGCCGCTTTCTTCTCCGAGGAGAGCGGCGCCTCCTCTGACTCGGTCAGGGGCAAATCCGTTTCTTCAAGCTCTACCGACATGATGCGGGGAGTCGCGGGGCGGGTGGGGACAGCGGCAGCGTGGTGGGGCCCGGCGAGCGCGCTGTGTCGGCTGCACTCGGTGTAGGTTCTGCCGGGGCGGGCGCCGCCGCCGCCCTTTATATGGGTACGGGGCGGACCACGTTGAGAACAACAACAGCCTGGTCCGCCGCCAACCCTAACTTGTGCTTCTCGGGGCTTTTTCGCGGGGCTCCGGTGCCGCCGCCGGGCCCCCTCGCCCCGCCGCGCCCGCCCCGCGCTCCGCACCCCTCCGGCCCGGGCCTGCCGCCGCCCCCGCGCCCCCCGCCGCGCGACGCCCCACGACCCTCGCCCAGATTTTGGGGGCGCGGCCGGCGCGGCGGCGGCGGCGAAGATTAGGGCGCCCGGCGCGGCGGCGACTGGGGCCTCAGCTCGGCCCCCCCGTCCATCGCCGTCGCCGTCGCCCGCCGCCCAAGATGGGCCGCCGCGGGCGGGGGGAGGCGGCGGGGAGCGGGGGACGGCGGCGGTGGCGGTGGCCCTGGGTTCTCTGGAGGGAACTAACACAGGCGACGCCCTCCCGCGGCCGCCGGCAGCAGCGCGGAGATGCCCAGCCGAGGCCGGGGGGGTCCCCGCCCCCACCCACCCTCACCCTCGTGGTCAACGGGGGGAGGCCCCCAGGGGAGCCCTGCTTGTGCGGCGCGACCCCCCTTCCCGGCGGCCATCGCCCCGCGACGGAGGATGCGAAAAGCGCGGTGGGGCCGGGGTAGGGCTGGCGAGGGGCCAGGAAGCCTCCCGACCGGGCTCAGTGCCGTGGGTGTGGGGGGATTGTGTGAATCGTGCCCGCCCCTGCAGCCTCTGTGTGCCGTGGTTAGTGGATCGGGGGGGCTCGGGCCCCTCTGCATGCGCAGCTCTGTATGGGCTGGGGGGGGGGGGNAGGAAGCGATGCTCTGAATCCCCCCCTCCTAATTCAGCCCATCTCCCCAAATCCCACCGGGGAAATGCGGCTTCGTGGGGAGGGGTGAAGGGAGTGCACGACGCCTCCCTGGCCGAGCCCCAGGGCTGGGCCAGGAAGATTTCGTCTCCCCCCCGCTCCTGGGAGTGACACACGCGTGTGCTGGGACGGTGGGCACAGGCACGGGGGGGCGCCCGGCTGTGCACACACCGCTTCACACGCACACATGCACATACATGTACACACACACACGGTCACCCCCGCATACACTGTCGCACCCCCGCCCCCTGCCCACGCACGCCGAGCCCGCACAGCCCCGCCGCCTTCCCTTTCTTCTCTTCCCCCGCTCCCCATCCCCCGACTCTCCGCCATTTCCCTCGCCCAGCCCCCGCCGCCGGAGAGGACGAGCTCTGACTGCCCGCGGTGTTGGGGGTCCGTGAGGTACCAGAATTCTGCCCACCCGCGTGTGTGACCCCATCTCGAACCGAAGCGGGGTGCTCTGTCCCGCCTCCTGCTCCCCCATCCCGAGGAGAAAGCTCCCCAGAACAGCGGGGTTCTGCCCCTCCGTGCAGCCGTGTCCAGGCACCCCTGGGATGAGTTCTGCCCGGGCTCTGCGGCCTGCGAGGTTCTGGGGCACGAAGAGGGGGCGCAGCCCCAGCAGCGCGGGGGTGGCCCTGGCGTCCCCCATCTGGAGCCCCTCGGAGCATCGGAAGCATCGAGCACCCACCCCTGGGGCACGGCACCCACCGCCTGCACAGCTGTCACCGGGCGGGGGATGTATGATGTGTACGTGTGTGCAACATGCACACCTGTACACGTATAAGTGTAACGCTGTAGCCTGATGGAGCTGGCTTACCTTACAGCTATGCCAGCTATAGAGTGTGGTTGTATGTATGGTGCGTCTATTATAGGTATGTGATATCTAATAGTTGTTATTTAATGTAATAGCTACATGTAAATTTAAAATAAATATAAGTGCGTGCATATGCATAAAGACCTAGTGATATATTTTAAAATACTGAAATAAACATATGAAAATTTAAGAACAATACATGTGTATAGGTGAGTGGATGTGCGGGCAGGGCTGGGCAGTGAGTGCACTGATCTCACCCCGGCTGTGTGGCTGGGAGCAACACAGGGATCCAGCACCAATCCCCAGCCACAGAGAGCCAGGGCTGATAGTGAGGACTCATGTCCCTCCCTCCCTTCCAAAGACAGAGTAAGAAATGGAACACACACATCTGAAAATATATGCAGGTATATTTATGTGACTAGAATGTGTGAGGGAGGCTGCTTGTGTGAGAGAGAAACACAGAGAATGTGAGAAAATGGCCCCAACACACACACACCCACACCCCCCCTGTTCCTATATGAACATACACACTTATATGGACACAGCAAGTCTAGTTCACACACATCTCTCATATACATACATACACATACATATCTACAGAGAGAGTGTGAGAGGTTCACAGGCAGTTCTCTCGCTGTATATACACACATTGGCATATATAAAAATGGGGGATGAGAGAGTGAGTGTGCTGTTCAAACATTCTCACCATGCAAATGCAGACATATATGCATAATGTATGCAATATATATTGATGTGGGATAACCTCTCACACTCTTTTCTCCTGACCCCTCTGTATGCACACAAACACATGCTATTCTCTCTCACTATCTACATCCATATATGCATAGAGGCACAGACACAGAGTGAAAGAGTTCACACACATTCTCTCTTGTATGCTGTCTGTACATCCGTATGCATATATACTTGAGGAAAGGAGCGAGATCTATTGTCTCACACGCACACATTTCCTATCACTCTCGCTGCCCTTTATAATTGTATAATCTCTGTATAATTCTTTCTCTATGTGATACATTATAGAGAGCAAGGGAGAGTTTTTCTCACACACACAGTACTGACTCTGTATAGATGCATGTGTGTACAGGTGTACAGAGAGTGTTCACTCATAATTATCTATATATGGATTTATGCAAATATAATGGAGAGAGAGCACTGCTTATACATATTGTTCTCTGTTCACAAATATGCATATGTACCTTTATACTGAGCTGTTTTCACACAACAGTCCTTTCTGTTCCTGACTAGATGCATATATATGCATATATACATATGTACTCTTATATACACAGTTGTTCACACATAATTCTAAGAGAACATATAGAGTTAGGGGAGAGCTGTTCAGATACACAGTTCTCTTGCTATATACACATATACACATGTGTATACAGAGGAGAGAGAGCTGTTCACACGTAATTTGCTCACTACATGGGTATACATACATTTATTTAGGGAGAAAGCTGTGACATATATACACATCTATATGTAAAGAGTGCCTGTTCTCTCATATAATTCTCTACATATTTATATATACTTGTATAATTAGGGAAACAGCTGTTTGCACACACACAATTCTCTCTTGTTATATATAACTAAATGCACACATACACACACAGATCTTCACACAGCAATAGTCTGTGAATAGTTCACACTAACCATAGTCTCTGTTCACACATATCCTTTCTCTTGCCATATTGATATATTTAGACATATATAGGTAACAAAATGAGTGAGAGAAATTCATACACACAAACACATGATTCTCTCTCTTCACCCCCCACCTCCATATATACTCTCTGGGATGCATAAATATATGCATATCTATGTATATGTGTTGATATATTCTCTCTCCATATGTACACATGAATAGAGATAGTAAGAGCCATTCTCACACACAGTACTCTCTCTTGCCTTATATATGAGTATATAGATGCATACATACATACATGTACAGATTGTTCATGCACAGTGCTCACTCTATATATACACACATAATTAAAGCACATACTTGTTTACACAGAAACGCTATTTTCTCTGCATCGTACACATGCATATGTATAGTTAGTGAGCTGTTTTCACACATAATACTCCTCTCTCCTTCTACATAAATACATATATGTATATAAACACACATATATATGCTGTACATAGAGAGAGCCTGCTTGCCTCTCACACACACTTCTCTCCCTACAGATACAGGGATGTACTTAAAAGAACTGTTAGCACTCACAATTCTCTTCCTATACATGCACACAGACATACGTTTTTATATACATGCATCTATTCAGATGGACAGTTGTTCTTTCATACAATTACACAACTCTTTCTTGCTACGCACACGTGCACACACACCATGTATGCATACACATATATACATAGATACTTAGATACTAGGGGGATGAAGTAGCAGGTATGGCATATATATGTATATAAAGTATATTTATATACTATAGACACAATATATTTATAGTTGTGCATATATATGCACAGTGAGCTGTTCAGAGAACTGTTTTCACATACAACACTTTCTGATGTATTTTCTCTCTGTATGTCTCACCCATGAAACATTATATATATACATATATTTGTATATATATAAATTTCACACAGAAAATTGTCTTTATACATGCATGTGTACATCTATAACAGAAGAAAGCACTGTTTGCACACATGTATATTTACAGATAGAGCAAGAACATGTGAGCAGTTCACAGATGTGCAAAATTCTCTCAATACATGTATATATGTAGATCTGTGCTTAGAAAGGGATGAGAGCTCTTTGCATACAAGTTTGCCTGAAACATATAAGGCACTTATATATTTTTATTTTATTTATACACACATAGGTATGTATGCATCTACAGGGAGAGAGTGGTTCTCACACACACGCTTTTCCCTTTCTATAAACATACACACACATCTATGCATATACACTATATATGGAGGGCAGAGAGACTGACCTGTTCATTCACCTTCCTCTGCATGTAGATGTAGATGAAGATGTAGATGTAGATGTAAACTCACCAAGTGTTCACACAAACACACAGTATGTTTTGCTATATATCCACATACATATGAATACATAATTCTGCATATTATTACATATGTAATTAGAGATAATCACACACACATGCTGTATCCTTAAAAACACACAATGCCCTTTCCTTGCGTGCACATACACATACATGTACAGTGAGATTGTGAGCTGCTCGGTCTTTCTCTTGCTACATACATGCACACATATGTGCATGTATACAAGTGTGAAGCACACAATGCACTATTCAGACACAGACAGAGCAAGCCCCCTGTCTCCAGCCACACATACTTTATTTAAACCTTTACTTATATAACTAATTGTGCGTGTGTCTATTTTCTACCTTTCTTCCCAGCTTTTCCTTTTCCTCCCAAAAGGGAGAAAGACCTACACAGAGCATGGTAAAAAATACTCCCATCACATGCCTCCCCCTATAAAAATGCATGTGGGGTATCTGTGTGTGTGTGTGTGTGTGTGAGGCTGTGGTCTCCCCCATCCTCTCTTTTGCCCCCACATATAAAATCTGGAATGCATATAGTGTGTATGTGTGTCCATGTATTGATCCGGACGTATATTCTCTGAATATTCTCTGTCTGCATTCATGTGTATATGGAGAGCAAGCATGTTTATATGGGAGCCAGTCATTCCCCCTCACAACTCACACCCAAATGTTCCTGTATCCACCTCTACATCCAAATTATTTAGATATTTATTTATGCGTCTGTATATTTTTTTGATATTCTTTCTCTCCCTCCCCGCCTCTCTTTCGCAAAGAAATGCAAAAATAGCTAAACTACACACACAGAGCTGCATGTAAATGACCCTTTTATATAAAAACCAGACAGAAATAAAGAAATAATATACAACTATATAAAAATATTTAAATATCTATAAAATAGACAAAGAAATATATAAATAGTAAGAAAATCTCTGTGTGTAGACAAAGAAAAAACCCACACCCATAAAAATACAAGCATATATGTATAAAATAATTTAAAATGTGTCTGAATGTGTGTGATCATCTCTGCCTCTCTATGTATGGGGCAGTAATAAACATAGACATACACACCTTTGTATATGTGTATACTCTTGCAATTAATATTTAATTTTTCCCATAAAAATATATAAATAAAGTATATATGGGTGTAGCCATATCTATGTGTGAGGTAATTGTTTCTCCTTCTGAGTATATATATATATATGTTTATGAAGAAAGAAATACTTTATGCTACCTGTGTGTTCATGGGCAAGGCTGCAGCCACATGTCTCAGAAATCTGTAACTTACTCATGCTCTGTCTCTGAGCATTGGGAGATTTGCCTGTGTAACACAGCAATTCACACACACATAACTTTGTGCCTGTGCTTCTTTGTGCTCTCGTGCTTCCCCTGCTGATTTGCTCTCCAAAAGATGCATCCTGGTAAATAAATCCATATACACATTCCTGCTGATGTAAATGTGTTTGAATATGTAAACAGCAAACACACCCATATTTGCCTGAAAACATTTGGTGTACCTATAGAAACCTGACCATGTCTTTGTGTTTGTATCACATATTTCCCTCTGGGCTGTGTGCTGAGTGGGGGTCCCTGCATACCTGGGGCTGGGGCACTGGGGCTGGTGGCAGTGGCAGCCGTTTGGGGCTCCAGGTGTGTGGGGATGGGGCTGGCACTGAGCTCACCATAGTGGCTGTGGCTGCAGGTGCTGGGCTGGCAGGAGGGCTCCTGCTGGGGTCAGGCCAGGATGCAGGACAGGTCCAGCCCCAAAGCCCAGCCAAGGCATGCAGGAGCGTTCCCACCCCAGGTTTTACACCTTGGCATCTCCCGGCCGCCTTCCACGTGCCAGCGCCAGCAGTCGGCCTTAAACTCCTTTGACACTACTCCCTCTACACAGCCCCTGCAGCACAGATGTAGTTGTGTGATTCCTCAGCTTTCATATTTGTACATCTCACAACACAGCTGCCTTCTGAGCAGTTCCAGCCCTGGTGGGAGCAGCTGCCACTGCCAGGCCCCACACCTGCCTGCCCTGCCGCAACCTTGTTCGGCTTCACCCACTTCACCAATCCTGAGCTGACTGTAGCTTTTCCTGTTACACTTCAGAATGGTGGACTTGGGAACAACCCTCTCCCCTGGTCCTGCCAGGCTCCTTCTTTGGGCCTCTTCTGCCCTTTCAGGACCTGGACAAAGAGCAAAACCACACCTGAGCTCAGATGCCTCCATGAACCAGCTGAATGCCTCAGCCTCTTCCAGGCACGGGTTTCCTCTAGGGATCACCCAGCAACAAGTCACCCTTGCACCCACTGACACTGCACCAGCAACAGAGGTGATCGCCCAAGTAAAAGCCATGGAACTCCAATGATGCAGGGGGTGGTTTTAAGTGTCTGTGTTCCTGCAGCAAGTCAGTCCAGCTGGCTTCTCTAGTCCCAGGATTCTCCAGACCACGGTGATGAGTGATTCTTGAGGAACACCAGTCTCCGTCTGTGACACCCCCACCCCTCTGAGTGTAAGAGCAGGGTACCAATTCCCATGCTGCTTGCCTGCTGCACTGGTTTTTGTACACCTGTGTGTATTCCCACCTGTAAAAACAGTGATATGTAGGTGCCAAATGGAATCCCCCCCTCCCCTTTAGCATCCTGTTGGAGATTAGGTTTGTTCCTTTTTTACTCTGAAGAATTTTTTTCCCATAAGTTACTAGGAGACTAAGTACTGCGTGCTTGACCAAAAAAACAAAGGCGTGGCCAAAAGCTCAGAGGGGAGATAACCCGAGTTTTGGGGCAGGTAAAGGACAGAGCTGGAGGCAGTTTTGCCCTCTTGCTTTTGGCATTCAGAGAGAGAGGACGGCCAGGCTGCTGCTTGCTGCGAGAGGAGTTCACTGTCACCAGAAAGTCCAGTCCTGGGAAATCTACCATCATCTGCTCACGTGCCCTGGAATTCTGAGTTCCTCCGCCTGCCCTGCTGGAGCCGTCCCAGCCACCAGCCCGGGACTCTCTACTGTTCCAGCCTGGTGCTCTCGTAGTCCCGTACTGAGACCAAACTGCCCTGGGTTTTGCAAAGCAAAGCCCACAAGGTTCTTGGTACTGTTTTGTTATTAATGCTGTTATTAATTTGTTTGCTTTGTTATACATACTAGTAAAGAACTGCTTACTCCTACCCCCAAATCTTTGCCTGAAAGCCTCTAACTGCAGATTTATAACTGGAAAAGGGGGGGAGTAGTGGGGTGGTGGTTTACATTTTCCATTCCAAAGGAAACTCCAGCTTTCCTTGGCAGATACCTGTCTTCCCAAACCAAGACGCATCCATAACAGCCTGTGGCAAGGAGCCCCACAGCTGTCCTACCCCATCTGGAACACCCTGCCTTGGGTTATTCCAGTTTATCTATCTGGAAAGACATTAAACACAGGGCACTTGGGGGCTCAGCCACAGCCCTTGCAGCCTCAGCTCCTTCCCCCAAGACCAAAGCAGGCAGAGGGCTGCAATGTTCAGACCATCCCCTTTCCCCAAAAACTTCAGGGTTATTGCTCCTTCCTCCTTCAGCATGGCTTTCTCCACATTCCAGCTGTGTCCACAGAAAGCAAGTGCAGAGCAGCACTTTAAATGGAGATGAGCAGAAGGTCCAAGTCTTTCAAGAAGGATGCAGACAGAAAAGTGGTCCCACCAGGACACACTGCTAGTGCAGTTATTTGAGATATGGACAGCAAAAGCCCAGTCAAGTGAGGAAAGTGTGATAGGACAGCACCATAAAGTAGGGTATGGAGCACAAAGACTGTTAGAAAGCTCTTGAAATATCTGCCCTCATTTCACTAAATTCTGTTTTCCATCTTCCTCTGGGTTGTCAGTTCAGCCTTGGTGAGTGCAAGCAGAGGGTCATACCCAGCATGTAGAAATTAAAGGCTTAACTTTGACTAGTCTGGACCATAGAAAGGTCCTCAACTCACCCCAAGGAACCCCAAACCAGCCTTGCTGGTGAGCAGAAAGGGCTGAGCCTGCTCTGCTCACACAACCCCTCCAAGGGGAGGGCAGCAAGAGCTTTAACAGCCCATGCCAAAACGCAAAGGCTGGCCAGCACATACACCCAGAATAGGGCTGAAGGACTGTGCTCACTGAGGGATCTGATCCAGCATTCCTGCCCCTGCAATCAGCTTCCAGAGAAGCAGAGGGGTAACTCTCTAGCAGTACCCCAGCCAAGCAAGCAGGTCTGGATCACCCCACTATCAAAAATCAAGCTGGAAGACAAACTTTATAGTAAGGAAGAAGCACAAATGTCCTTGTTAGCAGGCACTGGCTTCCTGGCATGGTGACTAGACAGAGCAAAGAAAGCATGTTAGTGGAGGAAAAAAAAAAGAGTCAGAAACAGGAGTAAACAAGAAGGTTTGTTCTTGTTAAGTTTATTGGCATCATGTTTGTTTCTTTACATAAGAGCTCAGCCTACGTACTAGAATGTAGACCTCTGGAAAACAGGTAGAAGGGCTCCATTTAAGCAAGCTACAAACGCAAGAACAAATACCAGGAAGAAAGGAAGAGAGGAAAGGAACTAGATTGCCAAGTTTTTCCATACCAAACATCCAGATTAGCAGTCAGTAAGAAGAAAAGGAAGATTCATAGTCCAGGTCATTCATCAAGAAACAGCTACCACACCCCAAGTGGGAGAGGAGCTGCTTCCACAGCACAAGGAGCCACAGGGGCACCTCAGCTCTGGCTCCTCATGCTTGCTCCAGGATGTCAGGAGTTAAGCAGTAGGGGAAGTGAACAAATGAGGTCATTTCATAGCTGTATTTAATTTTAAATCCAATAATCCAGTGTGCATATCAATGCTGTTATGCAAATCTGAGAATTTAAATACAATGAAGCCAGACAGATTTTTCCAGAAGATGAAGCCTTTTTGGCCTCAAAACAAGAAGGCTTACATAGTTCATCTCTACTGTACAGAATACTGCCTCTATCTGGACTCTGTGTTGCTAGCACACTGCATGTCACAAGTGTCCTCCTCACTTTCTACACAACCTGTGTTTCAGTACTTGAACATGTAATTCAGGAATTTTACACTAATTTGTACATTTTTAATTGGTTGCATATATTAACATGTACTATAAGATTTTTCCTAAAGAAGCATTACATAATACATGGATACTGTAAAAAGATCTGATTAGTTAAAAGTAACAAGCATTAACAGAGATACATACAAAACTCAACCTAGTCAAACTGAGTGCTGAGCTTGCAATGAACTATGGGTAATCAGCCTTTCCAGTTGCAGCCTTCACAGGGGAAAACACTAGACAGTTAAAAATGTATGTAACTTGTTACACAGATTACCTGTAAACAGTTTCTCTCCATTGGACACCTGGAATTAGATTCAGTTCCAAACATACATAAGAGTTTCCATTTTAAACTAAGAGAAAGGTCTGTTACCAAGAAGTGTGATGTGGATGGTGTGGGGACGTGAGCTCTGAAGTGCAGGACTCAGATGCTCATGAGAGAAGGGTGGATTTTGGCAGCTGGAGATGCAGTATTTTTTTTGTAATTTCATTTTAAACACAGAAGAGGGGCTGTGTGTTTGAAGGCCTAAGTGTGATTATTTGTGAAGGACTGTGCTCAACCCCTCCCTCTCCCCTCAGCAGCTGCAGCTCTCCGCAGAAGCCTTCGCTCGGTCAGTCTTGTCTAGTTTGATGGGTTCGGGGAATTCATTGTAAAGTTCCACTTCGGTTTCCTAGTGGGAGAGAAGAAGTTAATGCCACGGCTCTGCAGACAGCTCCCAGCATGCAAGGAGCTAGGGAAGGCTGGGGGTGAGCCCCAGACTGCCCACAGCACTGGCACAGGGATGCACACTGGCCCCCTTCCTACCTGTTTAAGTGCATTTCGTGCAATCGTTTGGAAAGCTTGTTCCACATTAATGGCCTCCTTGGCACTGGTTTCAAAATAGGGGATGTTGTTTTTACTGTAGCACCAGGCTTGTGCCCGTTTTGTGGTGACCTGGGTGGACAGACAGCAACATCACTACCTTCTGCTATGCAGGGAGGGGTTTTATTTCAGGGCAAAGCCAGAGATCCCCCATATCTAACCTGAGCAGCTCTGACTTCACCAAAGCTGCAACCTTGAAACAGAACACAGGAGACCACTTCCCACCACCTGACAAACCCAGCCCCAGGGCAAGGAGGATCATGCCCAAGGGCAATGAGACCACAGAGCACTGGCTTGCTCCCATAGGAACTGCTCAGCACACCTCCTGTGGGAGGAGAAGCAGCTCCTCTACTTGCCCCTCCCCAGGAAGCTGCTGCAATCCTTCCACCAGTGGGCAGGAGCATGCTGTGCACAGGCTCTGACCTCTCCAGGCACGAGATACCCTTCTCAGGTGGCAGACAACATCAGAGTCACTCTCAGGCACCTCCCACTTCTCAGATAACCCTCCTGTATTTCTACAAGGTCTCCCACTCCAGCAATTTTGTAAGAGGAGGTTAGTAAGTCCCAGTACTCACTTGTCTGTTTTCTAGGTCAATCTTGTTTCCCAGCACAACAAAAGGAAAATTCTCAGGATCCCTTGGACTGGCCTGAATGAGGAATTCATCCCTCCAGCTGTCTAGGGTTTTGAATGTGTTGGGAGCTGTGACATCAAATACCAGCACACAGCAATCTGCTCCCCTGTAGAAGGCAACTCCCAGAGACTGAAATCGTTCTTGGCCTGCTGTATCCCATATCTGGAGCAAAAGACAGGGCAGATAAGCAAGCTCTACTCTGACACAGTCAGTCTGCAATTAGGGCATTATTCCAGAACTCCCCACCAGGCATGTATAGTCCCAGCTAGGCAGATAGCAGCACCTGAAGGCTTGGGGATTTCTGTAGGCACTAAGCATCAAGAGCCAAAAACACCTTCTAAAGATAGTTGACCCTTTTTGTGTTCAGCCTCAGCCAGGGACATATGCCTTGTCCTGGGCAAGCAGGACTTGGGTATTAGGGTCAGCAGATGACCTGCCTGCAGTGCTTGGATGCACCTGGATATCAACAGAGTCCAGACACACCTCTGATGGCTGCAGCTTTTTCTGCCTTGCAGTCAATTTCACCATGGAGAGATAAAAGCTTCAGATACCAGGGACATAAGCAGGCTGGCAGGTTAACACTACACCCACAGGACTTGGGGTGACACGAATGGTTGACCTAGGGAGTCCTTTCCCAGCCCTTTCCGATTCTTGAACATTAGTGAAGTTAATCTTTCCAACAAGATCTAGTTTACTTGACAGTACCAAATCCAGTCTTTTAAACAGGGCCTAGCAACACTGCTGTTAAGTGAACCCAGATTAATCTTTGCATTCACTTATTCAGCCTATGGAAAAATTTGTAGAGAAGCCCAGAAGCACTTATGTCTAACACAAGTATAGTGCAAACAGGATTCACACCCAGTACACTGACCCCAACACCAGTCTGAGCTACATCAGAGCAGATGCTTCCACACAAGTGGGGTGATGGCACCCCTCACAGCAGGGAGCAGAGTCCCTCCTTACCTGCATTGTCACTAGCCTGTCATCCACCATCACCTCTTTTGTCAGGAAGTCTGCACCTATCGTAGCCTTGTACTGGTTACTGAATTTCTTATTCACATACTGGTTCATGAGTGAAGTCTTTCCCACCCTGCACAGGAACACAAAAAAGGAAGACAGACTTGGTAGGCTATTTCTACAACATTGTTTGAGTTAATGACCCTGAAGAGAACATTCCAATGCTCTTCACTGCCTATAACCTCCCGGCTTTTCAACCAGGGTAAAAGCACCCACCTCTGCAAGAAGGGGCCTGCGCACCAAGAGATGCTGAGGCACTAGCTGAGTAAGAGCATTAGCTACCCACGGATACAAAGGATTATATCCTAAGAAACCTCACTTCCCCATCACTAATCTGATCCTTGGTAAGAAACAGGTATCACATCATGACCATGAAGGCAATTTTGGAAGATGAAGTGCTTCAGAGAAACCCATCACAAACAGTAATCTTCACCTTCTGCAGAATGAGGAGGTGGAAAAACAGACAATCTCAGATGACAACAGCTCACAAACACATATGCTAGGCACCCAGAGGTGAAGATCCTCCCCACAGAGCAAGCTCAGAGGCTCACATGCCCTCCGTGTGGCTGACAAACGCTCCCTGAACAACAGCTTGCTGGGCACAGCAGTATAAATAAACCTTATGTCATGGGAATCAGGTTACAGCCTGCATAGCAAATAACCTCTGACAACAGAGCAGACTCCTTGCTGAGAGCACAGAGCAAAGCCTTTCACTCCAAGGGGCGTGCTCCAGCTAGCCCAGAGAAGCAAAGCAGATGGCTCGGTACAGACTAGTCTCTGAGAGAGCCAGAATTTTAGGAAGTGACGTAAGAATGCTTACTGGTGCTTTGAGGTTTCTTTTATTTTGGTGGGGGTTTTTTGGTTTGTTTTTTGTTTTGTTTTTTTTTAAGTGAAACACTCACTTCAACAACACATGTCCTCCCTGCAGAAGGCTATTCCACTCTGCTACTTCAGTGGTCTGCCTACCACATTTTCCCCATTTAATACTGTGGCAGGACCTCATGACACTAAACTGCATGGACACATTCAAGACAGAGAGTGGTGAAGAGTTCTTAGACCTGTGAGGTAACACAGTTATCACAGGCTATAAAACCTCTCCTCCCAGCACTGCTAGCCTTACAATGCATCCAGGGTCCCACTAGTCAAGAGCACTGCCCTAGCCAGATACAGATTAGCAGCTTAAAGGCTCTTCCACTTACCCAGAGTCTCCAAGGATGATGACTTTCAGTAACACTTTCTTCCTAGAAGTCATCTTTCACACTAGAAAGGAAAAACAATCCCATCACAAACCATTAGTATGTCATTCCTCCAAGAAAGCAAGCAGCAAATTTGGAGTCTGAGAAACCTGACTCCCAGCAAGGAGCCAGCGACAGACAGGGCTCAGCACTCCTGAAACCAGACTCCAATTCAAGGCTACACTCAGCACTGACCGTGTGTCTGCCCACTGCACAGGCTGGGCCAGACCAGTAGTGGCAATTTAATACCAAAAGCTAGATGAGCTGAGCACTTGTCATTTACTGTACCAAGACCTTTCTGGATCCTATTTCCCAGCCATTTGGGGGATATACCACCCCAAGCCATCTCCACTGACTTGAGGTAGTGCAGTAAATCATACCAGTTCCCAACACAGGCTAATAATTCTTACAGATGCCACAAAATGAGAGGTAAGCAGCACATCTCTAATACCACACTCGAGCTTTTTTGTGCTGTTCAGTAGTTTCCCAGAAAAAAAAAAAAGGAAAAAAAACCCATCATTTCCTTCATCATGAGCTTGGAGAAGTGATAGCTTTCTCTAGCAGCTGTGCTGTGTGAAAGAACCAAATCCCAAGAACATGCAGGGGTTGAATCAGCTGCAACAGCCACACAGGGCAGCTGAATTACAAAGGAAACTGCTACCAGACTGTGGCTTCTTTGAGGGCACAGGAAGCTGACTATTGCCACCTCAGCTTTGGTGTAATAAGGTTGCAGTGATAAACCTCAACATGCAGCCAGCCTACAGATGGTCATCTACTCCATGGCTTGTTTGTTCAGTTGCATCTTGCAACTGAAAAACTTCATAGGCAGGAGGCTCTAAACTGGCCACTAATAGTCCATCCAATTAGCAAGAGAGCTGAACTTCAGAGTTCCACACTTATTTGCTCCCAGGTCTCCTTCCAGTGAGGCAGCTACAAGTTCATTAGCTGCAGCCAGCCTAAATACACTTCTGGATATACTTCAGCATGGTGAGAGCAAGTACGAAGTCTTGCCAGTGACTGAGCACACCCTTCCTGCCATGAGGCCCTTCTCCACACCTCTGGGGAGGGGGTGAGCCAGCCACTCATATGTTCTGGATCAGATCACAGACCCTGTTTTGGTAGTGACCTGCTCCACAACACAAGGACTTCTTGGCTTTCCTGAAGGAGCCCTGCAGGTTCAGTACAGCAAGAGGAACCGCAAGATGGCTATAGTTGTACTACTTCACTTCCAAGAGCCTTGACAACAGGCCTTAGCCCTTATATATGGACTTGCTTACCCTAAAATTCACATCCTGCTATACCACATTCATTACAGCACCAAGTCATACTTGTCAGAAGCTATTTCTGATTTTCACAGCTAAGGAAGCCTTCGCTTCTGTAACAGGGATTTATGTCTTCCAAGCAGCATGATCCTGTGTGCTTCCTGGGATACATGACAGCCTAATGTGCTAGATGACTACGCCCATTTCACCCCACTACTACAGGAGGCTTCAAGCTGTAAAAGCCTCTCACTAGATGCAGTCCAGTTGCAAAAGATCTTAATCATCTCAAGCTTTGAGGGTTAGAAGACATGAAGTGCTTTAGCCTTTGCTGTCAGTGAATGCTGCAGAAGCTGCAGGAGCACCCCTACAGCTACTGTAGTGACGCACCTACAGCTACACCTTTTTGGACTGCACCCACCTCAGTCACAGGGTTGTTTAGGTTGGGAAAGGCTTCTAGGATCATCCAATGGGTCCAACCATTAGCCCAGCACTGCCAAGCCACCACTAACTCATGACCCTCAGTGCCACAACTACATAGCTTTTAAACACTTCCAGGGGTGGTGATTCCATCACTGCACTGGGCAGCCCATTCCAGTGCTTAATAGTGCTTTTGGTGAAGAAATTTTCTTTAATATCCAGTCTAAACCTCCCTGGAATAACTTGGGGCTGTTTCCCCAGCTTATCACTTGTTACCTGGGAGAAGAGCCCAACCCACACCTGGCTATATCTTCCTTTCAGGTGTTGCAGAGCCATAAGGTCCCCCTGAGCCTCCTTTTCTCCAGGCTAAACACCCCCAGCTACTCCCAAGGAGACTTGTGCTCCAGCCCCTTCCCCAGCCCTGTTGCCCTTCTCTGGACACACTCCAGCATCTCAATGTCTTTTGTGTAGTGAGGGGCCCAAAACTGAACCCAGGATTTGCGTTGTGGCCTCAACAGTGCCCAGCACAGGGGGACAATTACCACCCTGGTCCTGCTGGCCACACTACTGCTGATACACCCAGCATGCCACTGCCTTGGCCACCTGGGCACACCTGGGCTCACGTTCAGCTGCTGTCAACCAGCACCCCCAGATCTTTTCCTGGCAGGCAGCTTTCCAGCCACTCTGCCCCCAGCCTAGAGATGCAGGGGTTGTGACTCAAAGGCAGGATCCACCTTTACCTTGTTGAACCTCACACCACGCCTTGGGCCATTGATCCAGCCTGTCCAGATCCCTCTGCAGAGCCTTCCTACCCTCCAGCAGATCAACACTCCCACCTAATGTGGAGTCCTCTGCAAACTTACTGAGGGTGCCCTTGATCCCCTCATCCAGAGCATTGATAAAGACATTACACAAGACTGGCCCTAGTACTGATCCCAGGGGAACAGCACTGGTGACCAGCTGGATGTAACTCCATTTGCCACCACTCTCTGGGCCCAGTCATCCAGCCAGTTTTTTACCCAGAAAACAGTGCACCTGTCTAAGCCATGAGCAGCCAGCTCCTCCAGGAGAATGGTGTGGGAAACAGTGTCAAAGACTGTACTAAAATCCAGACAGACCACATCCACAACCTTTCACTGATACACTAAGGAGGGTACTTTGTCATAGGAGACAAGGTTGGTCAAACAGGACCTGTCTTTCCTAAAATCATGCTCACTGGGTCTGATCCCCAGTTGTCCTGTACATGTTGCCTGATGGCATCCAAGATATCTGCTTCATAACCTTCTCTGGCACCAAGGTCAGACTAACAGGCCTTCTGCAGATCCTCCTTCTTACCCTTCTTGTAGATGGACATTTCATTTGCTAGCTTCCAGCCCACTGGGACCTCACAAGGGAGCCACAACTGCTGGATTGAAAGGGGCTCAGAAAGCACTTCTACCAGTTCCCTCAGTACCCACCCACACAGCCACAGAGTCTTGAGTGTGTGTCTAAGTCATGTAGCAGGCCTTTTCCTCATCCTTTATCACTATGTTTGCCTCTACATCCAATAAAGGATGGGGATTCCTCTTAGCTCTCCTTTTGTTGCTAAGGTATAAAAACACTTTTTATTGTCTTTTACAGCAGTAGCCAGATTAAGTTCTAATTGGGCTTTGGCCCTTCTCATTTTTTTTTCATGCGTAATTTCATGAGATCCTTGAAATACATCTAAACAGGACTCAGCGCTAAGGACGTAACAGCCAGGGGCTGTGGAATGAGCAGCAGCGACAGGTCACCCATGACATGCTTAGATGGGTGTTAGCAGATGCAGAGAGCATTGGGAGGACAGCTTCTCCAACTGTCAACACCTCTCTTTTCCAGTGGACTGCACTGTTCACTGATCCAACTGACAGCCCAGCTATGCTCACCAAGACAGAGCCAGCCGGAAGTTGTCAACAACACCAACATTTAGCTCTGTTCCTCGTTCTTGCCAAGACCCACAATACCCATGGGGAGAACAGACCACAGGAGCTCCTTCAAGCCTGCATCTCCTGTGTTTGCAAAGCACGTAACAAGTGACACTTTTGCCAGCTGAGCCAGAGACATGTGCAGCACGAGCACCCCAGATGGAGCAAGAAGCAAGTGAACAGAGCTTTAAAACAGCTTAAAGACAACTGTGTACACTGAACTGTCATGAAAAACATCTGCATAGGTTCAGGTCCAATGTAAGTCACCTGATTTCCTCAGGACGGAGGAAAACAACTCAGCCAGAAGTGGCTGTGCCAGAACCCAGCATGCTTCTGGGAACTGCTTCTATTTTCCTCAGAGTGTCTCCAATATCACTTGCTGCTGCAGCTCACTGCCTCCTGGTATTCGAAGCAGCTTTGCACAAGCTGGCATTATTTCTCATGCTTAGAGAGGGATTTGCAGAGTCCTAAACTGCAACACTAAATCACATTGGATGCTTATCTCCCAAGTTCAACACAACCTGAAGTCCCACTACAAGCGGAGGAAAAACTGCTCTGTCAAGATTCATTACCTTAGAAGTAACTCAGCTGAGCAGTCACCTGCAGACATAGGAAGTCAGGCTGAGTCAGAGCTGACACCGACTTCTTGTCATAGCTGACAGGCTACCCAGCAGAGTGAAGGGCTGTCACTGTCCCATCAACACCAGGCAGGTGAGACACTCAGCTTCCATCCCAGGTGATGCAATGGATGTGAGCCATACCACAGGAGAAGCTGCCGCATCTTCATATTTGGCGTGGGCTATGAGACAGTGAGCAACTCCAGCCCTGCCAGGGACTAGCACTGGACACCGTCCTGTCTCACACCTGTGTTCTACCAGGCTTGACTGATGCTGGCTTGAAGCCCAGTGAGTTGATGGGCCAAGTCCTCTTTAATATCATTGCTGGTATAAACAGACCAACACTTCAGAGTTACTCCTTGCCCAGTACAACAAGGAAACACATCTTCAGGTCCTGCAGATTTGGTTGAGTTGAGATAGGCTGGAGCCCCACTGACTCAGCACTAAGACTTTTTTGCACTATATAATGCAGCATGTCTTGCCTTATGGTATTCGACACAATTACTCCAGAGCACCATCCTGTTGAGGCACATGCCCTTCAGATGGCAGTGTGAGAGCTCACATGGGGCTTGTGTCCAGTCTCAGGAGCACTTATGAATAAACACTTCCTTTTTAAGAGGCATCACAGAGAAAACTTGTTAGTTAAGATTTGATGCGAGACTCAGCTCTGTTTCACACTGCATGAAATCTTTTTGATTTTGCAAGGTCATCTGCATGACTGCTCAGAACACAGTCTACAGCAGCACACCCAGCCAGCCCTGTTCAGGAGCCACCAGACACTCCAAATCAGGCAAGAGACATATCAGCATCATTCCTCCTCCTGGCTTAACTGGTGCCAAATAAATGACACAGCTGTCTAATACAGGAGAAGAGATCTTCCAATCCATTTTTAATGCCTATTCCCTAAGCAAACAAGCCATTAATGACATGCTGACCCTCAGGAAACTAAGCTGGTACAGCGCACTCTCTCCCACAATACTGTTACTGCCACCTTTAACACTCACCTGCAGGAGTAGCAAGGGGAAATCCGTAACACCTAACCTGTGTCACTGGCTTAGCTGATCTGAAGAGTCAAACCCCACCCTATGAAGCTTCATAGAACTACAGCTCAGATGCAAGAGCAAATAAAGCCTATGCCAAGTCTAATTAGTTTCCCTTCTTGCTTCAGAGTACATTACAACTGTTCCTTTCCCTTAAGACAGCTGCTTTAACTCAAAGCAGAAATGGAGGGTTACGAATTCCTTAGAGATGTTCACATGTCAAGTCACAGTGCAGGCATTTTAATATTAACTGGGTTGGTATAAGCAAGGAACAGTAGTAGCTTCCATTGATGGCTCACCAGACCTCAGATTAGCTATGCTTTAACAGAAGCAGGCCTTGCAAAAGGAATATTCTAAGTTGCCCATGGACAGTTTTAGCATGAAAGCATTCAGGCCCAGGGGAATCTCACCTTAGGAAGACAAGGTTCCCTAAGCAGCAGCATAGCCATACCACTTTGGAAGCTGCTGAGCAGTCTTTACTGTTTCAGCTTTGCTATTGAACGGTTGGAGTCACAATCCTAACATGTCTATAGAGGCTGGAATACCTGACCAGGAGTTCCCTGTTACTACAGCCATCAGCCTGCCACTTGCATCTTCTGCTTGGCACTGAAGTGAGGATGTTGGACAGTACATCTCCCTTGTGTCCTCTGCCAGGAATATTTAACACCACCCCAAGGAATGAAGTGGTAGGGCAGCAGGCATCAAGCACAGCTAAACTCAGAGAGTTACAGATGCCTAGCTTTGCTCCCTGTCCCAGCAGGACACGGGAGTAAGCAGGTATCCTACAAAAAAGTGTATTCGAACCTGAAGCACTGCAGCTCTGTTCTAGGTGCTGTAGCTGATGAGCAGAGCTTTCACTTTCCACTATACCACAGGATCTTTAGCAAAAACATCCACCACAAACAAGTTGATGTGGACAGATCAGGTCTCCAATTAGAGGCTACCACACACAGTGACCAGACAAAAGCTACCCTTGTGTTCTGGAAGACTCTGCTGTCCTGAAATGCAGGAAAAGTGTCCCAAAATGCAGCTAACTGCACTTTTGACACAGAAACAGCACCTCTACTCACTGTTCCCTTGCATGGATGTCTCTGTACTACAGAGAGCTATGTTTATTCCCTCCCTCCTCCCTCACCGGGTTCGGCATTTCTTCAAGGAAACTGAAGCTCAAAATATGATTCAGGACTAGCTCAGTCAGACTGAACCAGTTCCCTCTCAAAAGTAGCAAGTTCCCTAGCATGTTTGGCATCTCAAGAGCTTATATCTGCTTAGATCTTCAGAGACTGAAATGAGATGGTCACTGAATGTTTGTCCTGTTTTTAGAGGACCAAGCACACCAAACAGCGTGGCAGATACCACCTGCCAGATGATCACGCTGTACCTTACCATGCTTTAGCTAAACCTTTGAGTAGATACATGAATTTGCTCCAATTTTTCAGCTACTCTGAAAAAGCAAGGCCTCATCCTGAGGAAACCCAGAGCATGTTATTGCCATTAGTTAACCAGAGTCACAGTCCCTGGTTGCAGAGTGTCTGAGCAGTCCACACACCCTTCGTATCAAAGCCTCAAACTCCAACCGCAGCAGAGCCCCAGATGGGGCTGAACAAGCTTTACCAGTTACAAGTTAACAACAGATTGGTTCCCACTAGCCCCTCAGACAGACGTTGCTAACAAGATGTCAACCAATACAAACCTATAAGTGACTGCCTGAACAGTTCAAGACAAATCTGAGACCAAGGGATACCAACATTTAACACGCCACTTGCATTCTCCCAAGAGTGACACAACAGCCCCCAAGAAGGACAGAAGTCCTGTCTTTTCAGCTGGGCAAAAGCACAGCAGTAACCAGAAGACAATCAGCAGGGGCTATTAATTTCACATCAACATGGCTTAAGAGATGCTAAGTTGCCTTCAAGGAAGAAACCAGAAATACATCTGCCTTTGATGTTTTTGACTGCTACAGAACCTTCATACCAAACCTGGGTGCTCTACGGGTGGAAAGTGTATCCAGCATCCTCACACTGAGGACTACTAGAGAAGCATAGGAAGTTACAATAGCAGGTTGAGTCTTCCACTGACAAAGGCTGCACAAGCAGGACAATACTCTTCCACACCCAGGACAGGACTATCAGGAGCTCAGCTTCCCCAGCTCACTGGAAAATACCATGAAGAAAAGCCTCACATTTAGTGGGGACACGTGCTGTGTCTAAAAAGGAAGTCAGGAACATCTTGTCATTTGGGCTGACAACTTGCAAGAACTCCTCCCTGTAAAAAGGGTTTTTTTGACAGCAACGGGCTCCTACAGTCCATACAATTCGAGGTGCCTTCAGGCCTCACAGATGCACCACGGAGCTACAGTCAGTTCAAGTACAGCCCACACCAAAAGCAGCTGGCAAGATATTCCTGTGACAGCTTCACTGGAAGGGTACACTATCTGCTGTTCTATCAGCAGCATCTCAAAACTGATTTCCACCACCTCCTTCCCAACACATTTATATTGCTGCTCTAACCAATATATTCCTTCCTGCTGGTACCCAGCCAAAAGCTCAAGCACAGCTCCTCATTCCCTCTTCAAGAGGAGCAGCTCAGCTGCCTGCTGCTTACTGCTCCACCAGGAGCAGGCTTATGTCCAGCTGGTATCTTTCCCAGACAGCCCTGTGAGACAGAAATTACCTGTTCATGGAGCTGGAAGTCTCAGCTACAACTTAATTTTTGATACCTTATGTAAAACATATTGCAAGCTGTCAGGTGTATGTCCAGTATATCTCACCCCCATCTGAAAGTCCCATGCCAAAAGCTTCACCTTCTTGAAGAACAGCCTAGAAGCTTTAGATGCCTGCTAGCACGCTGACATGGCTCAAATCAAAATTGAATCTTGGAACATGGTTCAGTATCTCAGAGGAATTAGCTTTTTAGACTACAGCTGTCTGCAGTAAGTTTCCACCTTTTGAGGGTAGAGTTGCAGCCTCCAGTGCTGGAGCAGCTGCTCTAGAACTGAGTGAAGCTTAGGAACCAGCAGCAGCAGCTCAGCCACATGGCTTCAAGTTCTGGTTATTGTCTGCTTCAACACAGGCACCAAACTGGTGTGACACAGTGCTAAAAGGCAACTGACATGGTCTGAAGTAGCTCCCAGACGGAGCTGACACCAGGCTTACAGAAATATTCTGCTGTGTCCTGTTCAGGGGTAACACACTCTTAAGACAGTTCAGTGCTGAAGGAGGAGAATGATGTGGCAACATGCAGCTGGGAGAAACAGGCAGAAAACCCAGTTGGGAAACAGAAGCTTTGGAACAGTTTTGAGTATAATAGATTCTTGGTGTGATCAAGGAAGCTCCAGAGCCTGTGCTGGGTAAAACACTCCTGTAAGTGGTAGTAAGGTTTTTGGTTGTCTCAGACATCCCCGCAATCCTCAGGTGAAGGCCCAATCACACATTCCTGATGTGGGCAAAGACTCAGAGCTCACTGAAAGGAGTAATGCCAGAGTCCAAACACAGGGAAGGCAGAAGCAATGCCAATGGTAGGAGCCATGTCTGCAATGAAATCACAGGACTTGCACATGAGAAGGGGTCTGCCCTGCCTGAGGTCTCAACTCAGCTGTGGCTCCCTTGGGGCTGAGATTTGGAGAGCACTGCATTCCTGAGAGGCACTGATGCATATGACCAGTTAGGCTTAAAGCCCAAGTTCTCAAAGCCAAGCTCTTCAGTCCAAGCCTCACTGATTCACAGGCCTGTTAAACCTCTTGGCATTTCTGCCTCACTGTTTCACAGGCCTGTTACACCTCCAGGCAGATGAGTTGTTCTATTACTGCACAAAGTTTAAATACTAGCTTTGGAATTGAGCAAGTCTTTGGCTGTAAAACTGCCATAATGAATTACTCTACCCTAGAAAGTCCAAACTACATAGGACTAGACCCCACCCCTAATGCCAAAAACTGATCTCTGATTTCTAGTGGTTTAGATATCACAACAGCCACCTTCTTGTGACAAGGCATCAGGTTGATCTGACTACATGGTTTCCAAGTGGGAGCAAAACAACCATGAAAATGCATTTGCTTACAGTACCACAGTAGATGTTGCTCCATGTTCAATCAGACCAACAGTGTGCTGAGGAACAGTGTGAAAGGTCTGGAGGACATTTCTTGCTATCTACAGGAACAGTACTTTGCCCAGACTGCTGCTAAGCCTAACATCACAGAAGCACATGTAGGATCTTCCAGGTGATAATCACACAAAGCCAAAGCAATGGAAGGAAGGGAATGAAGAAAATGCCACCAGGGCTGCAGCCAGCTATGCTGGCCAGCCACCTTGGGTGAATCACTTTGCCCGTTGACAACCTGAGGATGATTCCCATCATCTCCACAGTGGGTAGCAGGTATAAGAGACTGCAGCTGTGGCAGGAGGAGAGTCCAGGAAGATCCTTTTGAAGCTAATGCTACACGCTAATAAGACCAAGATTCACAGAAAGAAAGCTAGGGCTGCTGAAGTAGAAGTCTTCAGCTTATAGGAAGACATCTTTACAAGAAAGCCAAACGCAGTAGTTTCACTGAAAGCTGGATGTTTCTAGTCATGAAGTTTTAGTTCACTGACTCCTCGAGCAGCTAAATGGCCCTTACACCACAAAATATCCTCTCAAGATTGGGCAGACATACCCTAACAGACTGATAGCAAGTGTCTCAAGATCTTCTGCTACCCTTCTCTTGGACGCTCAGATCATGTCAAGAATGTCACATCATTCAAGAACGAGTATTGCTGTGTCCCTACCTTCCAGGAAGAAGCAGTTCCCCTGTTAAATCCTATAGCATTTCAGGTAGTTTCCAGCAGATTTCCACCAACGATTAAGCTGTTAAAAGAACAGGCATGCTTGCTTTAACACCCCTCCCCCCTTATCAGAACAAGCTTAACTTCCCCTATTCTGCCCTGGGGGAGACAATCTCAGGATGTGGGAGGAGAGTTGAGCACATAGCTGGCTGCTGGGAGACACTAGGCAACAAGCCACGTGTCTTGACTAAGGGCCTTGCCTACGCAAAGCGCTGCAGCTACACCAGCACAGTTTCCATTATGCCTCTACCACGGCAGCCTCCTTGGTGGACAGTTTTCCAATCAGTAAAATAAACCTTGAACTAAATGGAACACAGATGTAGTGCTCATACAGCCCAGTTTATACAGTGGTGTCTGTCAGCCCTTTGGCACACACCCGCCCAGCTAGGGGAACCACCCAACAGTTTTAGTAACCCTGACATGAATATCAAGAGCCTGGCACAGTTCTCACACCAGGCCATACCCTGAGTCACAATTCCCTTTTTGCTTTCTATAAAACAAACACAGTGCCAGAGGCAGCTGGGTCTTAATCCATGTGTCCAGAAGATAAGGCTATCCAATTCAAAACATTTTAAGTTAGCCAGGCCACTGACAAACAGTTGAGTTTTTAAATATTTAGCATATGTGACAGCATTTTTGAAGCGCTCAGATTAATTTCTAGTTTTGACTACAGTTTAAGTTTTCACACATTCCTGTCATGTTTTCAGTTTCACAAACACAAATAGATAACTTTTGCAGTGGTAAGCAAAATATAGATCTTAGACCTTGTCAGTGGTAAACCAGCGTTGTTTATCCACTCCTGGCTGCCAGAGTTCCTAGAGACTGGGCAGGAAACAAGAGACTAAAAGGAGACTTTGACCAAGCCAAATGACAGCCTTGAGGAGGTCTGCCAGAGGCGGTAACTTACACCTGATACTCAGATCAGATAGTGAATACTGTGCGTCCTACAGCATAAGAAGCTTGATAGAGGAGAAAGGACAAGTAATGACGGGAGAGCCTACTAGCAGATGTATGGAAGCACCAGATCAACACTAATGGCAAAAGCATTACTCCTCCTTCCAGGAGGTCCTGTTGTCAGTAATGAGTCTTCCAGAGAGGAAGCTTTCTGTAGGGACAGGTTGTAATCTAAGAACTACACCTTGATCTGCGAGCAGAACTCTTGATCCTACACGCACTCAATACCTCTTACTATGCTGATGTGGTTTGCAGAGCAGGAAGAACAAGTATTTCAGTACCAGGATGGGAGTGCAACAGGTAGCTTGCCATGACAGCTGAGTCAGTGACTAACAAGGAATTTGTACTGTGGATACTCAGTTTGACACTCATACTTCCTGCCCTCATACCTCTTGCATAGATCCTGCATCAATACTTTACCAGTTCACCTATTCTCTTGATGAAGCTCCACAAAGGTCCAATAAGCACCTTACTTGCTTGGTGAGTTTAAGAGAACTCTGTGGACAAAAATCCCTCTTGTTAGGCAGAGGGAAAGGGTGAGGCCTAGGTATGTCTCAGCTGAAACCTTCTCACTGGTCATGGTCGAGACAATGTCACCACTGTGCCATTTTGGACTCCAGATACCATTATCCATGTCTAGGAGCCAAGTGACTCAGTCTGCTTGAGGGAGACAAGCACCAGACAAGTTACTTTGAAGATGATTCTGCTTCCAACTGCAAGGAGTTCAAGTGCTCAGCACAGACTTGTTAGATAAACTGGGAGCCCCAGTAACCAAGGTCCAGGTACTCCAGGCAGGCTGGCTCTGAAGGCAGCTCCAGCTGCTGGCCTCCACTTTTGTCTGCCAGTTCACTAGTCCACCTTATCTCTCAAGTGGCCGAAGTTACAGTATATAAGACAGACTCAAGAAAAATACTGGGGTTTTTAATTGACATTAAGAAGATGTACTAAATTTCATTTAACAATTTCTGCTTTTAACTCATCCAAGTACAGTCAGACAATTAGTCACCTTAAATTGTCATTTTAAGTGGTTATGCAATAGAAAAAGCAAATCACTCACTATATCAAGTGCCTTTAAATCATACGGATAGAAATCAGTGCCACAGGTTAACACTTCAATCCCATCTCAAAGGCAGTACACGCCATCCTGAAGCTTCACTGCCCTACGAAGACAGCCATGGCCTCAATACCAGGTTTCCTGGCAAAAGAATCAAGGCTTTTTGAGATAAGCCGCAAATCAACACACTTCAGTGGCCTTGATGAGCTTTCTTCCCTTCCCAGGGTCATTGACCATGAGGTAGCAACAGCAGTGTTGACAAAGCTTCCCCCACAGACAGTGCTGGTTGCTGGCATCGGAGGAGAGGAGGAGCAGCCTCGAAGGAGCAGTGCTCAGCAACGATGACATCACCAGGGCAGATCTCTGCCAGCACAAAATGCAGCAGCACGCTGGGATTGAGAACTGCATCCCTACCAACAGAGAGCAAAAGCAACAAGCACACCAGGAGCCAGAGGGGAACCAAGTGACACAGGGGTATCCCTTCATCACCTGCTATTTCTGAGCAGCACATGTGCAGCTCCTGACCTTGGACGCCCATTTGCAAGCATTATTCAAAGTGCATTTAAAGAGAAATGGGACCTTCAATCAAGCCCCTCACTGCAGAAATAAGCATGGTACATTAACAATTGCCATTCAGTTAATTTTCCATACCTAATTCAGCTTTGAGATGCACAGCTCGTGTTTGGGTTAATGCTGCAGACACTGACATTTTTATCCCTACAATCTCTGGTCACAGCTATATCTGAAGGCAGACTGTTACACAGCAACTACAAAAAATCATTTTAGGAAGCTGCAGAGGGAAGCCAACTCAACTCTAACTCATCAGGCAATTAAACTGCAATTATCAAGACAATGCTGTGCAAGAATGAAGCATCTGAAGGATGCAAGATTGCTGTCAGACAAGCAGCACATGTTAGTGCCTAACCAACTTCAGCATTTAGGTAAGGTGTTAGCTGGACTCCCTTCTATGGAAGCAACAATCTCTAAATTACTCTACAGCTCTGCAAGAGAATCTTAGGTCCATCAGACCCTAGTAACAGGGACTTGAGAGCAGGTCAGGTCACAGCCAAGGAGAAGCCCAGAAGACATAACGAAACACTGGACACGTGCAAGGTGAGGGTTCTGTACTTGTTTCACAGAGGTTCAATTTACTTCAGTTACTAACAAAATCTGTGTTCTAAAGGCAGGGACATGCAACAATAAGTACCTGTGAGTCCACATCATTAACCAGTTTCAGAGAATGCAAATATCCAAGTGCCCTATTTCATAGCCCTTATTCTTGAGACAGTACCTGCAAACCCTCTCTCACAATGCAGCATTTAAAAACACACCCTACCCAAGCACAGGCAATTTTGTTTACAGCCAAATGTTAAGTTCTGCACAAAGCAGTCTCATTTTAACACAGAAGTCAGACCAAAATCCCATACATGTTAGAGACAGAGCTATTTATAGTTTTGCATAGATAGTTTGATGGTAATTGTCATGTTTCCTCAAGGACAAGCTTTGCCAGAGATTTGCTCCAACAGGTAATTCTCACAATCTTCTAATAGAAGTATCTCAAAACACAAGCTTTAAGAAGGTGCTGCAGAAAATAGATCTGGTAACCCTGCTGCTCACAAGCCTTCATTTTGATTAGCAAACTAAGCAAAGTTGTATCTTCCCCAGGTCACTTCAGAGCAGAGCTGGTACATTTTACATTTTCAGTTAAGGATTTATCAGTGTTGTAACATGTCTGTGGTCCTCCACGAGTTTGATTCCGGGGCTTCAGCAGGAGGGCCAGGATGCCTGTAGTGCAGACTCTACAACACAGTTTTTAAATTCTTGTCACTCTGAAGGTACAACTCAGGGTGTCCTGTTCCCCACCTCTTCAATGTCACGACCAGTGACAGGATCACGAGAACTGCATGAGAACTTTGTCAAAGCATGTTTAGGCTGGATATAAGGAAAAAGTTCTTCACCCAAAGGGTGACTGGGTACTGGAACAGGCTCCCCAGAGAAGTGGCCATAGCCCCAAGCCTGCCAGAGCTCAAGAGGAGTTGAACACTCTTAGGCACATGTGGGGGTGTCCTGTACAGGGCCAGGGATGGAACGTCTATGATCCTTGTGTGTCCCTTCCAACTTGGAATATTCTGTGATTCCATGCTGAGCTATTATCAGGGTATTTCACTTTGAGAACAGGGACCACTGCATGACACCACAGGGAAGAAGAATATTTAATATAGCTACTCCCTTTCATCTTACCAGTTATACTTCACACTATAGGTTGGAATAGCAAAAAACTGCTATCAGATTTCAGAAGTCTTCCTTATTAAAGGGTCAGATTAGCCCCATCCAACAGCTTTTCTACACCAGATATAGGGTACTAACATAATAGCATAGAGTAAAGTAAAGGAAAAAAAAAAGAAAACAAAAAAAAAACCCCAAAAGGCAGTGCTTGAAAGTTAACAGTATTAGAGCTGCTTTAATTCTGAAGACTAAGGCCAGGCAGTCATGGTGGGTCCACTCATTAGTGCATGGAGGGCAAGTCATGTGTTCAGTCAGCTGTTGGGAGTCACAAGGGAGAGGGGGAAAGACAAGTACACTTGTTCTTCCTGAGTAAGTACAGCAACGAAGCCTTGATTATTTAACAAGGAATATTCAAATTACTCCACCCACTTTAACCTCAAATTCAGCTCCTGAGAGAGCAGGGTACACTGACTCCCGCAGCCTGGTTCTACTGGAACCACAGCCAGGCTGCAGCTGCTATTCACCTGCCACTGGTACCACCACAGTCTTCAAGTCACAGCCAGCCAAACACTGTGACATAACTACTTATGTACCATTCCCCTAAAAAGAGAATTCTCCACTTCCCCAGATGCAATTCTCACATGGATACACAAACTGTTAGGCACAGGCCAGAACTGGCCAGCCAGTAACAAGTATTGAGAGCTTTAAAGGTTCCATGCTGGCAACTGTCAAACAAAGAACAGCTTGCTTACAGTTGGGGGATCTTCATTCTATCATGTGTTCTCAGTTTACATATGAAAACCTCATACACACAGATCATACCAGCTCTGCTTATCAGGAAACATAGCTTTCCAGGAAATAATGTTGAAATTTCCAGCTTTGAGAACAAAAGGCCTAGAATTACTAAATGAGACATACTCATTTTGATGCTGAGCTTACCTACCCTACCTCAGATTAAGACAGCCTTTTTACTACTAAAATAATCCATCTGCTTACAGGGAGTGCAACTGTCTTAAGTACAACCATCAGGCATTTCCATATTTATTAGTCTCTCTCTATATATGGAAACTAATAATGCACCTACCACTTAATTTACCTTACTATACACTCACAGACAAAAGCACGTCTAACATCTACTCTAACAGCTCTCAGAACTAACCCAGGCTTTACACACACCGACATCTACTTTTGCAATAACTACCAGTCTCCTCGGCCGCCTCTTTGGTCAGGTTAATTGCTCCGGGAGTACCGGTTCATGTCAAAAAACGATCCCCACCGACCCCCAGAGCAGCGTTTCACCGCCCCAACCCAACGCCCCCCTCAGAGCCCCGACCCTTGTTCGGCCATCAGCTACCCCGAAGGCCTCTTCAGGCTTCGCGAGGAGCTATAGCAGCTTCACACGCCACAGACAATGCGCTCCCTCCCCGGGAGGCATTACTCGGGCTTCTACGAACCTCTCAGCGAAGGAGGCTCCACAAAGGCCTAGCAAAACGCGCATCCTGGGAAAGGTCGTCGGGGAGGAGCCCCTTCCTGGGGAGAGCCCCCTGTATTGTCCCGAGGGCGGCGCCGGGCCCGGATCCAGGGAGCTCGGCGCCAGCAGCGCGGCGGCCTGGGCCCGCCTCGGGGCGGGCAAACGAGCTGGGCCCCGGTGCGGAGCCGGTCAGGAGCACCGAGACAGCACCGCCTCCGCCACCTTCCCGCCGCGGGCCCCCCGGTGACGGAGAGAGGCCGCGAGCGGCTCCCCGCCTGGGACGAGGCCACCCCCCATCCCCGTCAGCAGCACGCGGGGCTCGCGGTGCCGCTGGGCTTACCTGGTGCTGCCGCTGCGGCCCAACCCCGATCGCTACGCCCCCCGCCCGCCTCGTCGGCTTTAATGGGCCCCGCCACCTCCCGCGCTCGCTTCCGCCTCCCCGACAACTTCCGCTCACGGGGCCCTGACGTCACCTCGCGCCGGCGCCACGTGATGGCGGGAGCCCGCCCGCCATGTTAGGTGGCCGAGGCCGGGCCGCGTGCCAAAGGCCGGTGCAGGGCGGGCCTCATTTCCGTGCCTGTCGGAAAACAAATGGCGGTGGTGCCATCGGAGCCCGCACACACGGGAAGGGTGGGAAGGGACCCGCCTCCCCCGCCGGCTTCCATCGCGGCAGGGGAGTGAACGCTGCGCTCTAGGCTGAGGGGAGGAGGAAAGGGCCAAAGAAATCTTTATGCTTTCAGAAATAAAGGATGGGGACACACAGGGACAAATCTGTTCTTCGGTGCATTCTAAAATGTATTGAAGAACTAGCACGGAGTCCTCTACAGTTAAATTTGTATGTGAAAAAAACCCCTTAGTTATTGCTATTACAAATAAAGAGGCTACGTTTTAGATTATATATGTTATATATTCTCCCTGCTTCTGCCGGCATTTTTTAAATTAGAAATCTGCTATTGCATGACCACCTATGCATTTCCACTGGCCCAGAGCACAGCCCCAGTCTTTGCCTGCCCTGTCCCCTAATCCATGCCAGAAGTACAAATACTCCTTCGGTAATCTACTAATGCTTTCCCATTTGCAATCCTCTGATAGTTGCCAAGTCATAGAGCAGCATCACATGAAAACAAAAGGTAGCTCTGGACAAGACTTGATCACCAGATACCAACTATAGGAAGTTACTGCAGTCACTTTATCTTATGGCAGATCTCCAATTTATGGTGCAGAGGCCACTGAACGCAGAGCAGGGATTATGTCTGTGCTCACTGAGAAAATGTATCTGCTAGAGGATGAACATCTTAAAGACAAAGCACTGGTGCAGGGTCTAAACGCAGCCATTGAACCTGAGCCCCACAGGGAGGGTGAGGCCTGTGGGAAGACAGAGGTAATGCTAAAGGCAATCCTATCTCTGGTACATTGCAGCTGTGTTAATTATCAAAGAGTGGGAACAGCCTTGCCCTCCCAGCTATGGGTGTGATAAAGAGTGAGTTAGCTGGGCAGGGGTTTAGTTGGAATCAGATGGAGTCTGCTGGATGTGTTGCGAGGAGGAAGGATAGGAGGTCGTCTAAGGGATAGAAAAGGTAAACTGCTATATGAGGAATAGACAGGGTTAGGTGGCTGTGATAGAGACAGGAAGGAGTGAGCGAGAGCTGCAGAACAAAGAGAGAACAAGAAGAGCTGAGTCGTTGAGTCTACAGACTAGCTGTTGGCATAAATTCACAGACTCTAAAAGCTGTGTGGAGCTGCCTTTAAAAAGCTATAGAGAAAAGGTATGAAAGACTTCTGAATAACAAGATGCTGATGCTTGGAGCACCCTGAAGTTTTTTAAGTACTCTGAGTGCAGTGTCTGTCTCAACTTCCACAGGGGCCAATGTGCAGTGATGCAAAACCTGATTGTGCCAAGTCCCCTCACACCAGACACAAGAGACACATAAAAGAAGTGGCTTTGAATTCTTTTGACAGCTTCCCCCTGTTCAATAGCAACAGCCATAAGACCACTGCAGAGTTGTCATCTCTTTGATACTGGGAGGTGGCAATGCTAGCACCTTCCCTTGGATGCCAGCTCACTCCCTGAGATGAGAAGGTCCCAACACTTGCTCTGCCTTTGAATCAGCCTCCTGCACAGGCTGTGGACAACATGCTGAGCACGGGGGACATCCTTATACAAGTATCTATGTTGGCAATGGCAAGATAGGCAAGGAGAAACAACCCCATGCTGCTGGTCATGATGTAAGGTGGGCACCACATGGTTTTGTGCTTGTTGTAGTTATCTGGGCCTAGACTGGTTGAAACCAAAGCTCATGGAAAAGTCAAGTGTCACAGGGGAAGGGGTGTTTCCATGGCCCAGACTTTGTGCTTGGGGCCAGAGAGGCATCCACATCCTATTTATAACCATAAACCCATGAGGCTGTCACACAAATAGTAATAATCACCTGAGCCTCCCCAGATACAGCGGTTCACCAACACCACCACCACCACCCCATTTTTACAGCCAGGCCTAAATACCAGATAATTATTTTTTTACAGCTGCATTGGGAGGTATGCCAGGTAATTCCATGTGATTGTTCCCATACTCAACTGGAGAAGATGATCCAGAGAGTGAAGAAACTTCCCTGAGGCCAGAGTGAGTCAGTTACTGTGTCAGATCCATATCCCTCTAAACACACATATTTCTGAAAGGCTTTTTAAACCATAGGAATATTATAAAAATAGGTACAGAGAGGGGGGAACAGCCAGCACAGAACTGCAAAGGCTTTTGCAGAACTGGCCTTCCTTCAGGGATCAAGGTTTTGTATGAGGAGTATGTTATCAAAGCAGCAGGTTCTATGAGCTGTTGCTTACCAAGCACGGAAGCCTTTACAGTGAAGATCTGGTGAGCCTGAGAGCTCTCACCTCCTGTCATTAGTGGCTTTTATGCCATGGGGGCAGGCAGGACAGGCCAATGGCGGGTAGGGCCTGGAAGACTTTGCTGGACCCACAGTTGGTGCCACTGCTCTTCTCTGCATGGGATGTTGTGTGATGGGGTGGACCAGCCACGTGAGCTCTGCATCCAGGCATTTTGTGGCAAAGGAGGCCATGTCATGTTGTTGTTGCACCCAGAATGTGTCATGGGATAGGAGCCTGGTGCCACAGGACCTCTGAGTGGGACACTGTGGGACAGGTGACTTGCATGTCGCTTCTTCCTTAACAATGAGTCAGTGCCAAAAGATGTCCCAAAGACAGCTCTCTGTGAGTAGGAACCAAACTGGCTGCAATGCAGCACACCCTCTGGAATCTGCAGGTCCATCCTGGATCCTAAGAGACAGAGGTTGTATGCGGAGGCCTAGGAAGTTCCTCTGGGACCCTCCATGGGAGGGACACAGACATGTCCCACAGCAGGATTCCCACCTCAAACGCAAGGCACCTCTCTGCAAGCAAAGGGTGCTGCACATTAGTTTCAGATCTATCTGCTTCAACTCTTTTCAAGTGACAGATTTTCGCAATACCCTCTTGTCTGCTCTAAAAGGAGAAGCAAATCCTGTATCAATGGTAACCACAAGAAGCTGGTATAATTTTGAGTGCATGTTTTCAAAGACTGTGACAAAGATACTCAGCCTTGAAGGATAAGGGTGTGCGGGCAGTGAGGTTTGCTTTGCTTTTATCTTGGACAACACTTTTCAATGCCTGGTACCTCAGCAGCTGCATTTCTGACCCCAGGGAGTTATGACTCACTGTTTGCAAATCTCTGAGCCACCAAATTGAAGGCACGCCTCGCAAAGCATGATCCTAAACTGAAATGCTTATAAGTGGGTGTTACAGCTTCAGTTATTCTGTTCCAGCACTCAGGGCTAGCTCCATATTGCTGCCTAAATTTTTGGCAAATAGAAATCAGCACCTCTTACTTTGTTTAGATAAGCAGGTTCTCTCTGGGTTTGTCTTCTTCAGTGAAGTTCTCAACCAACGTGTGAGCAATGAGGCCACAGAAGATGCATTATCCCACCTACCCCAGCATAACACCAGCCTGAGGAATATCTGTTCTGCCCAGTTGCATCAGACACCGACATCAGAGCTGGGGCTGGCCTTCTGGGGGCTAAGGCTGTCTTTTAGGTGCTTTCTGGGTGACCTGTGTGGGGTTAAGTGAGTTAAGTGAGGCTGCCACACTTCCTGTTGGAGTGGATCAATTTGCTAACTCAGGGAAAAATAACACAAATGTCTTATCAAACATTTCTTAGCAGGCAGGCTATGTGTGAGGAGTCCAAGGTCTTCAGAGAAATTAATAAGAACAAAGGATCAAAAGATCCTCACATTTCTTTTTTCCATGATCATTGATGTTTTTATTAGGAAAGTGACTGCATACACTGCTCCAGACCAATGCTGTTCACAAGGCGTTAATGCTTTTCCTGTCTTTGGGAGACCTGTGATGGGAAGGAATCACCACCACCCATCTGGCAGGGCATGATGAGGTTGTCTCCTGGTAAGGGGCCACTGCTGACCACCACATCCACACATGCCGAGGTCCATGAACAGCTGGGCTTGGGTCAGAGGTTCTGAGTCAGCCAGGCAGGGGCTCAGGGGTGCCTTTGCAGGAGATTACATTTCCCAGCTGGCACTTCACACAGCATGGTCCAGGAAGGTCCCTGCCAGTGGATTCAAAAATTTAGTAACGTGGTGAGAAATCTGCTTGAGCTCAGGGCTCTTGGAGGGAGCAAAAGAGTTGCCAACCTGTAAATGACCCCCTCATTTGCTGTCAGAGTGATCCTCAACTTCCTGATTTGTGTAGCAAATCCTGCAAAACTGAAGCTTTAAAATCCACGTTTAAACTCTACATGAACAACAGGCTCCTAAGTAGAGATATCAGCATGTGCTTCCCTTTCCAAAAACAAGCTGAGAAAGAGGAGCTGCTCCAAGTGAAGATGGCAACTGCCTTATTGTAAGGAGTGGCCAGTGACAATTCCTTGCCAGACTTCGTTGCCACTGAGGACAATATTATGGACCACAGAGCCGTACTGTTCTCAGAGGGGTCCTGGCATCACATTTGCCAGACCTTAAAGGGTCAGAAGGAAAAATGCAGCACTTATCAGAGAGATGGGCACTAAATCCCATGGCGGTCCGGTGGCACCAGACCACTGCATCACTGCACAGCCTTTCCCTCAGCTTCCGTCCTTTACCCCGGGGACAAACCACCTTCTGAAGTGACCCCAGCAGAGGCACTGCACACCTCAGAGGGTGGCAGGCAGCGGGAAGGCACAATGAAACCTGCAGATCCCTGCAGCGCGAGGTGCCCGCTACCGCCGCAGGTCCGGGCGGCTCTTGCCCATCACTAACAGCCTCACCGGGGGCTGCTGCCGGGATCCTGCGGGAGGGAGCTGGGCCCTGCCCGGCATTGTTGTCGTTGCCGAAGGGAGGCAGCAGCGACCGCGGCGCTGCAGTCACGGCCGGGCGGGGCCGGGCCGGGCCTAAAGAGCGGCTCCGCCCCGCCGCGCCCCCGCCGGCACGGGCCCTGCGCCGCGCCACGGGCGCCCCCTGGGGGCGACGCGCGGACAGGCCAAGGGGACGTGGCCGGTGAGGCTTTTTGTCACCCCTCACTGCTGGGAACCGGCTCCATCGCCCAGTCTGGACGGGGCAGAAGGGTCATCGCTGCCTGCAGCTGCCGGCCAGGACCCCAGCACGCCCAGCCAGGTCAGGGATCTCAGCACCAGCCTCTCAGGTGCTCCTACCTTGATTCTGCTGTGGGCTCTTTCAATGTTTTTACTTCTGTGATTTCAGCCAAACGAGGGTGCTGGTGCCTCCATCACTGGCCCTGGGAGGTTGCAGCCCTGAGGCAAACAAGCAGACGGAGAGGTGTAGTTCTGTGTCAGGCGCCTTTGTTCTGTGACAAATCCTGTGGCATTTGTAATTTTAAGAGGCAGAAGGCCACTCCCAGCCACAGGACCCAAGACCTGAACAGTGGCCCTTTTGAATGGGAAACAAAACTCATCCCCCAGGTTCCTGATGTCAGTTTAGATGAGATGTTTGGCACTCAAAACCTGCCAGAGTCCTAGGTTTAGGCAGCTTGATCTGGGAGAAATCCTTGCATGTTTGTAATTTTAGGAGGCAGAAGTCCACTCCAGGCCACAGGCTGCTAGACATGAACGATGGTCCTTTTCCATGGGAAATAAACCTCACCCTTCCAGGTTCCGGATGTCAGTTTGGAGGAGGCATGTGGCACTCCGAGGACAGCCAGAGTACTAGGTTTTGGCAGCTTTGGTGTGGGACAAATCCTGCGGTGTTCATTATTTCAGGAGGCAGAAGCCCACTCCCGGCCACAGGACCCAGGACATGAACAGTGGCCCTTTTCTATGGGAAACAAACCTAATCCCTGAGGTTCCTGATGTCACTTTGGAGCAGATGTTTGGCACTCCAAGGCCTGCCAGTTTCCTTGGTTTTGGCAGCTTTGGTCTGGGAGAAATCCTGTGATGTTCGGAATTTTAGGAGGCAGAAGCCCACTTCCAGCCACAGGCTGGCCCCTGGGCAAGAACTGTGGCCCTTTTCCATGGTAAAAAAAGCCTCACCCTCCCAGGTTCCTGATGTCAGTTTGGAAGAGGTGTTTGGCACTCCAAGTCAGCCAGATCCTAGGTTTTGGCAGCTTTGGTCTTGGAGAAATCCTGTGCCGTTTGTAATTTTAGGAGTCAGCATTCCACTCCCGGCATAGGCCCCTGGATGCAAATGGTGGCCTTTTTCCATAGGAAACAAAAATCACACCCCCAGGTTCCTGATGTTATTTTAGGGGAGGCATTTGGCACTCCAAGGGGAGCTTAGTCCTAGGTTTTGACAGCTTTAGTCTGTGACAAATCCTGCAGTGTTCATAATTTTAGGAGGCAGAAGCCTACTCCTGGCCACAGACCTCATGACATGAACAGTGGCCCTTTTCCATGGGAAACAAAACTACCCCCCCCCCCAA
>VZDJ01000040.1:7412227-7692364 GCA_008694505.1 Cyanoderma ruficeps
CTCCCCCCCCAGGTTCCTGATGTCAGTTTGGATGAGGTGTTTGGCACTCTGTGTTGATTTAGCACAGATGTTGAGGTGCAATTGGTGATTTCCTTTGAACTGACAACCCAAATAGCCAATTGCATGCACAGATACAGCTCTGGGACACACACAGCCTTAAAAGTTAGAAGGAAGCCTGGGATCACTCTCTGTTCCTTCTGCCTTCAAAGGATGTAAGGGGGTCCTGGCTCTCTCCTTTGGCCACCGGGCCTTTTCATGGGAGGCCCGCCTGGCCCGGTGACTCCCAGGCCAGGGGAGGGAATGATGTGCCCCCATCCCGGCCCGGATTGGTTTTCAGCAGCTGGAAAACACCCTGCCACTCCCCTATGGGGGGGAGCTGGCCCAAGGCCTGGCTGTGGGCCGGGGCCCTTTCCCCAGCAGGGAGAGGGGAGCCTGCAGCTGCTCCAAGCTGGGCCCACCCTGAATGAGACTGAGGGGTGGGGGCAAGGAGCCTTTCATCAGCTGGGCTGCTTTGAGAGCTGCCTGCTTGAGCTTTACCCCCATTCCCAAGGCTTTTGAAAAATCTTGGCAGAGATCACATGACCACCACAGGCCTTGGCAAGCTTTAACTCTTTCCTGCCAGGAGACGGGACTTTCAAAGCACTGGCTCTTACCAGAGTGAGAACAGACAAAGTGATTGAGCATAGAGAAGACTTAGCATAACAGTCAGATGGAGAGAGTGAGAAAAGGATTAATTAGTGGAAGGATGAAGGAGTTGCCTGCTGGGTGGACTTTCTTGTTTGAGGTATGGAAATGAACTCTATTGGTAGATTGTCCTTTAAATAACGAAAAAATATGCATTTGGGGAGATGATTTGCAGATTTTTGAGCAAAGGGGTTTGTGATGGACTGTACTGTCCCATGAGATGCCTGAATAGAGAGAAGGAGATGAGAAGCTCATGCACCAGTGAAACAAGTGAGAAGACATCTCTGTTCCTTGAGACAAGAAATCCTTTGCCTTGAAGCTGCTTATCTTTAAAAGGTGACACCCCAAATACCTGAGTTCCACGACCCGTAAGCAGCTTGGGAATGTGCTAATGGGAGGAGACCACATGGAAGCAGGTTTTCCCCAGGCGGCTGTTTCTGTGTGAGTTCTGACTCACAAGAAAGCTTTTCTAGGTTATCAGTGGGAGAATTCCATAGAGAACAAGAGACTCCTCTGCTGAAGAATAGATGAAAGACTATAAATGGTGAAACTGACTGAATGGCACAGGTTTTGTCTCTATGTTGTTTGTAGGAAAGTGAACACTTGTGGGGGGAGGAGAAGGGTTTTGAAAGTTTCATTTTTTCTTTTCCTTACTGTGTGTTAATAAACTATCTAAGTTGAGCCTGTTTTGCCTTTTTCTCCCAAAATCCTATCTCCTAGTTGGCAAACAAAATTCGGTGAATGTGAAACCACCACACACTCCAAGGGCAGGGAGAGTCCTAGGTTTTGTGCCTGGATAGGTGCCTGGGACAAAAGGAACCAGGGGTGCCAGTCAACAGCAGCTGAACATGAGCCAGCATGTGCCCAGGTGGCCAAGAAGGCCAAGGGCCTCCTAGCCTGTGTCAGCAATAGTGGGGCAGCAGGAGCAGGGCAGTGACCAGTTCTGGGCAACACTACAGCCACAGCTCAAGAGCTGTGTCCAGTTCTAGGCCCCGTGGAAGCAAAAAATCATTGAGGGGCTGGAGCATGTGCAGAGAAGGACAAGGGAGCTGGCAATGGATGTGGAGGACAAGCCCAGCGAGGAGATGCTGAGGGAGCTTTAGCCAGAATACTTGGAGGCTCATGAGGGATGGTTCAGGCAGACTTCCAGAAATCCCTACATGACAGTGCTCAGCACAAGGGCTGTTTGTCTGTCAAACATCCCCTTGCGGCACATGACGGCTTTAGACACTAAAAGGATGTGACACTCTCCTCTTTTGGTTTGTGTGCTTGTGCTTTGTCGGTTTGCTCAGAGCAGAAACTCAATTCATTTTCTCTTTTCCCAGCAAGCGCAGATGCTACTGCACCAATTTTCTTGCCTTTTCCAGCACTGGATTAGACTCTGCTACAGTTTTGTTTTTCCAGGTCTCTAGCAGCAAGAGAAAAGGAGTTGCTAGCTCTCTGCTACTTTTCCATGTCAGATCTGTCAAGAACTAAAATCTTCATTCAGCAAAAAGAACACTGCTTGCTGCTAGGAAGCAGAAAGTAATGGAGAGGCTGGTGCATGTTCAGCAAAGGACAAGGGAGCTGGGAAAGGATGTGGAAGACAATCCCAGTGAGGAGGTGCTGAGGAAGCTTTAGGCAGAAAAACTGGAGGCTCCACAAGGACCTTCAGGAAGACTTGCAGAAATCCCTACATGACAGTGCTCAGCACAAGGGCTGTTTCCCTGCCAAACATGCCCTTGCTGCGGCTGACTGCTGTAGACACTGCAGCAGCTGGCACACTCTTGCATCTTTCAATCTGTGTGCTTGTGCTTGGTCTGTTTGCTTGATGCAGAAGCCTGATTCGTTCTCTCTTTTCCCAGCAAGGATGCTACTGCACCGACTTTCCTGCCTTTTCTACCACTGGATGAGATTCTGCAACAGTTTTGGTTTTCCATGTCTACAGCAGCAAGAGCAAAGTTGTTGCTAGCTCTTTGCTACTTTTCCGTGTCAGAGCTGTCAAGAACTAACAGCTCCATATTGCAGAGTGAAAAACTGCTTGTCGCTGGGATGCAAGAAATCATGGAGAGGCTGGAGCATCTGCAGAGATGATCAAGGGAGCTGAGGAAGGATTTGTAACACAAGCCCAGTGAGGAGGTGCTGAGGGAGCTTTAGCCAGAAAAACTGGACGCTCGTGAAGGACCACGCAGGCAGATTTGCAGAACCCCTACAAGACAGTGATCAGCACAAGGGCTGTTTCCCTGCCAAACACCTTCCTGGAGCTGAGTGCTTGAAACACTGCAGTAGGTGGCAGTCTACTCTACTGGTTTGTGTTTTTGTGCTTTGTCGCTTTCCTTGGTGCACAAGCTCTGTTCATTTTCTGTTCATCTCAGCAAAGAAGCTACTGCAACAATTTTCCTGCCTTTTCCAGCCCTGTATGAGATTCTGATACACTCTGAGTTTTTCATGTCTGCAGCAGCAAGAGCAAAGGCCCTGCTGCCTAGGTGCTTGCTTTCCATGTCAGAGCTGTAAAGAATTAAAAGCTCTGTTTTGCAGAGAGTGCAACACTGCATTCAGTTTTCTGTTTGGTGCTTGTGCTTTGTTGGTTTCCTCAGTGCACAAGCTCTGTTCATTTTCTGTTCTCCCAGCAAGAAAAGAAGCTACTGCAGGAACTTTCCTGTTAATTCCAGCCCTGGAGGAGATTCCAATACAGTTGGAGTTTTCCCATGTCTGTAGCAGCAAGACCAAAGGCGTTGCTGCCTAGTTGCTACTTTTGTATGTCAGAGCTGTAAAGAACGCCAAGCTCCGTTTTGTAGAGATAACACTGCACACAGCATTCGGTTTGTGTGCTGGTGCTTTCTCATTTTGCTTGGTGCAAAAGCTACGTTCATTTTCTGTTCTCCCAGCAAGCAAAGAAGCTACTGCAGCACCTCTCCTGCCTTTTCCAGCCCTGGAAGACATTCTGATACAGTCAGAGTTTTCCTGTGTCTGCAGCAGTCAGAAGCAAGGCCCCACTGCCTAATTGCTTCTTTTCCTTGGCAGAGCTGTCAGCAACTGCAAGCTCTCTTTTGCAGAGAGAACACTGCACACAGAGCTTTGTGGCCTCACTGGGGGTTTCTGTCAGTTTGCCTGGGGCAGGAGCCCTGCGTGTTTTCTGTGATCCCAGCAAGCAAAGAAGCTACTACAAGACCTTTCCTGCCTCTTCCAGCCCTGGAGGAGATTCTGATACAGTTGGAGTTTTCCTCTGTGCGTCATGGGTTCATACAGTTTGGGTGGTTTTTTTTGTTAATAGAATATCGCTCTGTTAGGACCTTAGAATTCTTTAGAAAGGACAAGGACCTATCAAAGGTAAGGTTTTGGACTGACATGTAGTTCTGACCACTCAGGAAACAGAATGTGACTTTTGGTAATACCCATATAAGCTGAGGCTGCTTTGAGACATTCTCTTTTCCCCCATCTGGCGACCAGGTAACATCGCAGGCAGCTGAGCAGAGCCCGGCTGAGGCCCCACAGCCCCAGGGTGGCCGGGCCCGGCTGGGCCTCCAAGAGCTCACAGAGGAGGCAGGGCCGGCTGAGTTTTTTTCTCCTCCCGGCTGCCGGCGGCAGTGCTGGCCGCGTGTCTGGGGCCCCAGCGGAGGGGGACCGGGCCGTGGCAGGGCCGTGCCCCGGGCCCCTGGGTGCCACACCTCTGGCCCGGGGGGAGGATGGGCTCTCCCCTCACCCTACGCTGGGCCTTACAGAGCAGCTGCGAGCGGCTCAGGCCATCAGATCGAGGGGGGTAAGAAAAGGCACCCACCCGCCCCCCACAGGAACGGCTTTGAAGCCTTTGCAGCTGCCGCGGCAGAGATGACACGACCAGGCCTGGGCAAGCTTTAACTCTTTCCTGACACAGATTGAGACTTTCTTAAACTCTAACCCTTCTCAGAGATGAGAGAAAAGGCCAGATTGGAGACAGGTAAAGGGACAATATCGAGATCTCAAAGTCAGTAAAGGAAGAGTGACTTTTTAAGTGATAGAGATGACAAGTTGCCTTGGTTCTAGGCTGAAAATCTCCTCTCAGTTGTGGTAACAGACTGTAATATGCTAAAATAATCCTTTAAATTATGGACAATATAAATTGGGGAGGTGATTTGTGGATTTGAACAAAGGTATATGTGATGGACTGAGTGAGTATTGAATTAGTAGCTGTGANGTGGCATTGAGTGCCACATCCAACCTTTTTTTAAACACATCCAGGGATGGTGACTCCACCTCCCCGGGCAGACTATTCCAGTACTTAATCACTCTTTCTGTGAAAAACATCTTCCTAATATCCAACCTGTATTTCCCTTGACACAGCCTGAGACTGTCTTCTCGTTCTGTCAGTTGCTGCCTGGAGACAGAGACCAACCCCCAGCTGTCTACAACCACCCTTCAGGAAGTTATAGAGTGATAAGGTCATCTCTGAGTCTCCTTTTCTCCAGGATAAACAACCCCAGTTCCCTCAGTCATTCTTCATATGGCTTGTTTTCCAAGTCCTTCACCAGCCTTGTTGCCTTCCTCTGGACATGCTCAAGCATCTCAACATCCTTCCTAAACTGAGGGGCCCAGAACTGGACACAGCACTCAAGGTGTGGCCTCACCAGTGCCAAGTACAGGGGCAGAATGACCTCCCTGCTGGCCAAACCATTCCTGATCCAGGCCAGGATGCCATTGGCCCTCTTGGCCACCTGGGCACACTGCTGGCTCATGTTCAGCCGGCTGCTGACCAGAATCCCCAGGTCCCTTTCCTCCTGGGCACTGTCCAGCCACACCATCCCCGGCCTATGATGCTGCAGGGGGTTATTGTGGCCAAAAGGCAGCACTCACCCCTTGGACTTATTAAATTTCATCCTGTTAGACTCTGCCCATCAATCCAACTGTTCCAGGTCTCTCTGGAGAGCCATTCTATCTTTGAACAGATTGATACATGCTCCCAGCTTAGTGTCATCCATCAATTTATGAATGAAAGATTCAATACCCTCATCCATGTCATCAATAAAAATATCAATGAGAACTGGTCCCAGCACAGACCGCTGAAGTACACCACTGGTGACTGGCTGCCAGCTGGATACAGCACCATATACTACCACACTCTCTGGGCCTGGCCATCCATCCAGTTCCTAACCCAACAAAGGGCCCAAGCGCTGGGCTGCCAGCTTATCCAGGAATATGCTGTGGGAGACCAAAAATAAAAAAAGAACAGTGAATGCTTAGAGTTGCACCACAAAGTGAGACTTGAGCAGTAGCAACTGTTTCTGTCTACCGATCACTGCTCACCTTGCCCATTTCACCTTGACTGCTGATACCCGGCTTTACCTCCTAAAAATAAAGACAAAGAACAGTGCTGTAACATGGCCACCATTTACACTTCCCTTGCAAACATAAACAGTGACTGACCTTCTTGGGGGAGCCCCCTCACCTAGGATAGGGTGCTCTGCCACGGATTTTATCCATTTGCATCTGAAAGAAAGTCAGGACAAAAGTCAAAGTGCTGCAGGATAACTTGACAGCTCAAGACACCTTATGTCCATCTAGAGATACCCTCTTACAGGCCTACTACACCCTACATGACAAATTTCAAGTCCCTGGGACTTGTCCTATTACCCCTACACCCAGACTAAGCAGCAAGGCAGAGCAGCTCTGGGCCAAACACATGCAGACACCCGTGACACAGGAAATGACAAACGAGGGGACACAAAACTCTCAGCAAGAAGAATGACCATGAGGACTGAGAGAACTCGGAATGAGATGACCAAGGTAAGAACAACGGCGAGCTGACCAGGCCCAGAGAACCCTGCAGGAAGATGCCAACAGGATGACATATTCCAAGAACCACAAAGACGGATACCTGAGAATCCTATGGTCAGAATCCTCTACCTATCTTGGCATTCTTACAAGATCTAATCTGCCAGAATGGATTATGGCAGAGCACAGATGTCAACACAGCTCAAAACAAGACCTGAAAAGGCATCGGCCTGGATGCTTGTGGAGAGAGATGAATTCTAATGCGTGTCCGAGGATCCAAGTCAAAGGTTCACTGGTATCAACGCCTGACCAAGGAATAGGGAGATGTTAAGAACAATACCTGGCATTTCCAATAGGCCCTTCAAAGGGCTAAGGAAAAAGACATGCCACACAAGACACCCAAAAGACACAGAGTGCACAACACGCCCTGGGACTGCTCTCCCCTGTGCACCTCAGCACTGTGAGATCTTCCCTTGATGTGCCTGGAGGGGTCACATCTTGGATACCCCCATCTCCAAACCTGACTCAAAAAACCCCTCCCAGTGACCCCTGACCCGGCACCCCACCTTCATCCCCTCTGTGGCTCTGAGCCCTCCACTTATCTCTGGGATGTTCAGGGATGAGAATCCACGTAGGGTGCCAAAAAAGGCTGCCTCCTGGAATTTCCTGCTGTCACTTAGTCAGGTACCATAAAGAAAACCAAATATCAATGCATGATCTCAGCAGATCTGTGAGCTGGTCAGTGAGGAGGTCTCAGTGTGATACGAGTGGACCACCTAAAACACACAAACAAAAATGGCTTGTTAGAGTTGCAGCAGAAACACCACTACCCTAACCACACAAATATATGAATTCCAAAAACAAAAACTCAAAAAAAAAAACACCCCACCAAAAAAAAGCCAACTCTTATTACCCATAGTCAGACTATCAAATATAATAAAAATAACCCCATGTCCAATCCCCTTAAAAAACCTCCAAAATATACACCCAGAATCCCCACAACTAAAAAAGCCCTGCTTCTAACCAAATAAGCAAAAAACCCATGTGTTTTGAACTATATAAATTCATTAACCTAACATATCAAAACCACAAAATTTTAAATCCTTAGTCAACACTATTCCCACCACTACATACAAAATCAAAACCTATTTTCTATTACTGACATAAGAAAAATCTCACATATTTTAACTGTAATAAAACCTAAAAACACCTGATTAAAAATGAAATTTAAAAACCCCATTATAACTAACCTAAAACTCCAAATATTCCAAATTTCCTCCAAAACAAATATTTTAAGTGCCAAAAACCCTCAAACATTTAAAATAACTACTACAAAAATGCCCTCTACCCACCATGCCATCAGTATCACAGAAAACAAATTACTCCCTTCATACAGTGCACCCATATTAAAATCTAAATTTTCCTAAAATCTTTGAAATAATTATAAATTAACCCAGTAAAAAATTTAATCTCATTAACAAAGAACCCAAAAACAAACAAACTAAAAACCTCCGCTGTACAACCAACTACCAGCCAAACCACACTACACTCTATTCACTAACAATTCTTACCACATCATAAAAATGGAACAAAAATAAAACACAACCATATAGAATCCCACATAACAAATCACAAAAACCAGTAAAAAGATAAACCAACTTACTAAACTCAAAACTGTACAGCTGACCCTAAACATAACATAAAAAATTACCAAAACTGTATCCCTACACTAACTCAAAAATAATAACCTATACTCTATAAAATTAAATAAAAAACTCAAACTAATTAACAACATAAAAACTAAACTACTAAAAACCAAACATCACTAGCCTAAAAAAACTACCTAAAAAAATCCACCATATCAATACCCATGTCCACAAAAATAAAAGTAATGAAAACCACCAAAATGACTGTCCTAGGGTGACTTTATGATGCTTGCATCCCCTATCATCTGTTCTGTTTGTGCTGTATTTTGTGTTCAGTACCTTTCAGACTGATTTGGAGAGCAAAGCAAGAAAAAAAAGTGCACAGTTTGTTTTAAGAAAACAGTGGTCACTCCTGTGCATTCCTTCTCCAGTATATTCAGCTAAAGCACAGACAGACTGCAGCACAGATCTGCTTTGCTCTTATTTACTTTTAGCTAGCTAAGGCAGAGAAGTTCCCTGGACTGTGGGTTTGTGGGTTTTTTTTCATTTTCTTAGGACTGTTTAACCCTGCTCCAGACTGAAAAACCCAGAGAAGCACCAAGAGCTTCTGCACCTGCAGCCTACAGGGCCTGGACCTCAGCATTTTATCAATGCCAGAACAGCTGACAAAAGACCAAAGGAGCTGAGCTACAACACACAGCAAGGACTTCCTGAACTTATCACCTCACTTCAAAATAACAAAAAGTTTTATTACTTCATGTTATTCATTCCTTATGCTTGTCAGCACTTTGTTTGTTAAATAAATAGTTTTTTTCCACTTTTCTGCAAAGAAGTTCTTTCCCAAACCAATTAAAAGAGAGAGACCATTTAGGTTTGCTTTCCAAAAAAACCCCATTCAAAGTTTTCCTCTCAGGTTTACCCTAAACCACTACAACAACAAACAGATAAAACTACAAAAACAATAATAGCACAAATACACTTACATTAACAACAGTAAAAACAGTTATTCCTAACTCAATCAACTCATAATGCCTCAAAACCATCAAAACAAAAAGACCACCTATAAATACACACAAAACCAAAAGACCCATTCAACTACAAACTATATCTCCCAAATTATCCAAAATATATACGGTAGTCATACATGCTAAATAAACAAACCCCTATAATGCAATAAAGAATAATCCAATTATATATATTAGGAAATCCTAAAAATTTAACTACATCATGTTATAAATGGGCAGGAGACAATGCTTCCTCCTTTAATAGCCTTTATTAAAGAAAAGGGGTCTTGAGGGGTGGCTTCTGCCACCAGAGCTCCCTTTTGTCTGCACCACTGAAGAGGAGATGCAATCCACTTTGCTTGCTTTCACTGCAGAGTAGGAGTTCTTACCTCGTGGGGGCTCCAAAGAACTCACTTGGCTCATGCTGGTCCAGGGGTGTCACCCTCTTTAAGTTCTCTCAGTGTTATGGAGAGAAGGAGACTGCAGAACTGGGACTTGCTGGAGTGGTTGCAGACTGTGTTCATCCTACTGAATTCGTGGTGGATGGTAATTTCATTATGGCTCATTGTACGATAGGGTAATTATCGTTAATTGTGTGGGTTTCTAGAGTATTGCATTATGGGATGCTTATTTTTCATATTAGGCGGTGCTAGGGACTGAATGCCGCAGGGAGCAGCTGGGGCAGAGAACAGGCAGAGTGGGGGATCCTGATGGGATGGGTGCGGAGCAACAGCAGAAGTGGAGAGCAGTGATGTCGGGGAGCTGTAGTGGCTTAATTCTGGTGGAGAAGCGGCAGGAGAGGTAAGTGGGTTTTTAGGGAAGGCGGTACAAAGCAGGTAGGAACAGTCTTTATTTACAAATGGCATTAGAACTTTCAACCTAGCTTTTTAGTTCAAACATTACAACTTTATAACTAGTAACTTATAACTTCATAACTTTAATAACTTGGAGTTGCATGTTCTTGATTTATTACACATCACACTACCTCAAACCCACCAAAACAAACACTACATACTCACCATGATAAAAGCCACCACTAAATACATAAAACCCTCCCCTATACCTCACATTACAGCAAATTACAACATTGTAAACATATCCTTAAAATACCCAATATCCCTCCAAAAAAAGTCAATAACTCAGTTCAAAAATACTCTGACCAACATGTAAACTACAAAACTAACATGAAATGAATATACCATATCCCTCATCATACACTATCTACTATTTTGATCTACAATCAAAATAAAGTGACACAATGAATTATTAAAAACCACCTTAAAGTCATTAAACAGAAAAAACTGTCCCTACCCAATCTGAATCCCTACATACAATAAATAAAACCCAAATAACACATATCCGAAGTCTATCAAAAAAAGCTACTTAAATTAATTCTACCTCAAACACAAACCCATCTATAAAGTTATTTTCACTCAAAAACCAAATTACACATAATAAATACAAAAAAAACCCTACACAAAACACTACATACCACCTAAGAACATAACATTAAATAAAAACCACATAGAAGTACCACAAATCATTAAAATTCCAAGTGAAAAAGAAAATCCCTCCAGTTTAAACACAGACAACAACAGAAGAGGAGCTTCTTCACTCAATTTCAATTCCTTTTGTCTCCATAACTCTTTTTTCTTCTGGGAGCACCACAGAGGGATTAGTAAAACGAAGCTAAAAAGGAAAAAAGTCCCACCTATAACCCGCACTGGCTTACCCGCTGCTAGTGCTGCTGCTTGGCACAAAGGTTTGTCCCTTGGCGCCTCCCAAAGTAATGCGCCACATGCACGTGCTCCTGCTGGTGCCCCGTGAACCACACCTGAGAGCTCAACACCAGCTCCTCTCCGCTCACAGCTCGATGACAAAATGAGCTCAGGCTCCCTTCTTAAACCAGCCCCTGCCAGGTACCTCCCCCTTATTATCCCTTACAGGTCACACCTGTGACTGGTCTGTTCCCCTCCTCATCCTAACAGCTCACACCTGCAGATGGTCTGTCCTCTCATTATCCTTTACAGCTCACGCCTGGGGCTGCTCTGTCCCCTCACCATCCCGTGGCAGCTCTCACCTGCAGCTGCTGCCAGTCCCAGTGTGAGGGCAGGGGCAGAGGGGACTTGCTGCTCATTCCCTGGACAGTTCATTGTCTGCACCTGACACGCTGGGGCACTGGGCTTTCCTTGCTGTGGATAAGGACCCCTCTTCTCCTGCAGATGCCCAAGGCTGAAATTCGGATTCCACCTCCAAAATTCTGTATGTATGAAGTTCATAGTTCCTTAGGAAATTCCGTAGCAATTGTTACCCTTCATTTATTTTTTTTCCTTTGGAATCATTACTACCTTGTCTTTCTGTGGAAGTGTTTCAAACATGTTATAAATGAATGTGCTGCCCAATTATCCAATTAAAAAAAAACACCAAGCAAGATTAGATATAGCAGCAATTTTAATTTGAACAGCTTAAAAGTTATAATAATTTGCAAATAGTAAATAATATATTGGTTCTAAAAATAATACAAATAATGCAAATGGACCGTGGGGTACCTACTGTGGGGTACAGTGCAGGACTTGATCTCCTGTCCCCTGTACAAAACCAAAAATAACCTGCTTGGACTCTTTTATCATGTCTGTTACCACCCATTCCCACCTATTTTCTATTCGCAAGATTTACATCACTGCCCTTATCTCCACCCATCACCACTTCTACTGCACATGCTCCACCATCCTCTTTCCAGGGGTCTCCTCACCTTCGGGGGCCATAGGGGAGGAAGGCTTGTTGTCTTCTTCACCGTCCTTTCAGTGACCCCTTGAGTTACACATGCATATTAAACCTACATTACATATGGGAATACCCTGTTAGAACACTAGGGCCATAATTCTCATATAATTAACACTTTGTTGGAGATTCTCCAATTCTCCAGTCTTCTAGATAAATTTAGCTCCCCTTATCTCAATTCTTTCCTGTCTTCCTGCTCTTTAGTTTGTCCCCGGTAGCTTCAGCCGGTCTCAGCTGCCTTGGTTGTTCCCGGGTAGGGGGTGCACCTACGTACCCCCCTGCCCAAGCAACTCCGGCAAGCCCCAGGCACAGGCAGCACTTAGCAAGCTTAGTGATATTCAGCTCTTAGCAGTGATTAGCTCTTTTGTAGTGATTATCAGCTCTGAGCTTGCTAAGGCGCCTGGGCAGACGCAGGGAAGAGAGAGGAGAGTCGCCGTGTGAATATTCCGCAGATTATTCTTTATTAGCTTCTTCTACGAAGGGTTTCAGTGACGGCAGCTCCACTGAGCTGGGGAAGAGTGGGGTTTTTATAGGGTACCTAGGTTTTGAGAAGTGGACCAATGGTACACGTTGGGATAGAAAGTGACCTATTGTCTTACAGGGAGATAAGAGAAAGTCCAAGCGCGGGAGAAAAGGCTATTTTGCTTAGTCATGATTAGGCAAAGGGTTATTTTTGCTTAGTCATCATGATTAGGCCTTTAGGCGACTGACCGCCAGGGAGGCCTGGCTGCAACACTGCTCTTCACTTGAACATCTGGAAACGGGGGGGTGGGGGGGAGGGGAGGGAGGGGGTGCCTTCCCCCTCCCTTTCCTCAAAGTTACATTTTTAACTATTATTTTACTATTTTAAAATATTGACTACTGTTTCAATTTCATCAGCACGAATCATACCCATTTATCACACATGCATTGAGAGTTAAGGAGATGGCTTGTTTATGACTTAGCTGACAATCCCAGGCTAAATCTAAACACCCAGAATTGCAGGGAAATGTGGAGACAGTTTATAAATACTGCCCTCCCCTGCAACTTAATTCTTCATCGTACATCCCCGGAGCAGATTTACGCCATCCTTTCTTCCCAACAGCACCTCTCCAACACAAATCCCACTTCTCACGCGTGTTTCTTCCCACAAACCAAAGAGAAATCTACCGGGGGCCGGGGCCGGTCTGGGGGCGCAGCTCCCGGGCCCTCAGCGCGGGCCGGAGGGCCGGGGCGGTTCCCGGGGCCCGCTGTCCAATCAACGCTACCGATGCCTCAGCGAGCCGGGCGGGGATTCAAAACGGTGCCGGAAGAAGCTGCTGCTCCATGGGCTCGGTGCGGGACTCTCCGCTGGGGTCCTGGGACCCGCCCCGCGCCCCCGGGCTGCCCGGCCCCGCCCCCGCCCGCCTCTGGGCCCCGCCTCACAGAGCCCCGGCTCCGCCCCGGCGCCCCGCGCTGCCCGGGATGGGGGCGGGACCGTGGGGGACCTGGGGACTGGGGCGGTGGTGCGGTCGGGGTCGGGATGGCTGCGGGGGCAGGAGCCGCTCCTGCTCCGCCTGCAGCCGGCGCTGCGCTGGCGTCCTGGCGGGACTCTGGGCACGAGAAGACGGCGGCGATTTCCTCGTGCTGACTGGGACCGGCCGGGGCGCGGGGAACCCCCGTGCCGGCCCCAGGATCCCCCAAACCCCGCCGCTCCCCGCGGTGACGGGGAATTTTTTTCCAGCATAAGCAGAAAATTCTTTATGAGAAAACTCAAAACTCAAGGATACGGGGTCTGAGGGGAGAGGAGAGATTCTAGCATAAATTCAAAACACATTGGGAAAAATAAATCTGTGGAACAGCTCATTTCCTCTCCCAGATTGGCTTCTGTGTGATCATCTGTGACTCCAACTGCTCCAATGGGATTTTCAGTTTGTGGGGCTACAGTGACCTGCCAGATTCTAAGCATGACAGAAAATAATGGGAGATCTCTCTCGATCAGGCAGTGGAGTCTTGCAGTAGTGTCCCAAAGGTCCAGCAGTGCCCAGCATCTCTGACTGGAATTGGAGGGGTCCCAGCACAGCCCCTCTGTAGCGTTCCTCTGGAGCTGATACTTCCCAGCATCCCTGACCACGGTTTGGGAGTCCCAGCACAGGCCCCCTGACACATCCCCCTGCTTCTTCAAGTCCTGTTTAACCAGGATGATTTTTTGGGGTAGGAGCATCCAAAGTCAGCAGAACTGGCCTTAATCACTTTTGGGGGGATCTCTCTTTTCTTCCTCATCAAATTCCCACTGTCAAAACCCAGCCTGAGGCTCAGCTCCCCATCCCCTCAATCTCTCCAAGGACCTGGGCTTGGATTTCCCAATCTAACAAGGCAGAAAGGCTGTTGTCTTTATTGTATATCCTTAATGCTGCTCCTTTGGAAATTACAGAATCACAGGGAAGTTTCTCATTAGCTTAGGAAAATGCACACCCAGTTCAGTAGATAATGAATAGCAGGGAAGTCAGCAGATAAACACTTTGCTTTCACAGAAAAACATTTTAAATAAATACTTACATTAAACCAGAATTCTATAGATGGACTGCTAAGAAATCTTTATTAAGAACAAAACCCCTGGGGGTATCCTCTTAAGGGACACAAGAGGAGCTCCTTGGCTGGGACACCTCTTGGAGTTATATTTTTTTATACTTTTTGTTCCATTTTAGTCCTTGAAAGGGAAGTTTCTTAGAGGGAGTGAGTGCTGCAGTGTCAGAAAACCTCACAGAGTGACCAGGCTCTGTGCTGCCTACCCCTGCCCCCATCCCACCAGACACAGCTTCTTTGGAAGCTTTGGGAAGCCATAAGCCTGGGTGGACATGGGAAAACTAGTTTACTGGATTAAAAATGCCATGGAATTTCCTAGTTCCTCCCACCACTGCCCCATAACATGAGTGATAAGAACAAGACACCTGTCTTGTCTGCATTCTCTTCCATCACTGCTGACAGACACTGGAATTTCACAAGCTCGTGGAAGGTGCTCGCCAGGCCCTGCTCCTCCAGGAGCTGCAGCACAATGGAACTGAGCACTCCGAGCTCCCTGGAGAGCCCAGCTGAGGTGCTGCTGGCCTGGCAGAGCCGGGCGTAAAGCCTGAAGAGGTCGTTCCTCAGTGTCTCATCCCTGAGCATCTTCCGTGTGGCCGCCAGGCGTGGCAGGACGCCGTTCCGCAGCCACCTCAGCGCTGGGGACACGTCCTGCTCCCTGAGGAGGCTCTGCCCGGCCAGGGACCTCAGCAGCCCCTTAGTGACCACGGGAGTGCAGGCACAGGTGACAGCCACTGCCTTGCCCCCCGGTTCACCGGCTCTGAGGGTCTCCCCTCCCTGTGTGGAGGGCGGTGCTGGGAAAACAGGGTCCCAATGGGCACATAGGGAATTCAGGTGTTCTCTGCATTTCTCCAGCTCAGACACTTCCACATCTGCAGCAGTGTCTTCTTCCACCTCGTTCTTTTTCTGAGTGTGATAATTTTTCTGATGAGATGAAGTTTGAGGTTTGTTATTTTAATATTCTTTAATATTTTCTGTAAGAAGAAAACCCCACCAAAAAAAAATCAGATACTCCAAAGGATTTTCCTGGTAAAAAATTGTGCAAGTAAGGTGCTCTCTTGTGTTGATTCAGTTGTTACAATGGTAAGCACAAGCCTCATTTAGCAGCCTCATGGAGACTACGCTGTTCCAAGGGGCTCCAGGAGCTCCCAGGGACTCCAGGCTGGAACCCTATTCAAAACTGGATCCTCCAACCTGGAGATGAGAGAAGCTCCTGAAGCCTTACTTTATTCCCCATGTATTCAAATACCTAAATCCTCCTGTCAAAGAAATCACACCCAAATTCACTACTCAACACACAAACTGGAGGTGAAAAAAGCCATTCATCTACCAGAGATAAAGAAATACTCCTGACCATAATAAAGTTCAAACTGGACAGAGGATGAAGTGCAAAACCGACTAAAACAAAAAACAAAACAAAGGACTTACCAAATACGTTTGAATAATGTGACCAAAACATACGGAAATTCATTTAAAAGCTGAAGAGGAAGAAGTTTCCTCTTCTCCTGAGATTGATTCTTGTTTTCTCTCATCTCCTAAACTTATTAGCCACAGAGTATGGAGTAAGGAAATAATTTTATCACCTTGTTTCCCAGAAACCTGAAAAACAAAACAAACAAACAAAACCAACCAACAACAAAACAAAACAGAAAACCACATTTGGAAGGAAGATCCTCACCAGCAGCTGCTCCATCACCTACAGGGGACCATATTCTAGTACTTTTGGTGCACCTGCCTGAACCTGTCAGGACGCTCTGTGCAGAAGAGATTTTTTGTGTATGTAAATTTATGTGAGGGAGAGACAAGGGGAGTAAGAATGTTATAGACAGCTCAAAGCCATTACTGTGCCACTTCCTGTGCAGCAGGTACTGTGACAGGACGTGAATTGAGGGTGTTTGAAATTTAAAAGGTAAAGATACCAATACAAGGTGCCATTTTGCTTTCTCAGTTTTTCAAGGAAGTGTTTTCCAAATCATGAAGCCCTTCCATCATCATCCCTCCTACCACAACCTGAAAGCATCTTGATTCTGTTTTCAAAACCACAAGGGATACCTCAGAGCTCAGCAAGTTCTGCCAGTCCAGCCCCCGGTGTCCCTGGCTCCCTGCCTGTCACCCTCATTTTCATACTCAGTCACATAATTATTCTACCGTGAACATTAAAATCGTTCCCATTTCTCCTGTACTTCTCTGCTGACTTTTTCTCTAAGCTATGCAGGACCCACGTGAGGAGGCTGTGATCCTGGATCAGCTCATAGGCAGCTCTGCTGGCACGGGCAGCACTTTGTAACACCTCCAGAATACGACTCTGAAACAGAAAATGTAACTTGTATTTTTACAAGATCCTAGTCAAGATCTAATTATCTAACTTGGAATTAGCAATTGGACTGGTATCTGATCAACTTCAAGGTGAAATGAGCACCACCTGCTCTCAGCAACTCCAGGCTGAGTATTTCAGGTATCGAAACATTGGACAAAAAGATGAAATGGTCTTGCTACCTGAAGACTTCTTTTAAGAGTAGCTTTGAACAGAAAATGTCTTCCCAAGAATTTCCCACTTTCTCTGTCCATTCATTGTAACAGGAGGAAACACAAAGGAGTAGAGGAGAAGCAAGGGAGAAAGGATGAAAAGCTTCTTTTAGCTGTCTCACCACACGCATGCAGGTGGATGAGCAAGACAACATCTCTCCCATGTATATCCATGACCTACAAGGTCTCACCTGCCAAACTGGTAACCGAGCTGAGCCTTACCTGGCTGTTCTCTCGAAAGTGAGCCCCTTCCAGATGGGATCATAAGGAAGCCAGCTGTTCTTATGTAGGAGTCATAGCTGCTTAGGGCAGCCACTGTGAGACCCAGGGCGAGGAAATGGCCTCATGTGATCCCAGGGGAAGTTAGGCTGGATATTCCTTGTAGTGGGAAGGCTATCCAGCCCTGGCACAGCTGCCCAGGGCAGTGGTGGAGACCCCATCCCTGGAGGTATCGAAAGCCGTGCGGATGTGGCACTTGGGGACATGGGACAGGGTGGCACTGGGGGAATGGTTGGGCACCGTTGATCTCACAGGGTTCCTCTGACCTGAAGGTTGCCTGGCAAGCCCAGGATGCCAGGAGCCAGCAGCCATTTCTCTTGGATTTCCTGCTTACAGGCATTTTAAGCCTGCTTTGCTTTATAGGTGGTTTTATGCCAAGGGCATTGCCATCATTTCTGATGCTAATTCAAGGTTTTTTCTCATAAAATACAGCTTCAAGGTTTGGGAAGCTGAATTTTATGAGAACTGCTTCATATTTTGATTAGCCTTAACTTGGGAGTTTCTCTGGGCACCAAAATCAGGGGATGAACCCAATGTGGCCTCAAAGGGCTGTAAGATCCAGCTATCCAAGCCCCAATTCCCTCAGGATGGGTTTGTTGAACTTTTCATGGCTAATTTAGCAAACTTAAGGGTTTGGTATAATTTTATGATAAAAACAACCAGAGAAAAAGAAACTGAATGAAAGCAGGCTAAAAGCATTCCCTGCTGATGACTCATTAAAACAACTCGTCCAAAAGGAGGCAGGATTGATTCGATCTTCACCAACACATCTGGCCAAGGTCAGAATTCTCTGCCCACCAAGGACACAGCAACCAGTTGTGACCTTTCTCCCGCTCTCCAGCACAGGCTTCCTCCCTCCACAAGCAGGGAACTGCAGCCACCCAAGGAACACCGACTCAGTCCTGTGCTGGCAACAGGAGAGGCACAAGGAATATTGTGAAGTCATTCCCATCTCAGTGCTGTCCAGATCTGGGAGAAAGCGCTTCCCATGCCACTCTTGGAATTGTCTTGCCTGTCCCTTCCAGCTTTGGAAGGTTTTCTGTGGGAGCCGGGATTCTCGGTGCGCTTCAGAAGCTGCAAGTGCCTAAAACATTCCCTCGGGAACGTGGAGCCTCCCTTGTGCCTTTCAGTTCTTTATCCCAAAGTCTCCCCGATGCTCTGCAATCCAGGAAGAAAAAAAGCCAAAAGAAGGAAGACCAATTCATTCTGACATTAGGGAGGGTTGCTTGTCCCAACATATTTCCAGGCAAAAAACCCTTTCTGCCACTTCCACAAAACGACAGGATCCACTGTCTCAACTCGACTGTAACTATATAAACATGGTTTCAAGAATCCTAGGGGACACGAGGTTTGGAATTCTCAGCAAGGACTTTCCCACACAGGGAATCCAGCGCTCCCAGCTTGAAACATCACATTTGCTACAAAGCCCATCAAAAACTTGCACACACAGACGACACGAGGCTGCTGCGAGCCCTCTTAGGGCTGCAGCCGCGGCAGCTCCCGGGGGGAGGTGAAGAGCACCCCCTGCTCCCAGCTGACTCAGCCCGGACTCCGTGCAGCACTCAGCCAGATGCGGGGAACTGAAACTGTTCCCGGGAAGTCCTGCCCGGAAAACCGGGATGGGCCCCTGCCAAGCCCTCCGCACCGCTTAGCTTTCGGCAGAGAGCAGCTGCCTCCGCCCGCCTGGCTACTGCCGGCTGCCGGAGGGGGACGGCTCAGGCAGCTCCGCCGGCTGTTGTGGCCCGACGCTTTTGTGTTTTCCTCCATTCCTCCGGGCCGGAGGGAGGCGGGGGTGGTGTGTGGGGACGGCGGGGAGCGGCGAGGACACCACGGGGGCACGGGGGCACGGGCACCCGACGCGGCACGGGGGCCGCTCGCAGTCCGCCGGCCGCGGCAGGAGCTCGGCGGAGAGAGGCGTCGTCGCCGCCGCTGCCCGTCGGTGCAGGCCCGGCTCCCGCCCGCCGGCGGCGCCGGCCGAACCCACAGCCCGTGGCCGCGCACCTGGAAACGCCGCGAAAAATCGCGGCCCCGCGGCGCCGAGATCAGGGTAGGGCGCAGGCAGCCGGGCAGACGCCCCCGGGTCCTTAGCTTTTTCCCGCCCTTTTTGCCGCCAGCTTTGGAAGGTCCGGCGAGTCGCGCCGGGTGGCCATCTTGAGAGGGGCGTCATGTGGCTTCCGCACTTGCTCGCCGCCATCTTGGTTGTGGGTAAAGCCACTTCCGCTCGGGCCACCATCTTTTTTGTGTCACCCCGAAGGCTTCCTCGGCTGTTCGCACAGGCGCCTGAAAAAAAAAATATGCCTGAGCCCGCCCGCGGCGCCGCTCAGCTTCTAGGCCGCGCCCGCGCTCTTGGATACGCCGCGGAAAATGGCGCCCGGACGGTACCGTCATCGGCGTCGCGCGCAGGCAATCGGCCAGACGCCCCGGGGTCCTTGCTTTGTTCCCGCCCTTTTGGCCGCTGTCTTTGGAAGGTTAAGCCCGTCGCGCCGTGCCGCCATCTTTTTTGCGGCACCCCGAAGGCCGCCCCCCCGCTGCTCTCACAGGCGCCTGACTAAATCGACTGCCTGAACTCGCCCGCGGCGCCGCTCAGCCCTCATCTCGTGTCCGCGCACCTGGATGCGCCGCTGAAAATCGCTCCCGGGCGGCTCCGTGGTCCGGGTCGCGCGCAGGCAGGCGGGTGCCACGCGCCCGGGGTCCTTGCTTTTTTCCCGCCCTTTTGGCCGCGATCTTTCCACGCTCGGGCGGCAGCGCGGCCCCCCTGCTCACAGCCCGGGGCCGCTACTCGCCCCGGGGGCGGGCACGGGGGAGAGCTGCAGTACCGCTCTCCGTCCACACGGTGGCAGCACCGCCGCACAGCTCGGCCCGCGGCTGCCACGCGCCCCGGGCACCGGCACAGAGCGGAGGGAAAAAAGAACGTGGCCAAAAATGCCCTTCCAAACATCCTCTAAAATAAATGCCCCAAAAGACCCCCAACCACAACTACGAGAATCCTGCCATCAACCAAAAAAAGCCTTTATTTTAGGCTATATTTCAATATTTCTTATATTTATGTTTATCACTACCATTTATCTTTTCTATTCATCTCTATTATATATATTATAATATACATAACACGTAATAATATATATTGTATTCATTACTCTAACACATCAGCACCACAATTTAGTAGAATTAAATGAGGCTGGTTTTCCAGGGGGTAAAGACTTAATTTTTTTTAAAGTAATATGGGCATATTTTCTCTTTCTGTGTGCTTTTGGGGGGGGGGGGTGTTTGTGGGGGGTTTTGTTTTGTGGGTTTTTTTTTGTTTGCTTTGTTTTGGATTTCTTGGCTAATAAACAATGAGGTTCGGAGAGTTACAAAATAAAATGTCTACTTTGTTTTACCCCTACTTCTGCAATACACCTCGACAGGGAGTTACTGCTGGTACTACTGTACATGGGGAGAATGAGACCTCTTAGGGGTTTGGAAGGAAAAAGATGCCACCACGGTGTTCACAGCTTTCTCCGTTCACGTTTTTTAATTGAGCAGAAAATACAGAGGTTTTGCCAACTGCGCTCTCAATTCTATCCGGATGTCCAGTGGACATGGAGGTCATTGTTCAACTTCTTTCTTGCCAACAGCCAAACTTCCACATGCTCGGGATAAGAAGGAGCAAGGAAAAAAAAAGAACAAAGGAAACAGGAAAAAATAAAATAAAAACAAAATAAGAATTAAAGTAAGCATTTAAAAATAAAATAAAATTTAAAAGTAATAAAAAATGAAGTAACAATTATAATAAAAAAGAAAAAAAATTAAATCAAAATTTAAAATAAATCAAAAAAATTCACAAGCAATTAAAAATAAAGTAAAAAAATAAAAAAGAAATCAAAAGAAAATTAAAAATCTAAATAAAAATATAGAAAAATGAAGAAATTAAATAAAAATCCTTTTTTAAAATACAAAAAAACCCATGAAAAAATAAAACACAGCAACATAAAAAAGCATGAAAAAATAAAATAAAATACAAAAATCAGAAAGTAAAAAATAAAAAGTAATATATTAAATAAAATCAAAGATGAAATTAAATAAATGCAGCTCTCCCCTCAGGCCATTGCCTAACACAGCTTCAGGAGGATCCTGGATTATGCAGGGATAGGGAAAACAAACCCGGTGCCTACCAGAAAATAAGGTTTTCTAGACAAATCCCAGTTCTGCTTTGAAACAAATGCTATTTTAGCGGGAAGCTCACTTTAGATGAACATCCAAATGTGCCAAGGCAAGCAAGAGCCACCCCATTGTGTCCAAGGAACAGCAATTAGGCCAGGAGCTAAGTTTTAATGGCATTTATGTAATTAAAAATGCAGTAAATTGAACTTTACAAAGAGATGAATTATGGCAATTAAACACTTAGCAAGTTTTCCTGTGAATTCCCAGAATTCTGTGCATATGGTGCTGAACAATTCCTGATTTACCAACATTAATTGGGTAAATTTCCTTGGAAATGTGCCCTAAGATGTACCAAAATTCCAACTATGATAGAAAATTGGCATTTGCAATAAATATTCCCTTACTAAAATCAGAGAGAGGAAAAACATCAAATAAAAGGGAGGAAAAATATCTAAACCCCAGCTTGCCTGCAAAACAAGCTCAGGAATTTCTAACACTGAAAACTTTTGGAACAGTCAGGAAGTTGGTGGACGTTCATGGAATGATGATTTAAAATCTGCTTCCTCTGCTCTGATTTTCAAGGGAAGGGGGAATTAAACATGTCTAGTTAGTCCTATTCCAGAATGAGCTCTATTTTGTGGGAGTAACAGTTCAAAGAAACTCCAGTCTTTCTTGTATTAGACATCTGAAACTCTCAGCAGAGTTGGGAAGTTTCAATGGAACAAAAGAGCCACAATTGCTGAAATAACAAAATTAGACTTGGCAAAAGTCAGGAACTTTATTTACAAATCCTTGGAGGAGGAGGATGACACCAGGAACACACTCCAGCTGAAAGCAACTATTCATTAGAAATAGCAGGAAATCAAATGGACAGTCTCTGGTTATAGTCAGGCAATTATCCAGGAGTCAGAGAGAAAAGTGGGAACCTTGGACTGGGATAAGACCTTCCAGTGGCTTGGCTTCCTTGGGTCTCTCCTTTTCTGCCAACTACCTGCAAAAGGGAAAAAAAAAAAGACACGAATAAAGTTTCAAACCTGGCCAGGACATCCTTGGTTCAGGCAGGCTGAAGTGCAGCTCCCAGGGAGCGAGGCCAGGCTGTGCCTCAGGGAGCTCCGGGAATCTGGGATTGCCCGTGGGATTAAAGGGCTGGAAAAGCACACCCACCTGCCGGGGTTAGTGCTGGGACACAGCAAGGCCTCAGCTCAGGGGCAGCAGTTAGAGCTGGGACCTGGGGAGAACACCCCAAAGCCAGGTTAAACATCCAGCATTACACTCAGCAAGCTCCAGTATTACACACAGGAGAAACGCAGGTGGGAGAAGCCCCCTGGATGCTCCATATTCCTTGCCCTTGGCAGCTTTGGAGGGCCTCCCTCAGAATACTGACAAAATTGGAGAACCTATGGGAATCATCCAGCAATCCATGGATTTCCAGTCATTAAGAACCAAAGTGGCAGCAAAATGTGCCCAAACTGTACTGCAAACCAGCAGGTCTGAGGAGACACAGGGATTTATTCCAGAGGGGACACAACTACTTCACAGTTTTTAATACATAAATAAGTATGAGCAGAAATTCTGTATTTCTTTTAGGTCTGCTGATGCCCACAGTTGCACAAGCATGGTGTGACAGCAATAACATTACTATCTATATTTAATACTAGGATATTTTGAATGGCAATAGATAACAAACCAAGTATGTCCCATAATCTGCTATTCAAAGAAAACTAATAATAAACTGATAACATGCAGCTTGGGATCTATCTGTAATTACTACATTTCTGGTTAAATTACAGCTCCTGACTGTAAAACCCCTGATAAATCACAATTTTAATCAATTAATCCTCAAAATAAAATAATTGTGATACATAATGGCATTAACATTAAAACTATATTCTTGCATATATAACACAGACCTTTATGAAATACCAAAATGAATTGAAAATGTATTTGGTAACTGCTTTTATGTGTTCCGTGAATACAGCACATTACAATACTGTACGTTTGCTAAAATATAATTTTAATGTATCCAATTTCTAGAGTGTATATAGTACAAGAACAAATATTTGCAAAGGTCCGGCTTCATTTCTAACTTCTTCTAAATAGTCTTGCCTGATGCATATATTTTAGTATTTTGTTTATGGATTAATGGATTAAGACAACAACATAATTCTTGGTCTTTTCAGCTACATACTGAAAAATTACATACACCAGAAATTAAAAGCCTTACCTGAATGAATTTACCTTTCAGACAGAAATTATAGTAATCATCTGCCTGCCCTTGATATGACAGTAGTTTCTGTCTGAGAATTTCTGCCCAGTGTTTCTGGTAGATCTTCAAACATTCCCCATCCCCATTTCCTCCATAGAAATCCAGCAGAAAGGAAAGATAAACCAGAAAATTTGTTTGTAACACATTCAAACAAGTCACATCTAGATATATAACAGGAGGAGAAGGAAGCGAAAATTTTGGGTGGTCTGACAAATATTGAAAAGAAAGAAATTGCTTTTCTAACACAGTAAGCCCATGAAAGCAAACCTGACTGAAGAACACAGGGTTTTCTTACCAAGGCAGAGCAAGGTGTTACTACCTGTCTAAAGAAAATTCATAATAATCCCCTAAAAATTACAGAAAAACAACATTTTCTTTAAATTAAAAATATAATCACACCATTAAATTATCACATTGGCAATATTCACTGTTTTTCAAGTATTATGCTCAAGTTGATTTAATACATTTTTCAGAGCATACACAAACAAATATTAAGAATGCCTAAGTACCTTCCCCTGCCTTGGCACAGATTCTCGTCAGAACCAGCCAGAACTTGGACATATTGTAATTGCTCACCAGAGAGCACTGCCATGTCACTGTGACAAAAAAGCAATCTCAGCCAACTTCCTGTGCCCAAAAGTCACCTTAAGAGCTTATTGTGCGTTTTACTTAAACCAAAAATACTTGAAGTTGTTTACTGGAATTGTTTTGAAACACAAAATGGAATAAAATTCCTAAGTGCTTAAACATCTTAGGCATTAATGTGAATAGTTTTGCATGGAACATATGAAATATCTCAGTCTTATGTGGTACAGCTGAAAGAAACCATATGATAATTTTTGTAGAGAAGGTGAATGGAACCAGGTTTTTTTCCTCATTTATTCCTATCAATGGAATATTGAGCACAAGAACATGGTGTATAAAATGTATTGGTCTTCTCGGACATGAAAATGTTGGAAAGGCAGGCATACATCATTAAAGGTGGCTGTGGGTTAGACTTGATGAACTACATCTGCAAGCCTTCCCCCCCTCTGCATTTCCTCTAGCATGGTTAAGAGGGGGAGGTACATACAGCATTCCAGGAATGACCAGAGGATATCGGGAAGTGCAGTAGTGCTAAGACAATTTAAAAAAAAATTAAACAAAAAATTGGATTCCAGCTTTTGAGATCTCTTTATCTGGCAGTAGAGCAGTAGGATTCCTATTTGCTGTTGAAGAACAGGTCAAACAGGATATAGCCCTTCTTGCTGAGATGCACCCAGAATGCTGGGCTCAGCGATGCCAGTGAAGGTTAGAGCGGTTAGTGAAACTTGTTTTCCACTGTGTTATCTGCTTGCTTGAACATCATTCCCCCGTACTCATCGATCTCCCACTTGTGCATGAAATCAATGCATCAATTTACATCCCGACGCCCTAAGCTTATTTTGCTTTTTATATAAACCAAAAGAGAGTGAAAATCATTTCAAAATTGTTCTGCAGCTGCTGAATTATTCTCTACATCATGTCTTTACCAATGCTGAGGGGCACCATCATGCAGCTGCTTATAGGAACTGGACTTCATCTCACTGAGTGGATGGCGAGAGATGCTGTATCAGTCCCTGGATATTAACACTGGGGAAATGAAAGATCTTTCAACTCCAGTCTTTCTTAAAGAGATGCAGTATACAAAATGTTCCAGCTATATGAAAGACGGACAACAGGTGTTGCAGCAGAAGTGGAGCAAGATGCTGTGTGTGTCGGAAAAGGAAGAGGTGCTATAGTGGCTAAAGATCGACCTCTAGGCCCTCTGGCGGCAGGTGCCTCCTGGAGCCTCTGCCGCATCTGAGACGCCACCTCAGCAGCCCAGCCCCGGCCAGCCCCAGCACCCGCCACCAGCACGGCCTGCCCCGCTATCCCTCAGAGGAGAGGGGCTGAGGGGCTGCGGGGCTGAGGGGCTGCGGGGCTGAGGGGCTGCGGGGCTGCGGACCCGGTCTGGCCCATGCATCCCCTCCCTACCTGCAGCCGGGCTCGGCTGCGCTCGCCTTGGTTCGGCCCCATTCGGTGCGGTTCGGCTGCGCTCGGCTAAGCGGCACTCGGCTCCTCACGGTCCGCAGCCCCGGCCCGGCCCCGCCGGAGGCGAGGGCTTGGTGGGTGCGGCGGGACCGGTGGGCGTGGAGCGGAGGGTGGCCGGTAGGCGCCGGAGCTGTCCGGAGGCCTTTCATTGCGCCCCCGACTCTGGGAAGGCGGCGGCATGTCTCGTTTGGCAGGCCAGACGCTGGGCCGGTGTCCGCAGCGGCGCCCGGCCTTGCTTCAGCGGGCCTGGACTCTCCGCCTCACCCCGGGGGCACCGGGGACGTGCGGCGGCGGTGAGAAGCAACGAGCTCCCGCGGGGACTGCCGGGGGTTGCCGGGAGCCGCGGCAGGCGGGGCCTCCCTCGCATCCCCACCGGGCTCTGTGGAAGGGGCCGGGCTGGCGGAGGCTGGGGGGCTGCCAGCGCCGGGGCACGGTGCCAGTAAAGTTTTAGGGACCTCGGCAGGGACGGTTCCGGGCAGCGCGGCTGAAGGCGAGGTGGCCGCCTGCTCCAGGTCTGTCCTCGCATCCTGCTCAAAAACACGGGGTTATTGAAACGTGCTCTCAGATCAGCCGTTTGCTGACTGGTAGGAGAGTTCTCTCTGCAAATGTCCCGTGGTAGAAAAACTGCGTGTAGTCTTTTCATATGACAGAACGAGATGTGGTGAGGGATTTTAGGAATTAACCTTTGACTTTCATGCTTCCCTAGTCTGGGAGAGAGAGACAGATGTCCTTGAAACCATTCACTTACCCATTGCCCGAAACAAGATTTCTTCATGCTGGCAGGCATGTGTACAAATTTAAAATCCGGTATGGCAACTTCAACAGGTATGTGTGTTAAAGCCAAGAAATCATCCTGTTGTTTGTTGACTGCATGTGGCAGTGAGTTAACACAAGACGTTAAAACACAAAACACAAGTAGGTAGAAAGTTCACACGGGACAATCCTTGTGAATCAGGGACGTTTTTAAGAGTAATAGATAGGAATTAATCTGCCTGCTAAGTATTTTTTCCTGTTCAGTGGGAATTATATTTTTATATAATATATTATTTCATTTCTTACATTAAATGTAGCTTCATTGCATTTTGACTGGGATGATTCCAACTCTTTCTTTTGTTTCACAGCTCTCCCAATCTCAGTCTCACTGAAAGTGCTGCCAAGGAATCAGAGGTAGGAGCTGAGGCAAGTCCATAGGATCTCTGATGGGTGTTAGGTTGAACAAATCATATGCATGTTACGGGATTGAGAACATTTTGTCAAATGCAGCATTTCAAGTGTGAGTAATGGGGAACTTCCCTGGAGAGTCTGAGCATGAAAAAAAGATTACATAAATGAAAAATGTTCCTCAGCAGACAAAATTTAGTGTAGAAGAGTCATGCTTTTGTTTGAAATATTCCAAAAAAACTACTGACTATTAAAATTGGACAAATGGAAAGTCCTGTTTTTTGAGCTAGTCACCCTTAGTTCTTGTCTGATTTCTCTTCAGAGTTACTCTTGCAGGAGCTCTTCCCCAGGATTTCAGTCTCAACCTCGAAACTGACCACTGCTTTCAAGTTGTCAGGCTTGACTAGCTGTTAATTCCTCTTGGTTTTTCAGAAGCTGTGGCAGTACTGGTGAGCTGGCTTTATGGAGGCTAATCGAATGCTAAATTGCACATGCTCTCCTTGAAACTGTGGAACAATGGGTGATCTTTTAATGATGCCATTGTTTTGTGTCCAAGCACAGATTGATGATCAGAATTGATGAGTTGTGTTGTTGTCATCTTCTTCCTGAGACAGAAGGCCCCTGCCATTACTAAGAAATTGAGACAAATATACTGCCTGCTTAAAAATGCTGCTTCCTATTACTTAATTTCTAAAAATCTTCAGAGTACAGTAATAGCATTAAAAACCCTAGTGCAGAAAATGTGCTGATTTTAATTTATATGAAAAATTACAATTTTTTTCTCTTTTGAAAATATTGAAAGGTATTACTAGAAAAAGTTTTATGTTTGTAGAGGCAGAATTTGTTGGGGCTTAACTGCAGTTCCCTTGTAACTGATTTTGGTCACTGTTCAGAGAAAGCGGAATAGGTAAATGCTATGTGTGTTTTGCTGGAAAAATAAAATTACACTCCTTAAATTTAAAACTTCTTAAATTTAAAAGCACACCTCCATTTTCCATGGCACTACTTCTATGTTAATTCAAGATTAAGATACTCATTCACCCAGATTTCTATGAGTCAGTGCAGTGCACTCTAAAATGGCGAGAGGGAGCTGGAAGAAGAAAGGGAGGAGGAAAAGCAGCATATCTAGAAGCTGGTCTTCCATGATTCATGCAAACTGTAAAGTAATGTTAATTCTTTCCCAAGCCTTGAAAGTGTACTTGACAGTGGAATTGTGACTATGTTTTTAATATTTTTACTTTGTTTATTTTTTGTGCCTCTCCAGGAAGTGATTTGAGTAGTCCTTGGAAAACTTGATGATTTACATCTATTTTCTACAGACCACTTCACTGTCTTCCCATGTATCCTTTCTTTCCTACTCATAAAAGAAAAGATTCAATGACTTGCATCTGTTGGGCATTGCGTAAGTCAACATTTACGTGTAGGAGTGTGCAGATCTTCAGCTGGAGTAGTACTGCTTCGATCTTTGCAGTTTGACATTGGCTGAAGGTATTGTGGACACCTCAGATGTTGCCTTCACCAGAGAGCTGATGCAACAAGAGTGTTTTGCAGTATTTTCATCCAAACAGCCCTGCCTTCCAAATTAGGTTTAGCCAGAGCAAGTGAAGGTGTATATAAAGTGCCAGGTGTATGTAGAGCCCACCTCGTGCGCTTTCAAGCGCAGCTGGAGCATTCTTCCCAAAGGTTCATAGAAGGTAAAGCACTCCTTACAGGCCCAGCAATGCTGGCCCGTGGGCAGGGATACTCATAGTGCTGTTCTTGTGAGGTCCCTCAAGGTTAAACCACCATGAGCGTTTGGGGATGGAGGATGGGAGCAAGCGTGAGTCTGCTCGCGTCTCCACAGAGATGGCCAAGAGAAGCAAAAAGCACCTCACAGAGTGAACTTTACAAGGAGCAGTAGTTGAGCTGAGATAATTGGAAGTCCAGACAGGCTTTTCAACACACAAAGCCTGCAAGATTGTCATCCAGTTATCCTGGTCCCCTCTTCAGTGTACGTCTTTGAAACCCAGAAACAAATGTGAAGCAAATGTCACCCACACAGTATTCACCTCACTGTGCTCATGCCCCACACTCCTGTGGGAGCAGTTTCTGTCTTCCCTGAAGTTTGCAGAGGCATTGAGCAGCTGTCAATCTGGCCTGCTGTCCCCAGACAGTGCTGTAAAAGCTCTGTGCAATTGCACAGCATAGTCATATAGAAGCTGATACTTAACTATTGGCATGCACAGGTTTTGAGGAATGTAGTTTCCTGGGGTTTCCCTTTTGATATAGAAGTGCTGAGGCAGTTGAGATTGGATTATTCTAGCTAGCAGCTGTATTATGGGCTCCTCTGCTTTCTAGGTGTTTTTTCATCACAATGCACCAAGACTGGCCTTCATTTTTTTATTTTCTGGCTTGTGCAACTGGACAGAATTTAGTTGTGTCTGCTACATATTCTGCAGATTATTAATTTAAATCAACGATAATTTGATAAAAGATATAGTAACCATTAATATTTCTGTTGTAGTTGTTGTTGTGTAATAGGTTAAGAAGCTACTCTCCTGAGGCTTTTGTTGAAGAGAAAAGTAATTCCGTTAAATGTTACTATTTTCCAGTCCTAAAGGTGTGTGAGCTTTTGGATCAGATCTGGCATCCCCTCCTGTGATTCTGAGTGCCCAGGAGTAATGAACACCTTCAAGGCATTCCCCTTCTGTCTTAGAAGACTGCATTATGCCTCCTAATAGCAGGCAGGAATGAGGCCATCCTCTTTCTCTGTCCAAAGCAGGTACATACGACAGCAGGTTATTCCTGTTAGAGTCAAGAAGATTAGGTAGCCAAGAGCATCGTTATACAGGAGACACGCAACCCAACCAACATTATTGGTTTGCTTCTCTAAGGCTCAGACAATTCTGCCTGTGTGTTGGGGAGCGTTTGGTTCACAAACTTGTATTTCTAGAACTTTTAAATCCATCCACACGCTTAGCCAGCACTGGGCCTGGAAGAGAACTGTGAGCTCAGAGGCCTGGCAGGAGGAGCTCTTACCATTAGTGTGTCAGGCTCTTCTTTGTAGAGTGACTCTTTGTTAATCACCAGCTATGAGTCCTTCAAGCCAAAACAACAGGCAATTTCAGTCCTTGAAGGAACTGATTGTATCAATGTTTCATCATCTTCTGTCTCTGGGATGTTAGTTTCTGCTACCAAAGGTGGACTAACAGTATTCATTTCATGTGTTTCTCCCTGAGAGGTGTGTGAAGAGACTTATGTCCAGCACCATTTGTTCTTCCAAGCAGAAGCTCCTGGATGTCAGAACTGCACTCGCATGAAGGAATGGCTGTAACTGTGGTGGTTGTCATGTCAATTATCTCTTTTCCCCCATTTTGAACTGTGAAGTAAATTTAACGATGCTGCTTCTATGAATCGAAATCCTTTTCAAATTTTAAATGAAATTTTAAAATAATTCCTTTTTAATTAGGAGGACTGCTGAGGGGTTTTTCTATTCATAAGTTTGGAAGAACCTGGCATGGTTTTTTGCAGGAGGGTGTCAGTACTGAAGCCAAACACAGTTAAGGGAACAGAACACTATTAATACAGGTGACTGATGGGGCAGTGTGGATAAGTAAACCTGGATAAAGTGTTTCCTGTAGTGTGTTACTGGTGCAGTTTCACAAGTTCATAGTCAAAGGTTGTTTGTATTTGCTCCCTTGTGCATGTGTGCAGTGTGCTGTAACTTTTGAGGCTTTAGAAGACATGGTCTTCAGGACTCAGGCTCCTTTGAAATGTTAGTGTTGTGTTTTTAAGTCTTACCATTCTTCTCAGATTTGAGTAAATGGGAGCGAGTATCAAAGATGAAATTCAAACATGAGAATGTCCATCTTGTGCCTTATCCCTACATTTGTACGTTGTATCTAGAATTGAACCCATTTCAGCGAAACGTATCTTGTGGTAAGTCACTGTGATTATGTTTGGGTAATTTCTGGAAACATCTGTGTCTTGCTTTTCTCTTGTCCTTCGTCTGCTGTATCTAAATCAGAGAGAGGAAAACTGCATGTGGGACGACTGTACTGTGAGTTTGAAATAGTGCATAACAGGGTGTTCTTTATTGTCTCATATTGCTTTTCTAAAATTCCCTGGATTCCCCTTTGTCTTTCCAACCACTGCTGACTCTTTAGCTGGTATTTTTATGTAGCAATGCCCAGTGGCTCCCAACCTTCATTTTTTAATGTCAGTCATTGGACTGGAGCCAGCACATACATGTATATGAGATACATGTTTTTCTTCCTTGTGCTTGACTATATTTGTTGAAATAGAACATCACACTCTTTTTTGCTATTTTCCTAAAGATACAGTGGATTTTTGTAGAAAAAATAATGATAGTAATCATGGTAATAATGTCTTCTGTATAATAAACAAACATTTTCACCTCAATAGTGTCTATTTTTCCAGGTTTTCTATGATTCTCTGAACAACCTCAGGCCACAGCTAAGGCCTCTGTGGGACTCTACATTTAAACTCCCCTGTTTTGAAAACTGAGTATTCTTACTATTTCCTGTTCTGATTATCAGGCTCTGAAAAAAGTTACAAGTTTTTTTTTTAATGACTGCTTAGCAGATAATGTGATCTTTAAAAAATGGCCAGTTAGTAATTTTTTAGTCTCACCTATTTTCATTCCCTATCAAACATCCCATGTTTGGACGTAACAACTTCTAACCATGGAGAGTTCACTCACTTCCCTGTACACCTGCTCCAGTATTTAATTGTCCTGTCCAGATAGTCATACAGCATTGCTGTTCTAAATTTAAGAACAGTGTAAGGCACTGTTAACTTTCAGACTTGATGTCTCAAATTTCTTTTGGTGGAGATTTTTCCTCAGGGAAATACGTGTGAATCCCATACATCCTACAGCAGGCAGTATTCTCTAGAGGCTGTGTTCCAGATGTCCTTGTATCGTCCATCTGGTGCCCAAAGCACAGCGAGATGCTGACTCTTCTTCAGGCCCATCTCTTCTGAAGACATCTTTGACTTCTTTAAGACAAGCAGTTGTCACATTCCATTGATATCTGGTGTTCGTACCCAGGAATTCTGGTTCAGAAAGAGCTGTATTTGAACATTTTCTATTTCAGTATATCATATGCAGGTCCAGACTGTTTCACAGTGGTTTATCTTGCTCCTGGAAGAGGAAGTGCAATGCAAAACTGTACTTTTCAGTTGGTTGAAGAAAGTCCAGTCTAAATATTCACCAAGTTTTATATCTCTGTGGCAGGTAAAGAAGTAAAGAAGGGCAGTGATGAGCTTTTAAGTTGTGCATTTGGTTTTGTTTCATTGTTTAATTTATGTTCTAAGTATTCTTGAGAAGCAGAATATATGCCTTTAGGCAATGCTAGAGTTCTCCTACCACTAGGAGTTAGTCAGTCAGTGTGAAGTGTCACCGAATCCTCCCGTAGAACCATCCAAGGGGAGAGAAGTTCTTCTGGCAGTTCTGCTGGCCTTGGAAAGCAGTCCTGTATCAGGACCTGAGAGCCTGCTGCCTTCAGTTCCATGGATTTTCTGCAAGCCTGACTGAGTGAGCTGTTCACTGTTTTCTTCACTGGAAGAGTGTGTGATGTTGATATTGCTGAATAATTAAGTAGTTCCCTAGGTATTGTGTCACAAACAGCAAAGTTATGCTAATTTGGGAAGTTTTTATGTAATGAGAGCTCAGGGTGGGTTTATTTTCAATATGGATAAGTGTCTGAAGTGAATTAATGAAGAACAATTCAAATCCAAATTCCCTCAAGGAAGTGTCCAAATTCCCCTAAGGAATTTTTCTCTCTCTGCGTTCCTGCTACTTACATTCCTTGTCAGTCCTCTGAAAATGGGGGAAATAGGATGTCCTAAAAAGAAATGCTTTGTTTAAAACTGTTGAGCATAATTCTCTGGCTGACCTCCCAGTGCTTGTTTTAGTCCTGAATCCTTTCTTGGTGTTCAGTGTATAAGCAGGAACAATTTTTGCAAAATACAAATGTACAGTAACTATTAATTTTGTTCTAAAATAGAAAACTCAAAATAAATTGTTATCAATACCAAATTTGCAATGTTTTGAAGGTCAGGAGAAGAAATGAAATGTTTAGGTTTTGGATAAAAACATGTCAGTAGCTCCTGTACTTTATTGGAGGTTTTCTGGTCGTTCTTCCAAGGCTCTTTCTCAGTTTATCAACACTATGGCTTTGGTTTCAAATCCACCCAGTATTTTATAATGCTTCTCAAGAAGGGAAGGGTCTTGTTAAATAGGAAGGAAATCTGTCTACATAGTACTTGTGAGATTGACTTTGGGATGTTGGATTCGGAATGAGGAGCAAAGAAGTGGCACAGGCATATGACTGTTCAATGGATTGCATTTTCAGCTGTCATCCAAATGACTCTCAGGCCTGTGACATCTGGTCAGGATGAATGTGGTCAAACCTGCATATCTTTCCACTTACACAGTGCACTAGTGAAAGTCAAAGAAAGAAAGAGACACACAGCCTGTCTGTCACTCCAGAGAATTTCCCTAACTTAGCTAATGCTCTCAGACAAAACTGCAAAGATCTCAGACCATCAGTGGTTTGAAATTTTGTGTTAACCTGAGCTTAGATGTGGCATTTGGGGACATGGTTTAGTGATGGCCTTGGCAATGCTGTGTTAGTAGTTGGACTCAATCTTATAGGGCTTTTCCAACCTAAATGGTTCTGAGATTAGTGCAAGGGAAACACCATCGGGACCTGTCATTGTTTTAGGGTTTACTCTCTTACAGAAGCCTACCTGCTGATTTTGTTGTGGTTTTGTATGCCTTTTTTGTTTTTTGTGGTACTTTGTGTTGTTAATCACCTTCCTTATGGGTATTCCTGGCCCACCTCTTGCTTATGTCACTTTTCATTTTTCTCCCTTCTGAGTTAAGTCTGTGTCCCAGGACTATGTCTTAGAAGGGCTAATGTCCAGGGGGGCCTGCACTGTCCAGAGACTGTCATTTCCCACAGCTCTCCTGTTCATGTTTTTTGAAATCTCTCCTTATTCCATAGCTACTATTAGTTTACTGTCTGGTGTGCTAGTCTTCTAAATGAATTACAGCTTTATGTTATGTCCTGATGAGGGAGGTGTAAAAATACCTTGGTGAAGAAAGTCCTCATCATAGCAGAATAAAATCCCCAAATGAAAGCACACAACAAAGAGTGTGCTCTTTGTTAGACCTTGCTTTTTAGTACTTTCAGGAAGCAAGCTAACAAAAATCTCTGTGCAATAGAATTTAGCATTATGTAACAGTTCTTGGGCTCCTTTTCCTTTTAGAATTCCTCCAAAGCAAATGAGCTTGAGTTTAGCCCAGCATCCCTTACTAAAGACTGTGATCAACTGAGTTTCTGTGAGTAAGGAATTCCTGGATTCCACTGAGTTTCATTCCCCTTGCGTACGCAGGGAGTGGGCAGAGAGCGAGGTTGTGGTTTTGTTCTTGCTTCTGTTTCTTACAGGGGAACCTGTGGAATTTGCCCTTGAACAAAAAAGAGTGGCCAGTCAGGCTGAGGTTGCAGTGCAGCTGCTGCAGCAAATGGACCAAACAGGAAAAAAAGGAAATATGAAGTCAGAAGGAAGAGGTCTTTCACAGTTCTGGAGAAGGTACTAATCCTGCACTGATGAGCAGAGGCAGTCCTGGCTCTGTCCAAGCCTGTGTCAGAGGCTGATTCTGGCAGTGCCAGGTTGTTCTCCATCATTTTGAAGGATGGAGACATCTTTTCTGTGGTTAAACCAAAGTCTCCCAAGGTAAAAAAAAGGGATGTCATTTTATCTCATGCTAAGGGGCATCATTCCCACTAAATGTTCCTCTTCTGAGCTGTCTTTGGGAAAAACGGCTGATGAGAGAGGGTCACTGGACCTCCATCACAGCCCTTATACAAAGTGGCTTTTCTCAGCTGAGATGTGCCAGAAGGGTCTTCCCGGAAGGACCTTTGGCCCTATTAAGGTGCACGTGACCTTTATTTGGCCACTGAGCAAATCTGGATTTTGTAACTCTTGACTCCCAAAGGCACCATCCTAAATGGAAATCAGTGTCACTGTGCAGACACCTGCTGGCTGCCCAAAGGAGTTCTCCATGCTACTGAGGCTGGATCCTGTGAGTGCTGTCCATCACTGCACAGCACCAGCTGGATATTGGCAGCTGCTGGTTTTTGTTAGTTTTTTAAAAAATAAAACTCCTTGTTAATTATAATGTGTGCCATTCCTTTAATGACTGAGACCAGACCATTAGTGCACAAGTTATTCATTGTTTCCTCTATTTTTTCAGTTTCCCTCTGTATTGTTTTGTACTGGCATTCTCTTTCTGTTGGACAGAAATTGGCTTTTTTCCGATTTTCAGAAAAGTATTTTAAGTCTAATGTGCTCTTCTTGTTGTTATTGTTTCCCCAGCATCATCTTTTCACCACTACAACATCTTTTTGGTGGAAAAAATGACCTGGAAGTACTGATTGTTGTGGAAAGGTAGATTTGTAGTATGAATATTGGGTTGCATTTTTTCTTCTGTAATTCAGCTTTTCACATTGCTATTAAATGCTTTAAATTAAATTCTACTTTGCTAAGGTTTTCAAAGTAACATTCTGAAGATGATGGGTTAGAACAACATGTTGGGTTTTTCTTCACATCTTAGAGGTTTTGGAGTAGAGCAAGAAACTTTAAGATTTTGATCCTTAAGTGTCATAAATTTTGAATTTCACATTATGTGATGTTCTAATAAAACAAGCATCAGCTTGGGACTCTGTGACCCCCTGTGTTTTTAATCAGACTTACCCATGCAGAAGATACTCTTTCTCTTCAAGAAGAAGCAGTGGTTTCTAGTATTAGATGGATTCGAGTACTATGCTTCACAGCATTAAAAAGGTTAAAATGACGGATAAATATTTTGCATTAGATACTGCCACTACACTACAACTTGGACAATTATTTATGCATTCAATGTATAATGGGGTGAGGTTGGAATTGAAGATTTCAGATATGCCAAGGCCACACTCAGGCAGCTTTTTGCCATCATGCTTATCCTTTTAAAATGATCTATCATTCTTGAATCACCCCTTGAACTGGGCAGCTGGCTGTAGGTGATTCTGCTTGGCCAAGGGCTTGGGCCCAATGTCCTCCAGAGTTCCCTGCCAGCCTTGGCCACAGTGTGATGTGATGAAGTGTTTCCTGAGAGAGTTTCTTTCCCTTGTTAAACCGTCTGTATCTTGACCCATGAGTGTTTTCTCACATTTGCCCTTCTCCCCTGTCCCCCTGAGGGAGTGGGAATGGGCAGCAGGATGGGGGGTCACCTGCCAGCCAGGGCCACCCCTTCCCACCCCTGAAGGGGCTGAAATCTGCAGAGAAGCCGGGTGGGAGCACAGGCAGAGCAAGAGGCCACGCTGTGCACAGACCCCCTACCCTGCACTTGGCTAGTGGCACCGAGTGTGACTTGCAGCTGTAATGAGCAGGAGGAGAGAAGTCTGAGGGGAAGGTGAGCCTGGGAAAGGGCAGGAAGGAAGCCAAATTGGTCTACTTCAAATGAGCATGTGTCCTTGGTAAACCAAGATGTTATTGTGGTCCATATCTGTCTGTCCCCAAAATTGTTACTGTCTCTTTAAGATCCAGCGCCATGGCTGGAAGGTGACACTCGAGGGACAGGGGTTGCTGGGGTTCCTTTCTAAAGTCAGGGGTCTCTCAGGCAGACCCCTCTTGCATTGTGGTCTTTGCTCAAGACATAATCTTTGCCTTGGGTTTTTCTGTTGGTGTTTCTTCCCTCCCTTTTCTTCCTCTTTTGCATCTTGAACTGCCTCAATGCAAGTTCCAGGAGTGCCTGTCAGCAGCACTGTGCCAGAAAGAAGAGTGGCCTCGGCCCAGTCCTAGTTGCCCATAGCTTTCCAGCAGTGCCCAGCTGAGGCAAGAAGGCACCAAATCACCCACCTCAGCCCAGCTGCTTTGCCTTGCCTTACCTTCCCTTGCCGTTCTCTGCCACAATGAAGGCAAAATCTCTACATGAGTTCCAGCTGTTTGCTGAGTATGACCTGCTGGAATGTGCCAGCTGCCTTTGCTGATGGAGGGATAAGTAGAGAGGAAGGCTGACTCTACTTTCCCTCTGTCTCCCAAAACATGGTTGCTCATGGCGGATGCCATCTTGAAAGGTGGGAGTACCCCTCCACTTTGGGTTTGTCTTTGTTCCTGTGGAGTTTGTGGGATTTAACAATTCTGTATCTAGTGATTATTTCCACCAGTAAGGAAAAATTAAATGTGAATAGATATAGGTGGATTAGGTACATTGGACCTCATCTTGACGTAGAAGGGACTGCATGTTGAGTTTTGTCACATGCACCTTCACAGGACAGAGGGCTGCAAATGGCCTCTCAACTGCTCAGCACAAAGTGACCAGCCATCATCTCGGGAGACCATGAGGACAAGTGATCACCTCAAAGGATTGCAGAGACAGAAGTCCACTTGTCTCTTCCCTCCCCGGTTGCCCCATGGCTGCGCTTTGCCATCCTGACAGCCAAACACTCTCCTACGGGTCTAGGACTAGTGGGAGGGAAGTGGACCTTGTGGTGGCATAGCTGGACATCCCCTGTGTCATGCTGCTGGGGAAGTTGGTGTCATTTCTGGGCCTACCAAGGCCATCACAGCATCCCTACTTCTCTCTGGGACAGTTCCATGGAAAGGAAGTGGTTTGGTGTCCCTTTGACCCTATGTCTGATTCAGTGTCATTGGGGTGCTGGAGCTCAGCCTGCAGCATCCCCATATGGGCCTTCCCCATGTCCCTACAGCTGGAGACACCAAAAATGGTGATATGGAGTGGTGATACCTGGTCGCAGTTGTGCTTGGAAGGGTCACATACCAACATGGATACCTCTGCCCCTCTTGTGTTTGATTGTTATCACGGCACGCCACCTCAGTCTTGCCTGCAGCTGTGGTTTCAGCTCTGCCTTTGCCCTCAACATGGGCACCCCCAGGAAGGGGGGAGAGAAACTGCAAGTTGAGGGAGGAGCAGTGGATATGGGACGTTGTGTGGTGAGACTGGCTCTGGTCACCACATTGTCCCTGCAGCACGGGACACTGCTGCCAATTTGAACACAACAGGGGGATGGCTTACACCATTTCTGTTCCCATGCATGGAGGGGTCTTGGGGAGGGGGACCAGATTCCTCACCAAAGCTGGTGGGAAGGAAAGGGGAGTTGCCAGGCTGTTCCTCAGGCTCTCCCCTGTGTGGGGCTGTTTAGGGCAGAGTTCAGGCTCCCCTACACTGGGGTGCAGGGAAGCAGCTCCTAAGCCCCATGGCATGGATAGAACTCTGTGGAAAGGGGGAAGTTGCACATCCCCTGCAACTCCCTGGGATGGACTTGATGGTGGGGTCCCATCCCCATCTCAGCTTGAAGATCCTGTCCAGCCGACTGCCATTGCCCCAGGAGTCTGATGACTGTCAGTGGGAAGCAGTCCTTTCCAGGCCCTGCAGCGTATCTTTCCCCTTGACGATCACCACACTATAGCTGTTCTAGTCCCTTCACTTCTTGCACCCCAAGAGGAGCTCCTGGAGGACTGCTTCCTCTAGCTGTTCCTGCAGCCATCCCTGACTCCACAGCTGTGGTCCAGGCTGGAAGTACTCATCACCTCAACTGTGAGAAGTCCCTTCGCCAGGATAACACCAGCAGTGCTGAGGGGTCAAGGGATATTACCATCAGCTTTTCACCTTCACTCTCTTACCCCTCAGAACTTTCCAAGGCCATGGCCTAGCTCTCCTGCAGGCTTGCTACATTACTGGCTTATATACCTGTGGCCCATCAGAGTGGCCTGGCTGTGGCATGGTTGGGAGGTGACAAAGAGGCACAGGACCAATGCACAGCCTGGGGGCACAAAGAGGCCGGGCATGAGGCCCTGCGGTGGGCAGAGGGCTTGCCTGCCCTGTGGGGAAAACAGCCATGTTGTTGTGAACCCACCTGGCAGCTCAGAGCAGGTGGCAATGTGTATTCTATGCAGGGCCAGATATGCCAGGCACAAGTAAGGGACATTCCTGTCAGGGCAATGGATGCAGCGCATGGCCAAGTAACACGTCCACCTGACAGGGGGGTAGAGCAGAGGACTCAGTTCACCCACATCGCCCTGATTGTCAAGGTGCTGCTGCAGCCAAGAGGGACTGCTCCTCCATGCAATGGAATGACCTTGTTCACAATCAAATTCCCCCAGTGCTCACAGCCACACTCAGGATGCCCCAGCTCACTCCATGTGGGAACCTCAGAGCCCTCCCCTAAACCTCAGTGCCAGCCCCATTGGTTGCCAGGGCCATAAGCACCAGCAGAGCTGCCCAGGCAGAGCCAGCCTGGGGAGACATCTGAGGTCACATCTCTCAACAGTCTATTCTTCCTGCTGCTGCACCCACTGCTGCAGACTCTGGGCCTCACTGCTGGAACTATGCAGACCCCTTGTTGCTGCCTTCTCTCCCTCTTTCTCTACCTCCTCCTCCTCTCGGGGACATGGGCAAACTTGGAGGGTAAGTGGTACCCTCTGGCTCATACACATGGGACTCTATAGGAGAGAGGCTTACTGCTCCCCACTCACCTTGGGCACTTGCTTCCTCACTCCTCCTTGTCCCCTGGCTCCCCACCTCCTCCCTAGCAGGGATGCAGCCACCCCAGGTGGATGCAGGGAATGGGAAGTGGGGCTGCAAAGGCTGTAAGGGGCTTATGAGGGGCCCATGGATCCCTGCAACCTCAAAGACTCATCTGTCAGCTCCTCTGCTTTCCTCATCCCTCTTCTCCCAGTCCCATCTCCTTCCTGTCAACCCTTGTTTCATGCAGGGACCTTCACTATCCGGCTGCTCCAGACCACCACCTTCCAAAACACCTCGTTTGTGGACACGGAGGGGCTGGGACTGCTGGAAGACATCGAACTTGGTTCTCTTGATAAACACACATGGTCCATCCACTTCTGCCAGCCCTGGGTGCGCTCAGCCCTGCCCCGAGCTGACTGGGACACCATTGAGAACCTGATTAAGATCTATTTGCAGAAGTTCAACCATCTGATCAATGAAGGGGCCATGGAATGGGACGTCCCCTGTGAGTACCCAGTCTTTACTGCATGCCCTTTCTGAAAAGCAGCTGGGGAGTGGGGAAGGATCTGACAGTGCTGGTGCTGTATAGAAAACACTGACCATGGCTGCAGGAAGGCAATTGCAGTGCCTCATGCAACCTCTGTCTCCTCTCTGCTCCACCAGACCCCTTTGTGGCTCAGTGCATGGCCGGCTGCGTGCTGTACCCCAACAGAACCTCCCAGGCCTTTGCCTATGTGGGTTACAATGGTCAGGATTTCCTCACCTTCGACACAAAGAATGCCACCTGGACCCTCTCCCAGAACACCACGTTGTCACGGTATGTCCAGTCATTTCTCCAGAACTACACTGCCTTCAGTGAGATGGTGGAAATGATCTTCAATGATACTTGCGTCGATGAGATGGAGATGCTCCTGCACTATGGGAGGGCAGCTCTGGAGAGACAAGGTGAGACCACCCTGACCCTGCAACAGCCACCCCCACACTGGGGCCCAGCCGTGCCCCACCGGACTTGCCCCACGCCTTTGCTCTCATTCCCCAGAGCTGCCTGTGGCCACGGTCTTCGCCCGCACCCCCAGCCCGGACCAGCTGCTGCTCGTTTGCCACGTCACCGGCTTCTACCCCCGTCCCATCAGCGTGGCCTGGCTTCGGGATGGCCAGGAGGTGCCTCCAGGCCCGGCGCTCAACACCAGCCCCATCCTGCCCAACGCTGACCTCACCTACCAGCTCCGCAGTGTCCTGGCCGTGGCCCCCCGTGATGGGCACAGCTATGTCTGCCGTGTGCGCCACCAGAGCCTGGGCACCCGCAGCCTTCTCATCCCATGGGGTAGGCGCCACCCATGGGGATGAGATGGCGGTCCTGAGCCACCCTGCCCCACAAGCTGGAGCAAACCCCAGAATGTTCATGGCAGCTTCTCCTTATGTTTCCCAGGGAACTCAGAAGTGGTGCTGATCACAGGGCTCACGGCCGGGCTGCTTGCAGCCGTGGCCATAGCTGCCATGTTGGTGCTTTGGGTGTGGAGACAAAGGTGAGTCCCTCTCTTCCCAAGGAGCGGCAGTGAGAGAGGAGGGGAGGAAATGCCCAGGGGATTTCTGCACTGAGCAGCAAAGCTCTTGCTTTAGCCCTGACAGATGCTGTCTGCACTCCCACAAGGTCTCTGCCATGCAGCATCCAGCTGTCCTCCTCTCATTTCAGAAAGCACCAGCGGATGGAGGAATCAGAGTCCAGGAACTCCATCCTGAGCAAAGAAGCTTAGCTCAGAAGGGAGCCAACAGTCCCCATTCCTTCCCACTGCCTTCACAGCAACTTTTTCTGCTTCAACTAAGTTCTGGGCATTGCCAATTGCAAGACTACCTGAATTCAGAGATGCACAAGAGAAATCTGGGAGAGAAACTTGAGCTTTTGACTCACTAGACTTTTCTAAACAGATACAAATTCAAGTCTGAGACCTCCTCACTTGTTACACATGATCATCTCTTAGCTTGTGGCACTGGCCAGTCCACCCACTGATGCTCTAGAGCACCTCAATGCCCAATGGCAAATTCTCCTGGTTCTGCTTCAGTAACAGTTTTGTCAGAGGCTGGAAAGCTGTCCCCTTCTACTGTCACTTTCTGGTATATTTTTTTCCTAAAAATTCCCTTTATTAACCATTTTCCAGAAATATTTGTGGTGAGACTGAACTGTTCCACACAGCCTAACAGAACCTGGTGAGAAATGGCTTTACAGAGTTCTGAGTAACACTGAAATTCTGGTGTAATGTGTGGGAGCTGCAGATGTGTATGAAATGAAAATAAACCATTCATATTTTCACTAAGATCATGTGCCTTTCCTTAGAAGTTGAATGGGCTTGGAGAGGTTTTGATCAGCCACGTATGGAAGCTGAAACACTGCTGAATTATTTGCACTAATTGCAGAAAGCACCAAGGCATGGGGAAAAAACAGTACATGTGTGCCTGGGCATATATGAACGTGTTCTCACATATTGCACGGAAACAAGCAACTGTGCACATGGGGGTAAAGTGACCCCAAGGCTCCTAATAAAGGAGAAAAAAGAAGCCTGTGTCCCATCAAAGACAGCAGAGTTCACACACAGAGAGGAAGGCATGTAGTTCACGCTCCCAATCAACTTGAACACGTAGCTTCAAAAGGTTTGGTTTCACTGGGCAACTCCCTGCAAAGTTTCCCAGGTTAAGTCTGGCAGCTGAGTGCAAGACAGAAAACCTTGCTGGCTTGTGGCCATATCCACCAAAAATCCAATAGTGTTTGTTGTCCCTTGGCCAGAATGCTGGGGTGAGGACTGCATTTCCCTAGCAGCCAGAGTCACGTGTGGGCATCACAGGATTCAAGCACCTTGCTGCAAGAGGAGTGACACCAAGCTTCTCCCAGCCCCTCTGAAACTTTGGTGAAACTCTTTGGTGTGGCCATGCCTCCCTGCAGCCTTGGCACCCACAGGGCAAATGGGGCAATTCCTCTCCCAAGCAGATGGAACATCCTGCAGCACTCACAGGACCTGGCAGACCTAAAAAGCAGGTGCCGCCAGTGAGGAAACATGTTGAGAAAAGTTATTCATGTGAATGACCTCCCCGGAGACCCTACAGCACCACACCCACAAACACCGGGGTGGGGGGGTGGGGGGTGTGTCTGCAAGTGTTTGCTCACATCCCCTAAGAGACTTTACAATAACATGCCCCACCCAGGCATTTTTAGAGGGCTCTTAAGGCACCTCACCCCAGCCCGGTGTGGTGGTTGCTGCTGCTCACCCACCCAGAAGCACTGCATCCCTGTCCACCCCACCCCAACTCACCCAGGCATGGCGTGGGGCGTTGCAGCCTTCACCTCAGGGGATATTGCAAAGACCAATGTCACCTGTGGGATCACTGAGGACCAGTGGCCACAGGAGAATTTCCAAGTCCTGTAGTCCGCTAAGGGTAGGGGGAAAGTGAGGATCAGTAATCACTTGAGAGAACTGTAAGGACCAATGTCACCTGAGGGAACTGTGAGGACCAATGGTAACCTGGGGGTGACTCTGAGGACCGTGGACACTTGAGAGGACTCCGAGGACCAACGGTCTGTGTGGACCAACGGCCCACTGTCCCCTTGGGTCATTTTCAGACCAGAGAACTGACAACATTAAGGAGGAAGAAGTTGTGAGCAAAAAAAGGAAGTGAAAAAAATTCCAAACATGAGAAGTACATTCAATAGTGAAGAGGAAGGGCTAAAGCAGAACTTTAAAGCAGATCCACTGCATCAGTGGGAGACATCTGGAGGAATTTCTGAGGCGGCTGAACACGTTATGACCACCTCCACAAGCCAAGTGCCTGGTCCTGTCTTATGAGCAAGTCAGACACTGGTAGTGTCACATGCACCTTCACAGGACAGAGGGCTGCAAATGGCCTCTCAGCTGCTCAGCACAAAGTGACTAGCCGTCATCTCAGGGGAGACCATGAGGACAAGTGACCACCTCACAGGATTGCAGAGACAGAAGTCCACTTGTCTCTTCCCTCCTTGGCTGCCCCATGGCTGCGCTTTGCCATCCTGACAGCCAAACACTCTCCTACGGGTCTAGGACTAGTGGGAGGGAAGTGGACCTTGTGGTAGCATAGCTGGACATCCCTTGCTTCAAGCTGCTGGGGAAGTTGGTGTCATTTCTGGGCCTACCAGGCTGCCACAGCATCCCTACTTCTCTCTGGGACAGCTCCATGGAAACAAAGGTATTCAGTATTGGGATACTACTGAGGTGCACCCTCAGACTTGCCCTTCATTGTGGTTTTAGTTCTGCCTTCACCCCTAATGCAGGCACCACTCGAAAAGGGGGAAGAGAAACTGCAGGTTAAGGGGAGGAGCCAGAGAGGAGCAGTCGACTGGGGACATTGTGGGGGAGCGGCTGACTCTGGTCACCCCATGATCCCTCCAGCACTGGAAACTGGTGCCAGTGGGGACAGAGTAGGGGGTGGTGATTTATTAAAAAAATATGGATATTGATCTAACACCGATATCCACAATGACGGACAAAGACTCTCTAACAATTTAAAGTTAGAAAGTGTATGTTTATTACGACGCTGGGCAGCGTGTGGGACAGCTCCCAAATACACACCGCAATTTTACAAACGATCACAGGGTCTTTTATGTACAAGAATACTGAATACCCAAAACACAAATGCATATTCATGACTCTGGTACATCCCATTCCCTGCTTCGTATGGTAATTAGTAAAAAAAGCTATTAAGCATGCGTAGTTTGTTCTTTGAAATGGGTCGGTGGTCCTTTTATGGGGGCGGGGTCTCAAAATGATGAAGTAAAATGGGTCTTCCTCGCTTTGACTTTTTAACCTGTTTAGCGCTACGTGACAGCTGAATCCTGTTTTCCAGCACTGTTTGATTGATGCTTGTATTGTCTATTGATTATTCAAGGATGTACATCCTTCTGTTGGTCAGGGTGCACATCCTTAAAAAAACAAAAGGAAGTTAGTCTGTGACAATGGGCTATTGATTACTCAGGAGTTTTACAGGCTTCATGATTTACTAGTTCCTTAAATCTTCAAAATTAATGCTTCAGTGGCTCTTGTGGTAAATAAACTAGGCGTATTAATTTGTGCTAAAAAACCAAAGAAATTACAGGCAGGAAGGGAAACATTGTAGAAAGTCACAGGAGGGAGAGACAGAGCTGAGGGGGAGAGATTTGAAGTTATCAGCACTTGAATGAGAGAGACTCGACTGAACCAACATGTTTGATGGTCGGATCATCTGCTCAGAGACAGATTTGACTCTCCAATGGACATTCCTTCTGTTTGCCTGAAAAACCCCACTCAGACACCATTATGTTCCTTCTTAAAGTCCACTCCGGAAGAAAATAAGAATCCCAAAAGAGGCCCATGAATACCAACACCCAAACATTGAAAAAAGGAGGACCCTGCCCCGAAGAAAATAACAAGTATAAAAACTGGACCCTGGTATTGGAATTTTGGGGTGAACGAAGGGGAGACACGGTGCAGACCGGTCCCACATTCCACCCCCAATTCGATCAAATTGTTCTTTATTGTGGCTTTAGTTTTTATCTGTTTCGGTACTCACTGTTACGCGAAAATAAATTTTATTTTTTATTATTACGATTTAGCTCACCATATTTATAACACTCTCAACATTTCTGTTCCCATGCACAGGGGGCTCTTGGGGAAGGGGACGGGATTCCTCACCAAAGCTGGTGGGAAGGAAAGGGGAGTTGCCAGGCCCACCCTCAAGTGTTTAAACCAGAGCTGGGGATCCCCAGCCCTGTCTTACAGCTTGGGACTAGGTGGAACAGCTTGTCACCTTCTCCCCGGGAGCCCCATCCCCAGAATTAGGTAAGTGGTGCAGGAGCAGCCTGAGCTGGAGTGGGAGGGGGTGACCCAATGTATCCCTTCTCCTTGTGTAGGGGTTGAGAGGACAGAAACCATCTTCCTCCGGTCAGGTCTGAAATCCAAAAGCCATTGTCACCTGCACTGGTGCTGATGCATCCCATAAGAACAGGGATAGGACAATGTAATATTGGAGGGGAGGGGGAATCAGGAAATCCCAGCTTGAATATCTTTTTTCCTAGTGCGGTTTCCTGGGACTCTTTTTTCCCTGCGTTCTCATTCTGGCTGGGCTTTTCCCAAACCCAGCCTGTCATGGTACTTCAGGTTCAAGACCTTATTTCCGCTTTTGTCCCTCCCACCCGTCCCCAGCCTTCAGCTTGGGGCCTCTGGGCCCCTCCCTGACACATTGATTCTCCAATCGGTGGAGAGCCGCCGCAGCGACTGCTGGGCTGGGTTGAAGCTCGGGATCCCACAGTCCCTGCTGCTGCTTCTTCCGCCTTGCCGCATGCACCATGCAGCCCCCTCACTTCCTCCTCTTCCTCTTTCTCCCGATCCTTCTCCCTGGGATGTGGGCAGACCCAGAGGGTAAGTGGGAGCCCTGGCTCACCTCAACCGTTTTCATCCCCCTGTCCTGTCAGAGGACCCCACAAGTTTTGCTCAGGGGAGGCATGGCGAGGCCACTGTGCCGGATGGGGGGGGGGGGCAGATGATTCCCAGCATCAGAGGGCCACGTCCCACCGTGCAGCACCCAAACATGCTTTGTCCCTGCCCACCCTCTCTGTTCCTGCCTCCAGCCTAGGACTTCTGCCCCACCAGCTCCAACACAGAGCCTTGGGCACACAAGCAGAAGAAAAAACAGTGGTCCCAAAACAGGCCTTAGGTGTTGAGTTTCCCTGCAAGATGTCCTCCCCTGCAGAGAGCCCATGGGTGCCAGGCAGATCTCAGCTCCACGTGGTGCTGAGGGCCCCTTACAGCAGCCCCCTGTTCATTAGGGAGCTGCACCTGCCAGAGGGTGTTTTGGGCACTGCTGTCACGTAGAGAGTTTTACCACAACCCTGTGAGACCTTATGCTTCCAGGGCAGGCAGCATCAGACACAGAAAGGCAAGACTGATCTCTGGGCTGGGCTGGTGTTCTGGCCCTATCAGGGAGCCCCAAGCCTGGACAAAATGCCCTTTCCTATCAACCATCCTCTGTGTCCTCTGTACCATGTCCAGGTCTTTGGCAGATACAGGTCCTGGCACAAGTGCTTCTCCTGGGGGGAAACATCACCCCAAATGAGTAGCAAGGTGCCTCTTCATCCGCTCTCCACAGACAGCAGCTCTAGCTGGGAGGGAGGCATGGAAGAGAGGGGATAAAATGCCTAAAATCTTCTGCAGCAGACAACCACTTTGTTGAAAGTAAAATAGAGAAGGAAAAGAGCAGTGAAGTCAGAGGAAGTTCAGACAGGAAAGCAACCCTGAGCAGGGTGAAGAGCATAGGATCCTAGAAGTGCGGAATGATTTGGGGTGAAAAGGACCCTTAAAGGCCATTCAGTCCAACCCCTCTGCCATGAGCAGGGACACCTTCCCTGCTCAGAGTCCCAAACAACCTGGCCTTGAATATTTCCAGGGATGGGGCTTCCACCATACGTCTGGGTAACATATGCCAGTGTCTCACTATCCCTCACATAAAAAATTTATTTTTTATTATCTAGTCCGAATCCCCTGTTCCCCCTCCAGCACCTCCACTTCCCATTTCCCCTTTAGCACCTCCAGTCATTTCCTTCCAGCACCCTTTCCTGTCTCCATCCTCTCTCCTAGCAGAGCCACAGGTTATCCAGTACCTCCTGACTAGTCTCTTCGCCAACATCAGCTCTGCTGAGGTGTCATGCGTGGCACTCGTAGGGGATATACCCATCTTAACGCTGCATCCGGCCAACTGGAGCATCCACTTCTACTGGCCCTGGGTCAGCCAGGCTGCAGCTGAAGGTGACACGGGAAAGATCATGTCCCAGTACAAAATCGCTCTGCGCAATATCATCCGATTTGTGCACGACACAGTTCAGCAGACAGAACAGCATTGTGAGTACAGAAATGAGCCCTGACGAAGCCCTAGTCCTTCTCTCCAGGTTCTGGCTGTGGCCTCCTCCCCAGCAGGATGGCATATGGGGTGGGGTTCTAACAGAATGCAACAGCTTTTGAAACACTGCAGCTGCTGGGGCATATGACTAACAGGAGTGGGGAGGGCAGCAGACCAAAATACCCCTCAGAGCTTCTGCCATCTGGCACAAGGAACCTTGTGTGTCAGAGAGCTGCCACCAGATGTACTGGAACTGCAGGATTGACACAGCAAATATCATGGAAGAGAAAATTGGGGGCAAATATTTTTGGGGACAGAATTCTTTTTAAGCAAGCATCCCATGCCGGCATCCGCTACATTTTTCCAGGGGGCCTGAGGGCTTGCAGGGTGTCTGGTGTCTTCTGAAGCATGGCCTTACCCCCTGCTGCCCATTGCACCCTGCTTTCCACTATATCCCTGTATGTGCCCTCAGCCACACCCCACCTCATGCCACCCATGCCTCACACACTCATGGGACCTCTCCACTGCCTTTGCCTTTGACAGACCCAGTGGTGGTCCAGTTCCGTGCAGGCTGCTTGCTGTACCCCAATACAACAAGCCAGGGCTTCCTGAATGTCGGCTGGGGTGGGAGAGACCTCGTAGCTTTTGAGGTAGATAAACAGCAGTGGGAGGCCCAGCAGCCATCCCAGGTGGCAGAGCTGGTGAGCAAGAGCCTCAACAAGCAGAAGTCTGTCAAAGTGCTCGTGGAGCACCTTCTCTCCATCTGGGTATGCCAGACCAACTTCCTTGCCCTGAAGAGGTATGGGAGGGAAATTCTGGAGAGACAAGGTGAGACCACCCTGACCCTGCAACAGCCACCCCCACACTGGGGCCCAGCCGTGCCCCACCGGACTTGCCCCACGCCTTTGCTCTCATTCCCCAGAGCTGCCTGTGGCCACGGTCTTCGCCCGCACCCCCAGCCCGGACCAGCTGCTGCTCGTTTGCCACGTCACCGGCTTCTACCCCCGTCCCATCAGCGTGGCCTGGCTTCGGGATGGCCAGGAGGTGCCTCCAGGCCCGGCGCTCAACACCAGCCCCATCCTGCCCAACGCTGACCTCACCTACCAGCTCCGCAGTGTCCTGGCCGTGGCCCCCCGTGATGGGCACAGCTATGTCTGCCGTGTGCGCCACCAGAGCCTGGGCACCCGCAGCCTTCTCATCCCATGGGGTAGGGGCCACCCATGGGAATGGGGTGCAGGCTGCAGAGAGCAGCCACTGGCCCTGTGAGGGGCAGCTCCTGACTGGCACTGCCCCCTTCACACAGTCGCCCTCTTCCCTCCCTATTCCAGAAAACCGCAGCGCAGCTCCAACCATCGGCATCACCATTGCGGTGCTGCTTCTTTTGGCCACAGCCTTTGCTGGGGCATTTTGGTGGTGGAAGCACAGGTGAGCTCTCCCTCCCATCACCTGCTGTAAGATTTATGGGCATGTAGGTCAGTTCAGGGGTTGCAGCAGCAGCAGCTCTGTAGGGGTGAACTCCCTGACTGTCATCACAGCTCACACATACCCTTTGCAGGAAGGGTAATGAGGCTGCATGGGAGACGCAGGAATTCACCATTTGAGACCTGGTCGCCCACACAGCATCAACTCCTTGCTCTCCCTTATTACTTCATGTCCCACCCCTGACGCATCAGCACCGACAAGGTTTTGTTCTGGAAAACCACCACATTAAACAGCTACAGACTTCCCCTGATGCATGTGGCTCTTGTGTCTCTCACCCTTCTTCCACCTCAGGAGCTTTTCTCAGGAAACCCCTCAGTGCACTACAGAGATTCCATATTGCAGTCAGAGACTCTTCCTTTTCCTGGACTCTGGTTCGTCTCCACCTGGCGTGTCAGGAGAAGCCAGTCCTCTGACAGCCTCTCCCAGATCACTCCATGGCCAGTGTCTGTTCCTGACAGGGCAGTTACAACCTGAGGCCAGACCACTGTGGGGCTGCTGAGTGAGGTGTAGGATGGAGCAAGCCATGAGATGGAGAGATGTGAGCTCTTTCACTGAGGAGAAAAGAGGAAGGGAGGACCCAAGTGGCACCCCTGACATCCCTGACACATTTTGAGCACATTGAGCAGCTCCATATCCAGGGCTGATCTAAGAATCATTAAGAATGGTTTTAGACCAGGATCTCCTCCACTACTGACTTCTGCCCCCATGTCTGCCTCCTGTCTGTGTAAAAGCTGGAAGGATGGGGGATTGTCACCCTTCCACTATACCTGACAGCCATGAAAGAGCCATGCTGATGCTCTGGGAGACTCTGACCAACACACTCCACAGCAGGATGTGGAATGAGGATTGTCATCAGTTCATTATGTATTGTCCATTGTTCCTTCTTCCTCACCCTGGCTCCAGTGTGGAGTCCCACCCACAGGAGATAGTCTTCCACAAACGTCTCCAGTATGGGTCCTTTCCATGGGCTGCAGATCTTCACAAACTGTTCCAGCATGGGTCCTTTCTATGGGGTCACTCCTTCAGGAACGTGTTGCTCCAGTGTGGATTCCCCTCAGGGTCACAAGTTCTGCCATGAATCTGCTCCAGCGCAATGTTTCATAGGGTCACAGTCTTTCTCAGGCACACCCACGTTCTACGGCATTGGGCTCTTTCAAAGGCTGCAGGTGGGTTTCTGTAGGTGTGGATCTTCATGGGTTGCTGCAGGACAGCTGCTTCCCCACGGTCTTCACCGCAGGCTGCTTGGGACCACCTCTGCTCCGTGGTCTGGAGCCGGCAGGGTCCCAGCCTGACCCCACCCGAGCGCGCTGCCAATGGTGACCCGTACCGCACCTGACGTCACCTGGTGCCCGGTAGATCCCCGGTGCCGCTGCCCCGCCCGCCCCACGCTTCCATTGGCTATGCCACGGCCCGTTCGCCAATGCCATTCGTGCTCCTCATACGTCACCGGTCACCGGGCGGGCGTGGGGCAAGCACGGCGGGGTGGTGGGGCTGTCCCGGACGCCCGTCCCTCCCCTCGGCCCCATCCCGACCCGGGCCTGCGCTTCCAAGTACTCGCTGTGGCTTCCCGCCGACTCCGCAAATCCCCGGATCCAGTCCTCAGTCTATACCCCAGCACTGAAGAGCCGGGGATGAGCCCAAGGCATCAGCTCCAGATTTCAAGATAAAGGCAAAAAAAGAGGAAGATGTTTGCAATTGTCAGGCCTGCGTAAAAACCCCAAAGTCATGCTGCATCACCTATCTGGGGAAGCCAGAGAGACATGGTGAAATAGTCCAGCCATTTGGTCCAGCATGATTAGAGCTCTGTGGACCTCATTGTCATCGCATTGTTTCCCTCTTTCATTTTGTATGCACATACCTATGTGTATGTACACAAAGTGTGTGTATAAAACTACTGAAAATTTAAACTCTCAAATTTCATACCAAAGCAATAAAATCCCCGTTTGCGTGGGTTATCCTGCAATTCCCACTTCTTTTGAGGAAAACATCTCTTGCTAGTGGGAATGCCAAGCAGAAATCTGAGATGACAAGGTACTATCATCTTTGGGGACTGACACCAGCAAAACTGCTGCTAATGAGCTCCAGGGTAAAGCCTTTATTGTAAAATAAATTAATTGATGGATATTATAAACTGAAAAGATTATAGCTTACCTGATCTGTGAACCTTTTATCCCTCATTCAAACATGGTCTCTGAATGCTTTCAAAATTTCACCAGTACCAGTTTATTTGCAGCTGGCTGCAAACCAAGCACAAACTCCTCAGAGGTCGGAGGGCATCTTTGAATGGATATTTGGACTGTGATCCAGCCATAGCCTACAGCCCAACTAATGACCTTGAGTAAGAACAAGGCCTATACACTAATAATCAGGCTTTCTTAGGCCATTGGTTTCTCCCAGATGGTCACTAATCCCCAGAAAATGCTTTCCCACCTAAGTTGTTAATGCCTAATTAACCCCTCAATGGTAATATCTCTGCCATAGATACAAGTTTTCTATTCCCCCTTAAATGCATTGAAGACCCCTATACTTTCCAATCAAGGCACAGACTTTCTAAGAGGCACAGCATCCTATCAGTTACAGTCCAATTAAGATACATGTGGAGTATACATATGTCAGATGACACATTGTATATCTGCAGAAAATGCATTAGCCATTAAAAACCTCCTGATCCCAGGACTGCATATGTATTCCAGATTCCTCTCTCAATATTCCAGTGGAAGTTACAAGCAGACAAAGACTGTCAGCTTTAGTAACCTTTCTTGGGAAAAATGTTTTCTCAGGCCTTCTTTCAGCTCAGCCAAACTGAGAAACAGAGAGCAATTGTGACTAAGTGGTTCTTTCTTTTCACTCATAGTGGGCAACTCAAAACCTCCTGCATCCACGATAATTTTTAAATATTAACAAATCCTTCTGGTTATGGCACCCAGCACAGGTTTCACAGCATCTTTTTTCAGCCCTGTGGAGGGAGGGGATATTTGGAGCCCTATTTTAGAGAGAAGGAGCTAAAGCCAAGGGAGAGGGGTTAATCCTCCCTCATTTTGCATGCTCTGGTCAAATAACCTGATATAGTTTTTCAGAGCACATGGAAGGATGTAGGTGACCCCCCACTACTCCTCATATGGGAGAGACACCATGTGCATCTCTGCCAGCAAGGTGTTAAGCTTTTCCCCTGATGTCAGTTCCTCCAGACCTGCTTGTTAAGCTTTTCTGTCTTTGGCAATTTCTCCATCACCTTCTTCAGCAATGCTTACCTTCTTACTGGTCTGCAAAAATGAATTACCACCTTCCCTTCTGCTTTCCACAGTAGTTCGGCAGAGTGGAAAGTACATCTGCATCCACAGTTTATGACGGAGAAACCTAAATTGCTCTTTCCAAAATACTTCCTTTTCGGAGCAAACATATTTAGATAAGAGGGAGAGCCATCTCTCTGTCATTTGTTTCCTACAAATAATCTGAAGTTAGTTAATTCTGGTCTGAATTTTGGAAGCCCATCCATCCTTAGCTAATTACACATCTCTTTATTTCCTTACCTATTTTGTTATTTCTTGTCCTCTTGAAATCTCTCTCAGAGCTGCAGGGCTGATACTTGTTACTCACATGAGCTGCCTACAAAATGATCCCAGAACTGAGTGACTGGGAAAGGATGCAGAAACTGTTTCAATCATGCTGCAAAATGACTTGTTCCAGATTTTTGCTTTTGTAAAGAGGCTTCAAATTTTAATAATCATCTCAAAATTGAACAAGAGATAATTTCTCTCTTGAAGATAGAGACTAAATAGACACTCTTCCTATTTCTCCCTCCAGTATAGAAATTGGGGTATACATGCTAAAAACATCCAGCAAATTATTCCAGCCAGCTTGATCCCTAATTGCTCTAATTGCCCTTTTGGGCTTTCCTGAAGGTAAAATAAGAAGCTCTTAAACTTTATGTTCAAGGCCACAGCAACTTACCAGACAATCATCACACAAACCAGAGAAAGAAGGGCCAGGAATCCACGTGGATTCTGTTAATCCTTTGCCATTACTATTTACCTCAGTTTAGCCCTTTTCCCGGTGATTTTGTTTGTATTGTTTTGTATTGCTTTGGGGTTTTTTTTTTTTCTGTTTGGCCCATGTGTCTGAGCAGCTAGAATCACTCAGCCCCATGCACCACATCACCTTCCACCAGCACAGACCCATGTCCATGGTCCATACAGGTCTCTTGGAATGTTCCCTTGACTATAGATTATTTTAGCTTCACTTTTGCTACCCACTCTGTACTGGGACTGCTGTTCCTGTGAATCTGTGGTTGTGCAAATGGGTTGTGTCTGATGTTTTAAAGGCTTTTTTCCCCAGACCTAAAGGCAGCATCACGTGGAACGGCAGAGAGATGGAGGACAGCAGTTCTGCCAGGGAAGCTTGGGACCAAGGGCTCTTGCCCCTGGAGGTGACAGTTTGCCACCTGGAAGTTGGTTTTCCTTTGCCTATCTTTCTCCTGCTACTGGCAAGAGCAACAACTGTCTGAAGGGAAAAGCAGCATTTCAACTGGCAGTGAGCAAAATTGGAGGCAGTAGCAGCTCCAGCAACTGTAATTTTGAGGGCAACACAGATGGTCTTGAATACCAGAGCAAAGCTGAAATNCTCTCTTTCCTCTCTCCTTTCTCTGTCTCCCCCTGCCCAGAGTGGTCTGAGCATTTGTGCTAATTCATCGGGTGATCTTTGCTTGGAAATTTTGTTGCAGATGACAGAGGTCACCTTAAGTCAACAGTCAGAGTCCCTGTGGTAATAGCCAGAGGATGGAGATAGCAGCTCCCTTTCAGTACTGGGATCCGGTTTCCTTCATGCTATTTGTTTTTTGGCGGGGTGGATTTTTCGGGAGTTTTGTTTTGTGGTTTTTTTGTGTTTTGGGGTTTTTAAAAATTTCTTTTGTCAATCTGTGTATAAAGACTTCAACCAAAGAGAAATACATACTGTACTGAACAACAGTATGTTAAATTTTAATCTTCATAGCTGTGATAAACAGAGAAAGAGCAGTCAAGTCATTATAGTAATCTTCATTAAGTATATTGGTGCTGACAGACTATTTCTCTAGAATTTACTTGTTGTGTAAAAGAGAAGGAAAATACTTTTCTTCTCCTAAACCCCCCTTTGAGTATTTCCAAGGTGATCATGCAGTTCCTTTTTTTTCTCCAGAATGAGTTTTAATACTTTGAAAAATAATGGGTTTTTTCTTTGACATAGGCTACATATAGAGGACTTTAAGTTCATTTTCACCTAGGATCATTACCATACCTTTATCAAACGTCTAAGCAGTCCCAAAGTGGTCTTATGCCTAAAGTGTTTTGTTTTGTTTCTTTTTAAAGTAGAAAATAAGAGGAGAAATATGGAAGAGCTTGCTAGGGTTTCTTACGGCTGTAAGAATTTTAAGCATGGGTTGGGCTGGTTTACACATTCAGATACCTGAATGTTTTCCATCATTGGATTATAGTGTCTACCTGCTTTGGGATTTGGACTCAGGTTAAATAAAACTAGCATTGAAGGGCTTCACCTTTGCTATGACTTTTCCACTAGGGATTTTTTTTTCTGTGGGTTAATTTCCACATGAAGAAACACTACTCAAATTTACTTTAGCATTCATCCTGTATAATTCTACCACTTTGTAATCAGTGCATAGCTTTAAAATCTCAACAGGAAAAAGAAGAGCAACAATCTCCAGCTGTTGTGTAAGTCTATATCACCAAAATACACTCAGCCCTAACACCTTGAATCAGTGGGGTGGCAACTAAGCCTTTGCTTTGATGAAGTTTAGGTACATTGACCTGGGGAAATGGGCAGGGATCTCTGGGTGTGCTCAGGAGCAGATGATGGGCACTGGCCAGGCTGTACTCTTCCACTCATACAAGCTTTTATTATCCTGCATCGTTACCTCGAAGGATGATGGGAACCTTAACTTTGACAAGTTACTCCAGTTTTCTGAAACTGGGCAGGAATGCTTTAAAATTAACTATTGCAGTATTTATAATTTATGCCTTTGCATCTTGGGCAGTTTATAAAATAACAAAGTTTGAAATCTAGAAACAAGCAATAGTTCCGGATATGACCTAGAAAACAAATTGTCCAGTGAAGTCCCTTGTGCTATGATGAGTTGATCCACTCATCTCTGTTAACCCCCCCCAAACTAGTCACATCTCAAAATTCACTTGTAATCCCAGAAATATACAGAATGTGAACTGAAGCTCTGTGTCCTGAGAGCAAGTCATTACATGCAAGTTTCAGTTTAGGAGCGGGGAGGAGCACCAAAGGGCAGCTAATGTGCTTGAGCCCAGAGTTACAGAGAAAACCTGGAATGAAGGCTCAGAAAATATGAGGTGAAAGAAAACAAGCCAGTATTTATTATTAAAAATATCTTAATGATGAATCAGTTGTGAATGGGTGGTACTAGCAATGCTACCTACTTGGGCAGAAAAAGGAAAAACATAAAAGGCCATAATGAAGTCCTAATGGTGAGAAACAGAGTGTGGAGGAGAGAAAGTATTGTTATTTTTCTCACTTCGCTTTATAAAAGAAGCAGAATGTTTAAACTCCCTAAAAACATTCTGTGACAGTCATGATGGTACAGAGGTGCACAAGAGTGAAAATGCCTTCTACTGAGAATTCTGAAAATAAAAAACTAAAGGAATTTCACATGCACACTCTAGGCTGAGGACATCGATTTGCTACTTCTAAGGTCTGGGTGACTGAGTGTCACCTCAGTGCTCACAGGACAAACACATACCTGCACTTGATGGACAGGAAGGTCCAGGCAGTGTCAGGGCCCTGAAGAAAAATTGAGTGAGGCAGCTTCATGAATAACAGGCAGCATTCAGCCATGACACAGCTTATTAAAGGGATAAGGGATATGTGCACAGGCAGAAGTTCAAAGTAGCTTAAAAAAACCCTGAAGCTGTGAGCAAATATGTTGCTTTATGTTTGAGACCTTGTGGAGTGCTCAAACATGTAATTGCTTTTATTATGCTTGCTATCTGCTCACCAGTTCATTACCGATTGTTTTTTACTCTAGAAGAAATACAAGCTGCACTTGCTGTATGAAGGGGCAGTAAAGCTGCAGGGCTCTCCTGACGATGGGAGTGAAGCATCTCCCCACTTCACAGGGACACACACCCCCCCCTTTTATGGGGCTACTTAGGAATTGCTATGGTCCAACTAGTAGAGGTTTGTCTCTGTTCAATCTTCATTATGCTTTAGAAATCAGTTCTACCCATGGTGCCCCAATGAGTGTCCCAGTCCCACTGCTTTTGCCACCAAACGTGCCCAAGGAGTGTAACCTGGGGCAAAGGCTGATGGCATTTTCCTCAAATGCTGGCAAATCCTTTTCAGGCAGCACAGTACCAACTGTCACTGCCCTACGGCTGGTCACGGCACTGGGTCTTGATGCAACCTTTCTCTCATGAAGTAGTTCAGCCGTAGGGGAGCACCTTGTCCCGTGGCCGTGGTTATCCTCAGGATGACCCGGGGGACACGGTTTGGTCCCTGACGGTGGGCGGAAAACGCCTTTTAGCAGGAATTCCACCTCTAGACGCAGAACACCGGGAACAGTGAGATGCTCGCAGCTCTCGGTATGGCGTGGGGCTGGTCCCAGCCTTCTGTGACCCTCTGCTCTCTCCGTGCTGCTGTGGCACCACCCGTCTCCCCGCCCCCGCCACACACTCTGGTGCACGGGCCTCGTCTTTCATACCCAGCCGATCCCAGCCCTTTTTCAAACCCGCCCCAAAAGGCCTCCTGAGCGTGGTCCGGGCCGCCAGGGTGTGTAGAGGGGCTGTGTGCACGGGGTATGTATCCTCGGCCCCGGGGCTTGTGCCCGAATTTGTGTCTGGGGTCACTGCGGGGTCCTGTGGTGCGCTCGCTGTCGGGCCAGGCCACTCCCGGGCACCGCCGGCCCTGCGCTCTCGCCGCCGCGCTACCCGCGCCGCCCGGCAGAGGTCCTTTTCCTCCCCGCCTGCCACCACCCTCGCCCGTCGCGGTCCTTGCCGGGAGCTGTAGTCCAGCGATCTGCACGGCGCGCGGCGCGGCGAGTACCGAGGACTCCTGCTCCCAGCATCCCGCGGGGCGCCGGCCCAGCCATGCCTTCTGAATGATTTCACTGCGCTCGGCGCTTGCGGCGAGTGCGGCGGCGGCGGCGGGCGGGATCTTGGGAGGATCCGCGGCGGGAGCAGCGCGCGCCTGGCCCGTCGATGGCGGCCCGAGCGGGCCCTGTCGTGGCCGCCTGCGGCCCGTGTCGCTGGTAGGAGTGGTAGACGGGCTACGCGTTCGCCCATCCGCCTCGGCGGCCGGCGCCCCCTCCGCCGACATGTCGCTGGCCATGGAAGAGGAGGAGTACGCCCGGCTGGTGATGGAGTCGGAACCCGAGTGGCTGCGGAGCGAGATCAAGCGTCTCTTCCAGGAGCTGGGCGAGACCACCCGGGAGAAGATCCAGGCGGCGGAGTACGGGCTGGCAGTGCTGGAGGAGAAGCAGCAGCTGAAGCAGCAGTATGAGGAGCTGGAGCTGGAGTACGAGACCATCCGCACCGAGATGGAGCAGCTGAAGGAGGTGAGGCGGGGGCGGCGGAAGATGGGCAGCCTGGGCCCTAGCGCGGCCGTGGCGGGTGGAAGGGCGAAGGCAGAGCGGAGCAGTGAGAGCGGGGCCGGTTTGGAGTTTGGGGTCGGCAGGTGAGGGGCCCCGAGGCTGCTGTGGAGCCACCGGCGGGTTGCCCGGCTTCGGCCTGGCTCCGGCAGGGCGGTTGCGCCTTCCCCCAAAATGACAGCTCCGAGGCGCCTGGCTGCAGGCTGGCCCAGGAGAGGGAAAGGGTGGGAAAAAAAGGCCTTTCTGTCCCGACCTCTACTCCTGTGAAGGAGGGTTGTGGAATAGAGGCGGGTAAACGCTTTTCTTTCTCTTCCCGTCCCATTCCGTTCCGCCTCGGGATCCAGTAGGTGGGCCGCCTAGGGCTGCTGTAGGGCGGGGAGCCGGACCAGGATTGCCCCTCCTCGGAGTTGCGGCTGCCGCCACCGCGTCCCTGGCAGAAACCCAAGCATGCGACGGGTGTCGAGGGCCGGGACCAGGGTGCGGTGGCGATGCTGTCATATGCCTGCTTTTGTGTGGAAGGAGAAACCTTATGTTGGTGTTAATCACTTCGTCAGTGGGGACCACCACGAAAATAATACAGCAGACTTCAGTTCACATAGCTTGTTTTGGTGCAGGTCTTGCCGTTGGCTTTTTAAAATTACATTATATTTTAAGGGAAATTCCAGATCTAGTCTGTACAGGAGAGTAAAGTTTGTCAGTAGAAATGCTGTATTAGGCAATTGGCACATTGGGTTTTTCTCATGCAAGATCTCTTCTAGGTGTAGAATGTGGGAAAAGTGGTGTCCTGGGACCAGTCAGAGAATGCAGACTGGTGTTTTGCGCTCCTTAGGAGCTGATCCCGTCAGCCCACTGTAGAGCATGGCCCATGTGAACTTGTCTGCGTATAGCTTTGTTTGTTCAGTGATTGGCATGCAGGCATACCTTGTGCTGCTTTTCAGATGATTTAGGCCTTGCCTTGATTGCAAAACATCTGATACAGCCTAAGAGGTGAATATAGGTGGATTTGACCTGTACAGATTGTAGCCAGTGGGGCTTAACTTTAGTTTATTCAGTTGGAAATGGATTTTAAGTAAAATCAGAATACAGTATTTAAAAGGAAAAGTAAATCCTTGTAAAAAAATCACCTGAATTGGTGAATGCTCTCCTTTCCTGCATACTATGTATCTTTTTGTCTTGTAAGTAAAGCTTTTGTTTTGTTTTTATTGTGTTAAACAGGCATAAGCAAAGAGGTTAATTACTTTGAATTACATGGCTATAAACTTGTTAACTAAATATGCAAGCTGGACTGATACGCTGCTGTTCCTAAAGCCACTTGAGACCAGCAGCATACAGGAGCAGAAACTTGGAAGTCAAAGGCAGAGGCAGCTGTAGAGTTGAGCTCAAGGGAGAGAAAAGTCAGCAAACCCGGTTGGTAGGTGGGGTGTGAAACATGGGAGAGGTGACAGGATTGGCCCAAACTTATTCAGCAAGGGAGTGCCTGACACACCAGTGGGAGCCAGGATGCTTTGATCACAGGTAGTGCTTTAGTCACTGGGCTGTGCTATGTGTGTTTGGGCATTACATGTTTTGACTTGCAGATGGAAAAAAGCTTAATGATACTGTCTTTTCATTCTTTTAGGGCTGTACCAAGTGAGAAGCTTGTAAAAGAGATTAAAAAGACAAAAAACAACAACAAAAAAGGCAGAATCAGCAATGATTCACTCCTTTTTGCTTTTAATATTTTGAAGGATTTGCTTTGTGTGTGCATGTCCTGCTGTAATTAAGTCAAAACCTGGGAAGCAGACAATTCTAGGAACAGCCTGAGGACTGTGATAGCCTACACAGGGGAAGAGCCGTGCTCCTCTAGCTTTCTTGTGATGCTGTGCAGGAATCTGGCCTGCTGTAGATCTTGTAAACCTTTAGCAGATGTATGAAGCATATGCTCAGAGGAGGAGTTTATCATCTTTGCTGTTTTATGCAGCTTCTTGTTTTTCCCACATTCAGCTAGAGGAGTGCTGCATACAAGACTTGCTACATGTGCTCCAACCCCAAAGGGACTCCACCCTGGGTTACTCAAGTTGTTCTTGGGGAATGTGGGAGACTGATGTCAAACTAGAACAGGATTGCTTTCCATCTCTTGCTTCTTAACTGTGACTTCATGCAACCTTTTAAGATATTGCCCTTTTAGTCTCTATAGATCTTACTTTGTTCATCTATGTCAAGAGAGCTAAGCAGCACAAGGCCATGTTAGGCAGGGTGCGGGGCAAGTACACAGTTGTTTTCTGTCCTGCTGGGTATTGTAGATTTGCCTATGCTTTTATTTGTTTACTATTATGAAGCACTCCTGTATCATGGCCCTATTCATACCGTAGGTAAATGGGTTCTGAGCGTGGGAACTTTGTAAAGCAGTTTGTTGAAAGTAAGGCTTTTCTGCTACAGTCGTCAGATCTTTCTGGCCAGATTCTCCTCCCTGCCATCCAATCCCCAATGTGGCAGAAACTCAGGGCCTTAACCTCCACTGTTGTATCCCTTTGGTGAGTGTGAATGGCATTGTCAGAGCTGTACCCCCCGTTTTGTAAAGATGTCTGTGTACTCTCAGTATTTACAATCCAAGTTGTCCTGGTGAAAATGGGGAGCTGCTCTGTCCTTGCACTGCTGAGCCTCCACACCAACCCCTTTTTAACTGGGGTCAGGTCTTCTCTAAGTTTGCTCTTTTACTTATATGTGTGCTGACTTGATCATATCTCTTTTAAGTTACTTTCTGCTGCATCTCTTCTGTCATTTTAGTTGACTGAAATATAAACTGTCTTCCCAGATAGACTTAGTTGCAGTAGCACCTTTGCTTTTGTAGAAGGGAATTAGTTTCAAACTGTACTGAAGATTATGATAAATGTTTTCCCTAGTTCAGAGAGATAAGATACTGGTTTTCTTGTAGTGAAATACTACATTGTATTGTGAACATATAATTTTTTCATTTTTTACTCCCTCTAGGTGATGAAGTAACTAAGTTTTTTTCTGTAGGCTTTGTTTCAGATGGTAAGTCATCCTGCAAGCCTTTGTTACAGTGATAATTGTATAAATGACAGGGCTGACTACCTGCCTAGGCTGGGATATTTTTCTTATGTGGATGATACACATGATCACACCTTTGTGTAATCCAGCTCACAAAAGTAATTGTCTGAGGATTCAGTTATTGCTTTCCTGGTGATTTGTGGGATGATGTGGCATGGAAGGTTTGCTTGAGAAAGAAGTTACCTGCTTTGCTCAGTACTTCAGAGTTGCTTTGAAATGTCAGATTTATGACCAACTCAGTTATGACACTGGCAGCTGTCCAAAGCTCCTTTCCAGTTAAGTAGTTATGGTGTATTGGTGGTGATAGAATTGTGTTTAAACCCTTGGAAAACATGGGTGTTATGGTTAATTATTTCTGTAATAATGCAAAAATTCCTAAGTGGACTATGTCTGTCCTTAATGTCTAAAAGCATATGTCAGTACGTCACAGTTAGTGTGATGTATATGGTTTGTGGCTTATAAGGGGGGAACAAGCGCACAGGAATACTGGCAATGATCTCCACAGGGCTCTTCATTTCTTTGTATGGTAACAGTGGCCCTTGTTTCTGTTTTTTGCCTTTAAGAATCATGTATTGACTTTAATGCCATTTTATGACTTCTCTGTAGATGATTCCTGGGTAAACTTGCAAGGTGGCTTTGAAAGAAACATTCAGATAACACCTTGCTGTTTCATTTCCCATGAAGCCCAAGTGGGGTGTGTGATGCAGCTGAGGTGATGTGTCCTGGGCTGTGATATTTGTACTGTTTGGGTGTATATGGAGGTGGAGTGTACAGGATCCATGGTCACTGACAGAAGTTTTGCTTTCCTTAATGGACTTACATATGTACTAGTTAATTGGGTACGTTATGTTTCATCCAGGCTGGTTTCGCTTTTCATTATGTTGCATGTTATTAATGTAGCATTTAACTGCGCATCTTCAGAAGGGAAGGAGAAATCATTCCCTTTCCTGTTTATCTCACGTAGTGCTGTGTACCTTGTAAACAGACATTGTAAACTGCTTGCTGAAGTAGCAGCAATTTTCCCCACTGAATTTATCAAAGCATTTTGCCAGTTTGTACTGCTGTGCTCATTTTTTGTGTAGGAACATGAGGGCAAGGAGGGAAGAAACGGCTAGGCTAAAGTTACCTAAGAAACCCATGACTGACTGGGATTAGACCCTCTGTGCTCAAGAATCAATGCTGGATTGATCAAGTCTTTTTATTTAATCATGGTAAATAATGATATTCAATTGCAATACCTCTAAGGCCTCAGGTACAGCTCTGCAGCCTCTTCCTCATAAATATTCAGGTGATATATTGATTTCTGCTGTAAGGGAAGGACATTAATGTAATTTGAGATTACCTCTAACTTTGCGGCACTGTTAAAAATCAAAGGGTTTAATGCATAAAATAAATGTTTCTTTAAATAGACCAGCTTAGGTAAAATTTAATTCTGGTTATACAGATGTAAATCTGGAGTAGGAAAAGTACAACTGGAAATTGAATTTAGGAAGCTGATACCAATTTTGCACATACTAATAGAAAATGGTTATACTTTTGTGACTCTGGCTTGGGGACTTAATGGTGATTGTTACTTGGACTTCAACACCTGCCACACTTGTAACATTAGAACACAGTTGCTGTCTCTACTGTCAAATCATACTGAAAACTGTGGGTGGGGTAAGCAAAATATTCCTGAGTAAATTAAACCTCTTACATTTTGATAAATCGCAGTTGTTTTATATGAAGAATAGAGGCACTCTGATACTAATCTGGTGTTTGTAGTGATATAGTCACTTAGTACTGTGTTGTGGAAAAGGTACTTTTCTCATATATCCTTATTTAGGAAAAAAAAAAGTGAAAAATTAAACGTTCCAGTTCTTCCTGGTGTACTAGAAATAGTAACCTGTAATACTTCATGTTACTAAATTAATTTTATTTCCAGTGTTCCTTGAACTGCCTTTCTTAAAAATAATAAATAATATTATTGAAGTGATTATTTCAGATTATTTTATAAAATTGCTGGATGTTCTTCTTGGCCTTTTTCTGATAAAATTAACTGTACCTTGTGTATTAGAACATCCGTAAATATTTGGGTGAAGAGTAAGGACCTTCAGGTGGAATTATTTTAAAGAAAAACATGTTTCTGCAGAAGTGGTTTTCCCTGAACTGATGTAGTCTCAGTTGAGAGCTAGGTCTTGGGGAAAAGTCATGTTTTACTTTTGGTTTGTGGTGTTTGTCTGTGTCTTGGCCCAAAATGAGGGCTGTCCCTGACCTCCAGCAAACATTAGATAATTTGTTTCTAAGTTTCTACATTAGATTTAGCCTAAGGTTTCAACGTTTGGCAGCAGTAGTGCAATTTGCTACCTATTTTTTCCCTGGAAGTGTGGTGGCGCTGAGTGTTTGCTGCCCTGTGGAGGGGATATAGTAAAACTGCGCAGTGGAACCGAGCCAGATTTTCTTTGGTATTTTTCTTTTTTTTNATTGAATTAGGTCAGTACCCCAGTTTGGGTCACAGGTGTATTGTACATGGTTGTGCAGGTATCACCTCACCTGGAGTGTGTTAAAGCAGCAGCAAACAAGGAATGAGAGGAGCATTTTCAGCTAATCTTTCTACTGAGCTTGGCGGTGAAGCTGCTGCCTGAGCAGCACAGACAGCAGCTGCACAGTGAGCTGGGTCTGTCTGGCCTGGATGCTAGGAATTAGCAGTCCTGGGGATGCTGCAGTGGCAACGTTATTGTCAGGCTGGTAGCTTTGGTTGAGGTCTGTCCTGGGATGTAGTCTCTCTTGCAGCATTTCTTGTGTTTACATAAATAAATTGTTCATTAGAACCTTGCATTTGGCATCTTTCAATGTGCAGTTCCAGATGAGGGTACCTGGGAGCTGGGACTTCCAGGTGGAATGCCGGGTGTTGTGTGGGTGTTCAGAGAACAGGGGCAGAGCATCTTCACATAAGAAGCACTAGACCAAATGCTGCATGCTGATGGCTTCTCTGCGCTGGTGCTGCAGGGGAAGATTGCTTCCAAGCAATGTTGCTGAGGGCTGGAGTGAACTCAGAGGGTTTCACAGTGGGGGACATCTGTGTGTTCCCGCACCCCTGAAGTGGAAGTTTGTGCAACCCCTGATGTGGCACTTTCCTGCCTGGAAACTGAAAGTCTCAAACCTATAGTCACTGGTGTTTTGTCACATGGACTGTTGTGGTTTCCTCATTTCAAATCTTGAGTCATCCTTTCAAAATCTAGGGGAACATGCTTGTTAGTTTCAGGGATATAAATACCCAATTTACCTCTTTGAATTAGGATCATATTTCTTCTAGTCTGCAAGAGAATTTTAATGATATGGGAAATTGCCTGATTTTACTAGGAGGGGGCAGGAGGGTGGGAACAGCAGTTCTCAAGTCTGTGCACTGCCTTCAGACTTAATAGGTTCACCATTTCCTCTTTCACTCTATGGTATGTGAGCTTGTGACTAATTTGTAGCAGCTTTGGGCTGTAAGATGACTTCCAGAGGGTGATGCATACTCCAGGCATTCATGTGCTTTCTTTCTCTGTTTTTGGCAGACTGCAGAGAATTGTTTGTTCAGATGTGGTAACCCAGCAACAGAGGAATATAGTGTGGGTTTGAAATATGATCTACAAAACCTCAGCAAAGGGAAATGACATAGATCAACTTTGCCATCCAAGTGGAGGGAGGATCCTCCATTTCAGAGAAGAGCTGAAGCTTTAGGTATAATATCTGCAAACTGTGGGGTTTTTTCTTAGTTTCTCCATTCTCCAGCTCCTCTTCCTTCTTTCTACCTCATACTTTTCTCCCCCTCCTCGCTTCTCAGCTGTTTTCACTAATCTGACTGAAATATATATCAGGCAGCGGATGTCAGGCTCACCTCATTTTGGAGGGGGCACTTGCCTGTGGAGTCTGCTAAAAGGTGTGGTCTGTCTTGCCCACAACTGAGTTTGCCACTGGGACTCTGGGCAAGCAGGGACGTGGGGCTAATTTTGAATGTTTGGCCCCAGCATAGTTGAAGCTCAGTGTGGGAATGCATATGGATTCTCTGCAGTCCTGTGTCCGTGTTCGGGAAGCAGCTGTGCCATATGAGGACCTATACAGCTCTCACTGAAACAAGTGGTGTGTCTGGGGAGGTGCTGGGTTGTGCTGGATGGCCCAGACTCTGCAGCATACTGAAGTCTTTGGTCTCCTTAAATATTTTTTTATTTTCATCCCTCAATTGTTGCCCATGTGCAGTGTGGAGCTTGGCAAGCTCCCAGCGTGGTGCAGAGTGCTGTGCCATAGACAGCAAGACAATATTTAGTAAGTTCATTGGGAAGTCCTTCTGCATGTTCAGTGTCAGTGCTGGATGGAACTGGACCTAGCTCTAGCTCCAAGGCAGAGAAGTATACTGACCTAATACCACAACTGGCATCTAACCTGCCCAAAACAAGCAAGATTAATTGCTTCCTGTGCACAGAGAGTTTGTTACATCTGATTTTAGTCTCCAAGGTCAGAATCCACTGTATTTTCTGATGATGAAGGATGATGTTTGTTTGGAGCTTGCTCTGTTGTATGGATGGGTAACTGTAAATCAAAAGGGACTTTCTTGCATCTTTCTGCACAAGACTGTGTGTGTTTCAAGAGAGAAATTTAGTCGTGATGCCCAGAGTGGCTGAGTAGCATGACACATTATCTGTAGTCCACTCAGCCCTCTAGCTCTTGGAAGCTGTGGGTGAAGCTTCTCAACAATATGATATTAGGAAAGAAATGGAAAGAATGCATTTTTAAGCAGTCAGTGTATAATTATTTAGTGGTTTTCTATGATGTCATTTGGAGAGAGCATTTGGCTTCTGAAATAGAAATCGGCTATTGTTGGATGAGTGTCACTGTCCCCAACAGGTCATGAGCAGTAACAAGCGTGTCATGTAGCAGGTGCTCTCAGCTTTGGTACATACTATCAAATGAAGGAAGTTCATCTCGCCAAAACATACTTCCCTAATAAATTTAGGTCTCTGATTCAGCAGAAATCATTCAGCAGTGGTCCTGATTTAAATTTTTCTCTGGCTCAGTTTAATACAGTAGCTTTATAAGACTTGTATCCATGTGAGGAAAAGCTTCTGTCTAACTTGCATCTTGGTTCATTGTGTTCAACAGCTGTGCAAAGCAATTCCACTTGGCTCCATTTTGGGGATGATTTCAGAAAGTATATGGTTTTATCCAAGAAATGGCTAGCCAGCTTCACATGAAAGTTTGTTGTTGCAGACAGATAAGTCAAGTCTGTCAGTGGTGGAGAGCTGGTGGTGGAGAGCTGATGGTGGTCTTACACCAGATTTGCCTGTTAATAGCTTGGTGTTTGCCTTCTCTTGCTCAAGGTGGTTTGTCACACTTGCTAGGTGCTGTGATGGTGAGCAGCAGAGATGGGATGTTCCCTGGGAAGGTGCAGCAGCAGCTGACTTAGAAACTGATGAGAGATTGTATTTTTTGAGTGAGATTCACATTGCAGTGGTTGGCATGGATGAAAAGGGTTCAGGATGTGCTGATGAGGAGCATCTGGTGGTAGGAGGGTTTGTATGGATGCACTAGACACTTCTGGCTCTTGGTGCAGTTTACAGGGTTGAGTATAACATCTGCTTCCACCTGAAGCTTTGTGAGGTTGCATTTCAGACACATTTGGCTCAGACACAAAATGCAAAATATAAGGAATTTTTACAAGTTTCTTCTTTTAGGGGTTATTAATACCTCCTTTTTTTGCATGTATGTTCTCTACTAATTGAGTCCAATTCAGGAAGCTACTTAAAGGTGGGCTGAAGCCAAAATATCCAAACTATCGCCTGGGAAACAAGACCACTTGCATTTAATGGCTAAATTGGAGCAGTGTTTGGGGAGTAGCATTATTTTAAAACATTTCCCCTTCCCCCAACTGGATACAACAAAGTCTTGTTCTAAGATTGTTCAGTAATCGTAGAAATATTTTAAGAGCAGATTTGAGTCGTTTGGAATTAATCAAGCTGTGGAGTTGTTCAGCTCTAGCCTCCAGTATTATTTGTGTTGCTACAAATCGGTCCATAAAAACTAAAGACTGAGTCCTAGCACATACATGACCAACCACAAAAATAATGTGCTATGTGTAACTTATTTTCTATTCTTTGTCCGTAGGTTATATGTGGCCTTCATCTTGGGAATCACTGAAATCCCAACTGGACAATGTCCTGAACACATGTTTGGTGATGACCCTGCCTTAAGTAGGAAGGCTAAATGTAAAGAGTAAATGACCTCCAGAGCCCCCTTCCAGTCTTCAGTATCAACAATTCTACAATTCTGTTACTTTGTTGCTTACATATGTATGTTTTTTACATATTGTGCTTTAAAATATGCCCCATAGTTTAAATTCTAATGTTTGAACTAATTTTTATTGTTCACTCTCTTCAACTCTATTTAGTCAGTGAATACACACTGAAGGTTTGAGTAGCTGGAACTACATTTTACCAAATGGTGCATGTGAGATATATTAGTTGTTTGTCTGGACTTCAGGAGGGCTGAAGGAATGCTTACTACTGTGACACTTGCAGTATTACCCCTTAGGAAAGGAATGCAGAGAAGAGTTAATCGTCTGTCATTGTCAGGCATTTCACGGGCTTTATGGTTTTATTCCTGCATGCAGGCTTTTGCAGCGATCCTACTAATCACTGATGTTAGTCAATTTTGAAGCCCTCCTGTGAACCCTGCATGTATTCTGCCTCAGTCAGTTCTCTATACTTGTAAACTGCTAATGTAACTCCTTAAACAATGTGAATGAATTTTGGTTACCTTTAACTTCTGTGGGGTTCTAAGGTGGGAAAAATCTGTATTCCAGGATTAATTTTCACTCATGTGAGCCGTTACGCTTTCCTGTCCTCCTGCGCTCACAGTGGAGGTAAGCACAGTAGTGAATTGGAGGCAGATTTTAGCTGGGACTCTTCATGGTTTGACTGAGTCTTAAGTACGTATCTTGTGACCTCTCCTTTCTGAAATCTGGGAGGGTTTCAGGAAGTAGAGAGGGCCTCTGAGGGCTGGGTTGTAGACTTTTTGTCAAGGCTGCTGGGATAGTGGACTTGAGCATTGTCTGTCCTGTAAGTTTGGAGGAAAACTTTCCCATTGCAATATTCTGTTTTCCAGGCTCATGTGAAAAGGGAGAGTGCAGCTTTCCTGGCAGTGTCATGTTTCAGACAGCTCTTCTACCTGACCACTTAATAAATCAGCTTATTCTTATCTTCTCTGTAGAAGAGACAAGGAGGCAAAGAGAAATGCCTACTCATTTCACTTGGGAAACAGGTAGAAACCAAACAATAAGAGTACAGTAAAGGAATTTGGTGGGAGAGAGCTGCTACTATATGCAGGCAGACACACACACACACACACACACACACACACACACACACACACACGTATAAATATACATATACATAAAATAGCTACTCTGCTACTTTGTAGCTGGTTGTTCTAATGTAGCCTGTGTGGCCAAGTGCCCTAAAATATAATGTGGCACAAAGCCTGTTAACATTAAAATTGCACTGATGTTCTCTTTGACCTGCCTATTGTTAGGGGTTTTGGGGAGCATAGTAAGGCATTCATTCCTTTCATGCTCCACAATGTGAGGGACTGCAGCTGGGGAACATCTTGGAATCTAGCTCATCCAGGGAGGCTTTTGGGGCTGGTGAAACCTCTGTGAGGCATCTGTTTGCTTTTAAGGTTCTTGGCTCTGGGAATTGTGAGAACTGGCCTCAAAGAACATTTATCAGCCCTGTGGTCATACTGCTCTCAATGGGGCTGTGTATGCCCTTTTTCCCCACAATAGAGCTAAAAGAGCATTAAGGTTGACACGATATTTCTATGCGTGCTTTACAAGAAATATATTTTCTTGTTTTATTAACATTGTTCTCTGTGGCAAGGGTCATCTCCATAGAAAGTGATTAATTTGATGAAAATATGAAAATATTTTTCTTGCCCTGGGCTCCATTTGTTGCCTGGTACCATGCTGTGCTAGTCATGTGTTAGCTTTGTCTTACTGCACATAGCATTAGGCTTTGTATGAAGAATGTGGCCTTAATCTTCAGTAGGCACTGCTGTACAAGGGAACAGAGCCCCAACGAGATGTGGAGGTCATGCAGATCCAAGTTTTGTTCCATTGCCTCTTAGTTCAGTGAGGCTCTAAAGCTAGATTTTACTTCTAATGAATTCCAGAGCTATCAGGAACAGCCCAGTACTTTGTGTCTGTGTACGCAGGAATGCTCTCCAGTGCTCAGGCTTAGATATTTTAACTCTTGAATTGTTTAACTCCTCTTCTTGTGTTTTAAGGTCTGTCTTAATGCTGCCTTTGGAACTGGTGCTGCAGCAGAATGTAGTTGTAGTGTTTTCCTGTTGGATTACTGATCTTGTGTCTTGAAATTTCAGGTCTGTAGATAATGGGTATATGTCTGTTTCTCTTTCTTTTTGCAGTGCAGAAGACTGCAGTAATAATGGAAAAGTTATGTTTGAGGAATTTGAATAACATCTGTGGGGGTGGCTAGAGCTCCTCTTACTCAATTTCTTTAATTTTTCTTTAACTTTGTGGTCTTCATGTGTTGTCCTGATTTTTTCAGCCTTCTGATGTTTGCATTTTTGTAGTGGAGTTTCTCACTGATTGTCATGTAAACAAAGTGATTGTTTATCATTCCTCTTTTGAGGAGAGACAGTTGATAGACTTCTACTTTGACCAGTGTAGTGGGAGGGGTGTCAATCTCATTGTCCAATCTATGGTCATTGTCCAAAATCTATATAAGCTGAAGTAGAAAATAAACTTCTCTCTTTTTGCCCTGACGACCTGACTGCATGCGTGTCATTCTTTTCATATCCTATAGCGACATTCATGTGCATAAAACTAGTGTCTGTTTATAATGCAACAAATCAACTTGCTGAAATTCAAGCTCTAAATATGAAATTAACTCCTAGAGAAACAGAATTCTTCCTTGTAGTCTTACTGTAGTCTTAAAAGTAAAACTGGTCTGTTTCAGTGTGTTATTGAGTACAAGATGTGACTCTAAGTTCTCTGTTGGGATCATAATTTTTCTTTTGAATTAATTGTGCTTTAGACATCAGTCCTGTATAGATGTACCCAGTGTTTCAGTTGAGAGTGAGCAGCAAGGGTAGCAGTGACAGTGAATGCAAAAAAGTGTAATAGTGTCCAAGGATAACTAAACTAACTCTAAAGTCTCTTCTAAGGTGTTTTTGAGTGCAATGCTAGGCTTCTTGGTGTTAAACTTTCAAAACTTAAATGTTTAGGAAAGAATGCCCTGAGCAAATGACACAATTACTGGTCAGGTTTTCTTCCAGGGTAGGAGACAAACTTCTCCTCCTTAGGCTCCTTAGGCTAACTTAGCCTCCTTAGGCTAAGAAATTGGAAGCAGTTAGGGCACAAAGAGGATGAGGCTACCCATTCATATCTGAAGTGGGCAAGCAGCTACAGGCTCATGTCTCTTCTTCCCACTCCTACTTCATCTGCACTTGGTTTTGTTCCTCTTGCTTGGTTTCCTGTTGAATTCCATTTCAGTTGCTGGTGGTGCTGCTGCCACTGTTACTCTGTGCCACTGTTTTGACTGTCATCTCTTATCTTTTCCCTTGGACACATGTTCCTTGCCTCCCCCTTAAAAGGTTTGCTTTCTCCCTTGACACTAGTACTTCTTATGGTTCCTCATCTACTAGTCTTTTTATGACAGTTTTCTTCTCCAGCTCCCAGCCTCCTTGCCACGGAGTTCTTTCTCCTCTCACTGGTAAGCTGCGATGGCTCAGCCAGCTGGGCAGTGGCTTTTTCAGGCCTGAGGCTGTCAGAAATGCCAGGCACTGCCATGTGTGGCTAAGAAGTGGAGAGGAAGAGGATTAAACCTTGGTTTAAGGCCTTGTCTATGCATAGAAATTAATACTTTTCATTGAACTTTTAAAAATAAAGCTGGTTTGAGTTAAACTGCAGTAGGCTTTGGGATATCCTATGCCGGCCTAAACTTGGATTAATTCAGCACAGATGTAAAACAGGCATTACTGCTGCAGCAAAATCTGTTTGAACAAGAATTACATTTTCCTGGGTGCCAGTCTGGAAGAACATTTAGCTTTACTCCAAATTAGAAGACATTTGTAACAGGCTTCTGAGTGGCAATGGGCTACTGGGAACCCTTGGCAGGAGTCTGGCCACCTTCTACCTGAGGCATATCACGCATCTGCTTTAGCAGAGTTCTCAGTGCCAGAAAATACAGCATGACATCTTTCTTGCCCTGTCACCAGAGAATGACAGAGAATGACAGTGGGGAGCTTTGTCTGCTGAACAGGCCAGACTGATACCAGAAGGTGGGAAATGGGTATATCCCCACTCTGGATCTTTGCCCAAACCAGCTGGGCCCCACCAGGCAGAGCTCTGGGTGGTACTGGCAGCTGAGCCCTTCTCAAGGCTTTGGCTTCTCAGTGCACTGTGGCAGCCCTACATGCCCTATCCAGTCTGAAAATGCCAATGAATGAGGGGTTTGTCTCTGCAGCTGTGATGCAGCTCTGTGCCCCCTGCATTCCACCCCATCAGTCTGGTCCCTTGAGCTGCTGGCTGGGGACAGCATGGGCTGACTCTCTGCTGCTGGCCTGGGAGCTGTCGCTGACCGCTTGGAAGCTTTGCAGGATAAAGGCTTTTCATTGCTGCCAGTGTCTGCCAACTCCTATTGCATTTAAAGGGTAATCTTTTCTAAATGGTGCTAAATTAAGGCTTAATCCTTCTCTCATGCCACATAAGAGGATGAATCCCTGGTTTTCTGAAAACAGCTTATTGTTTGGGCCACTCTCCAACTGACCCTTACAACAATAGCCCTGGATGGTTTGTCTGTGGAGGGGACTCATGCTTTTTGATCGGTCTGCCTGTAGATCCAACACCTCTATGAGGTGTATGGAGAAGGAGAGGACTTATTTACCGCTTCTTTGTATGGTTCATACCATATGAAACTTGGGAGAAGGTTTCGTGTTGCCGAAGTTCTTACCCTGGATGATGTGGTGATCGGAGATGACTTTGCTTGTGACTGTGTGTGCTGGGTCTGTGCTGTTGGCTGCCTGCTCACTAGCCACCGGCCATGCACTGTGTAAGTGTTGCATTGAAACAAACAGTCCTGGCAGTACGGGTTGGTTTGTTTTAGTCAAGGCAGCTATGTGCATAAAGTTTAAATGTAATTAAATGTAGTTTAAATTATTGTTGTTATGTAAGGCTACTGCCACAACATAAATCAACGAGGGAGGAGAGGGTAACTTTTCACCGCTCTTGGATTGCTCATCTGGATTAATAAACAACAATTTTCATCTTTGGGGACAGGAGGAGACTGCCTTTTGAGCCCTTGTTATGACCAGGCTTTTATGGCTCTCCTTAGGGAAACTACTGTGTCTGTAGAGCAGGATGCAGTCAAAATGTTTATTTGCTCATAAATATGTGGATTTGTTTAAAGAAAATGCAGTCAAATAGGATGGAGGGAGGGAGCAGTAATGGGGACACAAGTCTGTGGGCAGCTCATCAGTGAAACATGTCCAGAAGCTTGCTTTGATTCCATGTTTTTACACAGATTCCTTGAGGGGAAAAAAGTAATCTGAAGAATTTCAGTGGGATAATTCTAGCAATAGGCTCTGAAATATACTATTACATAAAATCCTCTTAAAATCCTCATTATGTAAAATCCTCATTTTTTTTTTCCATCCTGTTCACTTATGATTCTATATAGCAGTGTCTGTAGCACTACTACAGAGATCAGACTTGGTGTGGGCCTTCTTGATCTGTCTGCTGCCCAGGAGTAGATGGCTCCTGAATAGTCTGGTTCTCACCAAAGTGGAAAAGTGAGTGGTTCTGCTGGATGCTGGCAGAGCATCCCCTCTTCACATTTCCCCTCTTCAGGTGCGTGACCTTGGGCAATTGAACCTTCATAGAGGTGTTTAAGTTATTATTAGAGGCAACAAAACCTGCATTGTGTTTCTACTGAACATGAGGTCAGAATTTAAGTCAAGATGTGTTTATTTGTTTTAAGATGCATTTTCAGTTAGCAACCACATGAAGGGCTGCTGGCTGGAGGATGGTGACAGACATGAATGAATCTGTGACAGACATTCCCCATCTAAAAAAACAAAAATATAGGCAAAACAGAAGAGCTGGCTGAACAGCTGTTCTGGTGACAAGTGGCCTTTGAATTAATCCTTGGAACAGTTAAAGAGTGATTGTCTCTTACACATGTCCAAAATCCCAAATGAGATTTCCTGTATGCATTTTTTTAAAGGATGACAATGACATTGATTTCTGTGGATCTGGCAGTGAGAACACTGCTCAGGAATGTAAACATTCCTCCTGCTTCCTGTTGCTCAGCTCTGCTTTGCTGCAGTGTCCTGCCCTGCTGAAATCAGGGGTGTGATGAACTTATGAGCACAAAATAAAATTACATCCTTTATTTGGAAGAATAATGCTTCCTTTTAATTTTTGAGTAATACTTTATTGTCTCTTCATTAGTACTCCTTATAGAAATAGAGTCCAAACTTAGCCATTACCTCTGTGTATGCAGTTCTGTCTTGTGGTGTTGCAATTTGGGATCTGCTGTTTGTGGTCAGGATTTTGTGTTTCTCGTGGTGGCTGTATTTATTGCCTACCATACAAATCACATAGTTCTGCACACCTTTACATGGGATGTGAAATCATACGGGACCTGCATTAGTAGCACTTCATTTCTGGATTTGCATTTGGAAGCAAATAACCATGGAGATTCTTGTCTCCTGAAATCATGAAGAACACGTAATTATTTTTAAATTTTTCTGGAGGAGGGAGAAAATCAGTTCCCTATTTGTACCTACAAAGTCTCAATATGATTAGTTGGAAATTAATTCTTTAATGAAATACAAGATTTATTTATGGTTTCACTTAACTGTGTAAAACTATTTTAGAAGCTCTGTGATCTTTCAAAGTCTCCAAAATTCACAGACTTGATTTGCTGCCTTTTAATTCTGAATGTCGAAAGCCTTAGGATAAAATAACAATGTAGATTATTCAAGTTTCTTGTCTTTGATGATCTTGAACAGATTTCCTGTCTAATGGTTTTGGCAGTTCCTCACTATGTGTGAATCCATCATGCTGTTTCAACCCTTCATTGTTTCTCACTGGGTCCTCTGAAGCACTATTGTCATTTCAGGTTTTTAGACCTTGGCCTTGGACTCTCAAGACAGAGTTTTTTCAAGACATCCTTTGGAACTTGTAATGATCCATATTTTTGTTAATTTATAACTGTAGTTAACTGCTCTTTCCATGTAATTAATGTTTGCTGAGCAACTGTCTGAAGAGTTTGGTAATTACATCGTTTCTGTGTTGACTGTGACTTTTGATGCATCTCTTAACTTTGAAGAATTTTTTAAATGTTTTTCTTCTCTGATAAGGTGCTTTACAATTCAGCCAATAATTTAAAAATCTACACAATTTCTCTTTGCAGTCATCTAATTAGCAAAAAAAGACCACCCTTTTCCACATCCAGTAATAATCAGGCTCTTGTCCTGTTATTGTTCAGTCATTTGTTTTAACCAATTCTCCTCTCTTTTCAGTAACCAGCAATTGTGTTTGATTAATTTGAAATCTGAGGACAGCTTTTTCTTGACCCTTTGCTGTTGCTTGCTTGATGCTGCATTTCTGGCAAGGACAGAACATTGTGGGCTTTGTCTGGGTGTTTTCTGAAGTCCCATTTTGATTTTTGGTGGGGAGTTTTTAAATTTTTATTTTTAATTTTTAACGATTGTTTCTGTGAAAGTTTTCTGAAGTCAGGAGCAGACTGTGTTCTTGAGCTATCTTTGAGTTTCTCAGATTGCATCCAGTTTAGAGAATTCCCAAGTTTATCTTGGTTTCATTCATTGTGTCTTGCTGAGGTAAGCTCTCCTATTGCAGTTAGCAGCTCTGTCTTGCAAGCAATGAGACTTATTGACTTCCCGTGGTACCATCAGGCCTGAATTTTGGAGACTGTGGGTTTGCTTATAAGGTAGAAAACAAAACTGAACTTAAATCATCACAAGTATTTGAATGTTTGGAGAGAAGAGGCACTTGCTTTGCAGCTGCTAGTGTCGTGGTGATGTAGGATCTCTCAGATGGCCACAGAGCACTGACACATCCCAAGATAACCTGCAGTCTCTTTAGGTGTGCTAAATGCTGCTGGAATGGGCTTGAACAAAGGGGCAGGATCCATAAGATGTTCAGCATGTATGTGACGGTGTGCAGGTGTCTCTGCTGTGCTGTCTGTTTTAGCCAAAACTCTTGCTCTTGCCAGCAAGGACAGTGCCTGTTATTGTTCTGTTTTGACAGGCACTCTGCCTCAAAATGAGCAGTGACTGCTGTAATCCTGACAGGGCCCTGTAAAAATAGCTGCCAGTGTGCTTGTGCTGTCGTGTGCTGAGGGGCTTTCTCCCTTCCTGTGCAGTGCTGCTGGGACCCCACCAGGGATGGGGCCCCAAGGGAAGCCTCTTCTTCCTGTTTGCCAGTGTTTAAGTCATGCACCAGGCCTTCACTTCCTCCTGTATTTTGTACCTTTCTTTTTTGTAATTCTGCCCTTTACTCCAGAAGGCGTCTCCTGGAGTTGAGTAGATGGAAATGCACTTGTCCTCCCTTTTTGAAGCGATGGTAAAACCCTGTCCTTGAATTGTTTCTGACACTGACACTGCTGGCAGACAGACATCTGAGGGCTCTGGGCAGTACCTCACCAGCCACACTGAGTATCGATTGAGCTATGTGCTCCAGATTACCTGGTGCATACCCGTGACTTGCCCACGTGGCTGTTGCAGCTGGCAGTTGCTCTCTGCAGGGTGTTTGTAGAAATTACATTACAAGAAGAAGGCTGGGTTTTGTCCCTCTCCCTTCTTGCTTTTTAATCCAAACCTTAAAATAGAGGCTCAAATATGTCTAATGTTTATTTTTTTAAGCAATACACGACCATGATGGGCAATGGTAAGTGAACATGCTGTAGTTCAATGTGAAACCTGGATGTAGGCTGCAAGCAGAACACATCAGAGGGAACTGAGAGACTCCTCTGGAGTTTGTTGTAAATACTGTGCTAGTAGGACACAAAAGATTATGATAAAAGTTGCATTTAGGTTAAACTCTCTGGACCTTTCCTTAGGTTCTAGGGGGGAAATAAATTTGTTATTCAGGTGTTATGAGTTCTTAATCAAAGAGCAGTTAGATAACAAGAAAATATCTGCTTTTGCCGTGTAGAACTAGCTACCCATGGTACATCTGATGAAATGCCTTGTGCAGTTGTGTGCATGCATGTGTGAGAATGATTGAAGACCACTAAAACCAGAAAGCCTGACTACTAGTTTTGGTTTTTATAAAGCTCTTTGCAAATGGTACATGAACAACAGAGCTCACATGAGCACAGGCAACTTTGACATATGCAGGAAGTGTTTCCACACTTAGCATTAGTCTCCTTTAATAATTTGGTGATTAAAAATCTGCTTAGGTATTTTAAATAATTAGTCTGAGATTTTAAAAAATTCTTTTATTTTTCCCCAAAGTGCCTCATGTCTTGGTTCATTCTGGTACCAACAACTACTAGGTGTTTATATGTACTGGGCTGTGTTTATGCAGGCATGTTTGTAACTCCTTGTAGAGCAGGGCTTGTTCCTGGAAGCTTCTATTATTGTCACACCAGGGGAAGCCACTATGCTGGTAAAGAAGCAGGCAGCAGTGTAATAAGCTGTACATTACATATGTTTTGCAGGATGCAATCTACTTCCTTGTTTTATTTCTAGAGTGGGTATGCCTACGCAGCAGGCAAGCACTGTTCTTAATCCTCATGCAATGAGATGCTAATGCTATTACCTATTGCATTTAAAAAAAAAAATGGAAAACATTTACTGAGTATCACTGGAGGATTTCATGCTTACTGTTATCCATACAGATAAAATGTCCTTGGTTAGGGAGCAAAGCCAGTGAAGAGGATGGAAAGTATTTTCTATCACGGCTCTGTGTGTGNGGTTACCAATAATTAAAGAGTGAGTGGAAGCTGTCTTCTCATCCCTAACCTCTCAATCTTGCTCCCAATTAAAGCAATTATCTTCTCCTAATTTCAGGTGCTGGGTTGGGACAGAGGAGGTGAGAGAGAGGTTAAACTTAATTTTTTGGGACTGGCTGCTGAGCCAGGGAGCAATTCCTTTGGTGCCAACTTAAACTCTTGGTTGACCTTGTAGAAGCCTGAACTTTAACATGGATTGCTTAAGTGGATTGTGCTCATATGTAAGAAGTAATCTTTCGTGTGTGGGAACAAGGATGTTATATCTTGTGCTTTATTTTTATGTTCTTTTTATAGAAAAGTACTTAATAATACTGCAGCAACTTTTCTCAGTTCTGGAGGTAATCATGTTGAGGCATGCTCAGCAGGCTTTTACAGCCGTAGGTGGGCAGCCTGATACTCTAAATTTCTGCAGTGTCACTGTTTCCTTACAGTGTATTACTTAACAGGCACCTAAGGGTAAGTGAGCTGTGCTGTAGGGTTGCGCTGCAGTGACACTCTGGAAGGTATAATCCTTCTCCAGCTCGCACCACAACATTTTGTGAAAGGCAGTCTAGAATTACTTTGTGTGTTAACTGGGCTTTCTCCAAAGAAAGTGTGAACCATTATTTTAACAAAATGAAAGCCAGATCAAGGACTGGTCTCTTTCTTGAAGTGTGCACAAATCTTCACTGTTGCATGACCTTTTGGAAGATGCTTGATGTCAGTATGGAGTGGGCTGACATGGTGGGAAGTGATGTAATGTTTTGGAAAGCCTGACAACTTCCCTGAAGGTACCAGATCTCCTTCGAGCTGTTGTTTGTGAATCTGTGCCTGCTGCTTAGTTGAGGTTTGTGTTTGGCCCCTGGGGATATTTGAGTGTGGGAGAAAGAGCCTACTTCCAAACTCTTGGAAATCTGAGAGCTTTTGCGATGGTGAGGAACAAATGAGGAGCTGAGGTCTGTACTGGCACTCAAGTGGTGGCTGGCCACAGGCTGAGTGTGGGCTGGGGCTGTGGATGAGGGAGATGGTGCTGGGCTGGGGATCAAAGGTTGCCAAGAGGAACTCGGTCACACCTGCTACTTGCAAGGCCACACACATTCCCAGTACATATACATGACAGACTGCAGGCAAACTGTTGTCTTCAAATAGAAAAAGAAAGACTTTTCTTTGCAAGTCATGTGTGGGGCAGTTAAACTATTTCCATTTTGGTCTAATGTGAAGGACAGAATGCATATACTGGCTTCGTTAAGCATAAGTTGGTTTTTGTAAGTTTATAAGTTGTCTTTGGTAGGTGTAACTCCTCCTAACTTTAAATACAGCCACACACATGTTTAGAGGGCTATTTTTCTTTCATGATGTTGCAGGATCTTTTAGTGGTAATGTTGTGTTTTAACTCCATCCAGCCTCCAAGCCCCACACAGCCACAGGATAGGTTGAGGTGGTACCAAAATTGGCCAGGTTGCTGTCTGACATGGTTTTGAGTGTTAGAAAGCAGGCATTCTTTATTGCAGTCGTCGTCACTTGGAGGATCCCTCCTCTAATTGAGTGCCCTGATAAACAGAGATTTTATTATACACACTAATTACAAATTCGTTAGCTATCCCTGCTTACTTGATGCGTATGTGTTACTTTATTTTACATAGCTGCCCCCCTTCTTGAAACTCCTTATGTGTTCTTTGGGGTCTTCTTTGGTGGTCTTCAATTTCTGGTGTTCTTTTTAGGTGGCTGTTTTTCAGCCCCTGCTTTTGAGGAACTCCAATATCCTTGTTTTTCATGGCTTCTGCTTTGTCAGCCGTATCTATTTCTCCAAAGTTACACTGTTCCCTTTATTTGGTAAGAGTAAAAATGTATTGTTCAATTCCTCTATCCTTATCAAAGGTGAAGATGAGAAGGAAGACAAGGTCAGCAGAGGTACTCCCTGATGCATTTGCCGAGTTTCCAGTGATTTATTGATCAGGCGCTTACTGAACAGCAATGGGTATCATTTGATTAGTAACACTGAGTTTTTTCTTCTATGAATTATTATAATACAGGCTGTGTGAGGCACGTACTTAAGATAACCCTGCATTGTCCTTTATGAAATGTGCCATTTCAGTAAGATCTTGTTGAGTTTTACGTAAAGAGCTAACATTTTAAGAAGGAAAAAGCTGCTTCTAAGTTTCTAGGGTCCATTGCACCCTTTGAACGTTCATAACATGTCTTCTCAGGAGTAATTATCGGCCTCAGTGAAATTAGTCTTTGAGGTCAGCTGCTAGAGATCTAGTGTAGTACTTACAGATCACTGCTCCTGGTTTTCAGTTTCTAAAAATTACTTCATTATAGATCATATCTACGTCAAGTTTCTGCACAATCATTTGTAATACATGTCCTGATAGGTGCTGAGCTTGAGTGCCTGCAGAGGAGCAACAGTCTTAACAAGACACTACTGTACAGAGTCCATTTGCAGTCACTTCTTGTTTCATATGCAGGGGAAGATGACCCAATGACCTGCCTAACAGGATCAGCTGAATTTGTGAAATGTACAAATAAATAATTCCATCAAATTTAGCAGAAGAGTTAAAAATCAGCAATTGATGATCAAATTTCCTGCAGTGTGACTTCTGGGAAGAGTGAGTTTGAGGTCTGTTTCTATACCACAGTGGGCAGGTAAGGGCACTCTTTGCACTTGTAAGTAGAAATCTCTAGTCTCTGCTGTCTAGTTCCTAAATAGTGCTGATATTCAGCAGCATTAACACCTTTTACACATTTCCATCTTTCCTTTGAGGCTTGGTCTGGAGCTGTGTAGATGTTGCTTGCAGCAGTTCATTGATCTGTTACGATGCACAGTAGAGAAAGATGCTTCAGGATAGCTTGTTTTATATTTTTCCTTAACCCATCAGTTAAAGTTGTCCTGAAAGGAGTACTTTTTTCTGTTGACTTGTGTGCTATTCTACCTCACCTTTCTCCCCTCACATGCCCCTTTTCTTTATTTATGAGAAAGCAGAAATGTATGCTCACCAAAACTTCCATTCCTTTCTGGTTTAAACTCAGTGGAATGCAATTGGATCCTTTTTAATTCTCCTTCCCTGTAACAGTTACAGGATTTTTTCTTACAAAAAAACCCCAACCAAAACCAAAACCCCAGGCTTTGGGCTGAGTCCCCATTGCAGTCAGTGAGAACAGCTGGACTTGCTGGTGGGCTGTGCAGGGGGCTGCTGGCTGTGTGGCTTTCCTGGGAAGGTGACTAATGATGAAAACAGCAGCAGGTTCTGAGGTGGTCATGGGGACACCATCGTGCCCACTGTCTCCAGAGCAGGACACTGGGGATGAGGAAATGCTCTACACTGTAAGAGAAGGTACTTTTGATATCAGTAGTCACAGGTGTTTGTAAGTGACAGAGACCACATTTTGGGAGGGTATGTGTTTAACTAATTTATACTACAAGCTTTGAAACAAAAGCAACGTTCACATCTTCAAGAGCAGCGGTGCCCACAGTTTTTCATGGTAGTGATGAATGACAGTGGTGAATGAAATACCTTGTGACTAATGTCCTTGGCTTTTAACTCCAAGCTTTCCAGGACCTCTGCTTGGAAGTGAGAGTGGACAGTAATGAGTCCTGACAGGGCTGGCTTTGTTCCCTTACACAAAAGGGAAAGAGCATGTGTACCTTGATCACAGTTTGGTGCCTGCAGCTGAAGGAGTGGAGGATGAGGGCTGATCTCTGTTAATCAGTAGAAAGCCTCCTGGAAAAAGACTTGAGTCTCTCTTGAGTAGTGGTTGAGAACAACTGAAGGAAAATGTCTCGTTTGATGTTTAGTCTCATGACTTCTATCCTTATTTTTAAAAAAAGGACATCTTGATTAATGGCATCTTTTTTATTGGGGGTTCTTGGATTCTGATTAATTTTTATGGGCAAACCATTCTTGCACTGCAAAAGTTGCTAATGATAGCCTTCTAAAAGGAGCAGTTTCTACAAATTCTTCTTGGTCTTCAGCACAAAAGAAACAGAAACACATCTACTAGAGTGCTCTCAAACCTTACCACGAAGGTGAATAGGCACCTCTGTGTGTGTTTCCTCTGGTGATGGACGTACACGGCACTGCACTTCTGGTGCATGCATACACACAGGCATCACTCTGCTTTTCAAACTTGATTGAAAAAAGCAAGGGACTCACTTCAGACAAGCCCTCCTTTTTTTCCAGATTTTTTTGTTAATGAGTTTGAAAAGAATTCCTCTTCTTCCTAACGTGTTTCTTGGAGGAACGTTTGTGTGTTCTGGTCTGCTTGTGGTGGTGCAGCAGCCGTGTTAATGTGACTGTGATAGCAAGAAGGGCTGAAGCATCTCTTAAACATCACTGTGTGAATGAAGGAAAGGGTTAATGTCTCATGCTGCTTCATCTGTTGAGGAAGGTTAGCATCTCATAGCAGTTTTCACTGCAGAGAAGAGGCCATTGTGACATTTACTAAGGACTGCCCCTGCTGCTTGACATTTCAGCATCATGTGTGACTGGATGTGCAACCTGGAAAATGGGAAGAAATGAGGACATGCACAGGCAAAGAGGCTTCATTTGAAAGGAAATGAGCATGGGGATCAATGATGTCCAGAAGTTGATTTGTATTGTGGAGTTCTGCGCTCTTTTAAGATTTTCTTCTCTCTTTCTTATTTTTTCAGCTCATGTATAAGGAATTGTCTCTCTCTGCCCCCTTCCTACTTCTTTAAACGGAGAACACAAGTTGAGGTTTAGGTGACAAATGAATTTTTAGGCAATTTACTTTATGAAACTCCTTCACTGAAATATTTGTGGTGTTTTCTGTTTGCTTGGGTGTGTTCCTGCATGGCACAGGAACCTCCCTGTCATTTTGACTGAGTATGAGGGGGATGTCACTTCCTCTGTTTATGTGTGTCATCTCAGGGTGGGTGGGCTGTGACTTTCCTTGTCAGTATATCTGCTTTAATATATAGAGATTATTTTTTGCACTTTTCTAGTTGCTGTGGTTCAATGTGTGTAAGAAGACAGGTACAGAGTGAAGGTAGTACCCTAGAGACAGTGCAGGGTAGCCTCTAGGGCCTCTAACAGTCCCTTTGCAGCACCTAGATTCTGATCAGCTCTTGACAGGCCTTTAGGGACATCAGCTCTTTTCAGAGGTTAGCAGAGTCATACTGAGATCATACTCATGAGATCATACTAGGTTTGTTCAGAAGAAGCCCTTTCCAGCATTTCTTTGGGGGGTTTTATTTGATAGTGGCATCCCAGTATTTTGTGTTACTCTTTTTTTTTAGCAGTCTACTTCAGGATCCCAGAAAATACGGAAGCATAACCAGCATAATTTTGGATGACTTTTGGGCTAAGTAGAGGTCTGGAGTGACAGATTATAGAGGCAAATAAGGCAGAACTGTTCTGATTTTCCTGAAGGCCTGAGAGTCTTGCCTTTAAGCATGACTGAGATCAATCTGTGTATCTCCCATATTACAGCAGCTGTTCTAAGAGAAGCATTTGGAATTCTCCAAGAAGTGTGTTTCAGAGATTCTTCACATTTTGTGTGTTCCTTGAACAGCTGCATGTGATAAGGAACTTCTTTCAAAAGATCGTGTTTAAAATTTTAACAATGTTTTTAAGAACTTGATATTTTAGTGGTATGCTAAACTTCACAGAATTGGGAAAACTTTCTTCTCAAAGCATGGAATTTTATATGAAAGCGTCCTTCAGTGTACTGTGTTTCATGCAAAAAACTATCTGCATCGCATGATTGAGATCTTGTTCCTCTTGCAACATAAACAGATGAATCTGTGTTATCAAACCTAGAGGAATCTTCAGCTTTTTTGAAGTCTGTCTTTCGGACATCACTACTTTAAACTCAGTCTAAACGTAGTTTGATCCAGGGCTTCATTTGAAGTGAGCTGAGTTTGACCATTTTATGTAACATTGCAGTTTTTGAATGAGTCTGCCTCACCGTTTGCTGTCCAGATTCCTTTTTCCATTCATAGTTGTTGTGGAGAGCTTTGTATTCTTGAGATTTAAGACATCATTGTCTGAAGCTTATAATAATCTCCTTAATTTAGAAACAATATTTTCTGGGCTATTTAAGAATATGATAGCATGTATTTGCTACGTGCCTTGAGTCTGCCAATGTAAGTAGTTCTGTGAACATGGAAGTTGATTTAATAGCATTTAATAGCATTTTCGGTACTAATTCTGGTAAACCTTCACCAGGAAATTATGGTAAATTTTATGTGTGTTTCAGGGATGTTATAATTGGCCTTTGGGCAACACTCTCTAGTGTATTTGAAAGAAGAGAGAAGGATCTCATGCACTGACATGGCTGGTAGGGGATGGCAGCTTGACCGAAGAAAACTTGTCTGGGTTTCAGTTATCTGCAGCTTTGGCAGCAGGTTATGTGAGCAAGAACCAAAAATCAGCATCGGAATGATTTGGTGCACTTCTCTAAGATCACTCTGCTTGCGACACATAACTGCAAGTCCCCAGCTGGGACATGTTTCATGTTTGCCTGGTCCAGAGGTAAATGGCTATACAAAATTTGGGGTTGTGTGTTGCACAATTTGAGGTTGTGTGTTGCGAGGTAGATACTCATTTATGTTGGTTTCAGATGGTGTTAAACCCAAGGAGGGCTTTTGATGTGTGTCTCGTGCAGCTTCCTGAAGAGATAGTTGTGAGTAAATTGTACCTGTCCGGAAAAGTGCTTTTCAGTGCACTGACAAGCACAGCTGAGCAAATAGCAAGACAGCCTTTTGTTTCATGAACTCTTTTGATTTTGCTTTTGCCCTGATCTTGGGAATCTGGAAAATAAGAACTTTGTTAATTCCTTAACATTAGTGTCTTGTAATTCCTAGTGGCAGCTGTTGAGCGGAACATGATGTTTTGCAGCCTTCATGTCAGGAACTTTTATTTTGTGAAGAGATGCTCCAAAGTCTATCATTCCAGTATAACTGTGGACAGTTGTTTCCCCAGTATATGGAAATAAAGGTTTTGGAAGAGAAGGAGGAGTAGGGTAACTTTGACTTCTGCTTCTGTGTTTTAGATAATGTTGCAGCAAAAGCAGATGGGCAGATGCTGGCCTTCAGGATGTATGAAGGTGTAGGGGTTTCATGCATAGCAGTAAAAAAAGTCCATTTTCCTTTTACTAGATGGATTTAAGACAGGTCTGGGCTGTAGCTATGGCAGGTTATTGCATTGTCCTGTAATTTTGCACAATTTTGTTAAAAGTTACATTTCCTGTTCTACACAGGAATTATGAAAATGGCTTGTAACAGGGATGTCTGAGGTTGTTTGTAAGTACATACAAGAGAGATAACAAAGCTTGGTTGGAAGGGAAGTGCTTTTCAAGTGTTGTCTTATAAATATGTGCAGCTTGAATTGTTCCAGGCCTGTCCTGATGACCATGGCTCTGAAAGAGATTTCTCTTGTTCTGTGTGTCAGAGGCTGTTTACTCACAGTGCTGTACTCTAGACAGTAGTACTCAAGCTAACATCAGGGTTTCTGCCGACACTTGGCAAGCGTGCTCTCTGAGAGCAAAGAACAGCCTTACTCTGCAGAAATAACTGGAGCCCATGGGGAACAGCAGCATCCTTAGGTAGGAGTGACCATGAGCTTGTTTCTGCAGTTAATGTGTGTGAGCAGTTCCCATTTGGTTGGGTCAGCTGTGCCAGCTGGGACAAGCCATAATAAAAGACAGTTTCTGAAAAGGGAGTCTGACTATTGTAGTAAATGGAAAAACCTCTCACGCATAAAAGTAGTGATAACTTACTGAACTTCACCTTGCCATCACCAGAGAATAGAGAGTTCTGATTGATGTCTCAAAACATAGTGAATGATTGACAGTTGACCATGGAATTAACAATACACCTTCAAGCCTCTGAACGAAAATAGGCATTCTTATATAGAAATGTGAGAAACTTGTAAACTGATGAAAAACTGTCATGTAAGAGTAAGATTTTATATAAGAATTCATTGTTGTAGGATTTTACTAAGGCCAAAAAATGCATAAACCTCTGAAAAATAGAGGTATTTCACATGGGTAACTCAATGCTAGTAGCTCTTTCAAATTTGCATTAGGCATTTTCCTTCAAGGCTTAAGGCAATCCCCAGTTTGAGGAGATTATGTGATTTCTTGCACCTTTCTCTGAAGCATCTGGCATTAGCCTCTGCAGAAGACAGGATATTGGATTAAAAAAAAAGTCTTGTCCTCTATGGCAGTTTCTGTGTTTAAATACTCCCTGTCAATTGTGACATGGGCAAAATGATGAATTTTCTTTGCAGATGTTAAAGAAACCCAAGGCCTCGCATCTGCCTTGGAACTTTCATGAGCAAATTAGTCATTATTCTTAAGAATCCCTCTCTTAGTGGCATTATTGAGCTCCTTGATGGAATCATGCCTGGACTCTGAGGTCTGGCTGGTCAGCTGTGGCTTTAACTTCTGTAAATGGAAGTACTGAACTTCCATTTGCTGTTTTGGCATCCTGCAGCTGAGCAAATGGTTCTGCTTCACTGGGCAAAGAGATGCCCATTGTCCCTTTCTCTGTGCCAGAGATCTGTCGTACATGCTGGTCTATAAAAGGTGGATCTTAATTTATTACAGGGGAAGAAACAGTGTGTTTGAGGAGCTGGTGTGCTTTTTGTTATCCCCTTAACATTTATGGAGATCTTGGGTATTAGGCTTTTAAGCTGCTTTGTTGACATTCATTTGACAATGACTTCCACAGATGATGCTTTTTGTCTGAAATATGGTGCTTTTTAATTTCCCTTAGGTTAGTTTGATGAATCTGGCTATAATTTCTGCTATGGATATTTGTCTTACGTATCTCTGACTTGCTTATCTGAAGTAAAATTTAGTCTGATAAGAGCAATAGCTGTGTGCCTTTAATCATAGGCAGAGCTAGCACGCTTGATCAGTTGTTTCAGCCCTGGTATAGTCAGTAGTTTCTGTGCTGTTAATGCACTTGCTGTAATATACAGAAGTAATAAAACGCTGAGATCTGTTTCTCTTCAAAGCAGATGTTTTTCCTTCTCTGACAGTATTTTTCTGAAAAGCTGGCAAAAGATGATCAGTTCAAAATGTGTGACTAGATAAGGAGTTTCATGAGATGCTTCTCTGTCCTTGACTTGGCCCGATATTAATGTTGACTAGGAAAATCTGACATGTTTTTGCATCCCAAATGGATACTGTGGCACCTGAAAACTCCAAATACACCTTAGGTTGGATTGTGGTGCAAGCATGTGCAGCACTTAGAAGATCGCATTTTTAATGTCGTTGAATATGGCTGATCTGCCAGGCCGTGTGTTACAAATACAACTACTGCAAGTGGCCAGCCCTGCTCTCCAACATGTGCCAGTGACAGCTGCAGGCTGTTCTGTGCCACAGCAGCTGGGGTGTCTGTGTGGGCTGGGGGCACATGTGGAGAACACTCCCACGGGGACCATCACCCGGAAGGGTTTCTAGCAAAATGAAGACCCACAAAAAGAAATGTGAGGAGGCAAAATAATGCCAGTGTCACGACTAGCCAGAGGCAGTCTGTGCCAAGTGGGTTGGGTTTCTGACCTGCCTCCAAGTGCCTTTACTGGCACACTGCTGGGGATTGATGTCTCAAACTGGCAGGGGGATTGTCTGCTGACCTACTTCAGCCAGCGTGACCCCACTGGCTTAGCCTGGATCCGGAGCAGTCCTGCTGATGTCGCCAAGCCCAGGGGAGAAGGCTGTAATCTCTCAACCATGAGCAGCTGCTGGGAGCTCCCAGCCTGGGAAGGGGAACAGGGGGCTGATGCCAAATGTGTTCTCAGTGATTCTGGTTTTGCAGAAGTGAATCTGACTCCGCTACAGAGAATATCCGTGTGCAGCAGTGCCTGGTCATCTTGCAGTCATCTGGCTGAAAGCCAGTCATTTTAACAGCAGACTCGAGTCACTACATTGTTGTTCCCTCCCACAAGGGTTAATATGAGGTTCTACTTTAGCATTCTGCATCACAAAGCACCATTTGGGTGCTGTGGTTTATTCTTGCCCACATATTAGCATTTGTAAATCTGAACCCAGAATTGCAGGGTGTAGAAAAAGGTTACATTCCTTTGCCTTGAAGAAATATATGAGGGTGTTTGCAACTATTTAAAATTGAAGTTACTTAGGCAGAGTTATAGGTTTACTGATAAAAGATGTGTTTTCTGACTGTCCTAGGCTTTTGGACAGGCCCATACCAACCACAAGAAGGTAGCAGCAGATGGAGAGAGCAGAGAGGAAACCTTGATTCAAGAATCAGCTACCAAAGAAGAATACTACATGAAGAAGGTTATGGAGTTGCAGACAGAATTGAAGCAGATAAGAAATGTCCTTGCCAACACACAGTCTGAAAACGAACGCCTTAATTCTGTTGCCCAGGAACTGAAGGAGGTGAGTGAAGATGCACAGGGTGCACTGCAGCTTGGATTTGTTACATTTTCTGGTGCTATGTAACCAAATAAAGGTAAGATTATTGAGCTGAAAGGTGATTTGACAGACATGTGGCTGGGTGTTTGGCCATGCTGGTTCTGTGGGTACTGTGCACCAGTTGTTGCCTTTAAAAGCAGAGGAGCCTGTTTAGGCCAAGCACAGAGACCCTTGGATGTACTTTTTCTGCTTCATTCCTAATGCAGATTTTCTTGCTGCAAAATATTTGTGGCATAATTTCCCTTTTTATCCCTTTTTCCTCCCTAATTCCTGAAGGTGTGGTATTATAACAAAACACTGAAATGCACAAAGAGAGCGATAGTAAAGTTTATAGTGTTGTGTTTTCTCTCATGAAGTGATGGCTTTTACATTTATGTAGATTGGTTAACATAATAGCTTTGACCTTTTATTGTTTTACTATTAAAACCACATATTTTTAAGGGGATATCATTGCTGAGGAGTTACTTAAAGGGTTTAATTACTTACAAAATCTGTAGCTCAGCAGAAGTCTTTGTGGCACTGGTGCAGGAATGATTGAGAGCTCAAACTATTGCTTAAAACTACAGAGACTATAAGCCACAGATGGATGGATAAAACAGTCAGCAGTTATTACTCTTGAGTTTTCTTGAACCTTCCTTTGAAGCACTGCGGACTAGTCTTGCCTAGTTTTAAGCTAATCAACTGGCCTTCCCTGCCGGGAAGGAAGGCTATCCAAGAGCCCACATCTGAATCTCAACTTATTCCGTGTGGCCTCACCTGCAAGTGTCTCATGTAATTTTTTAGGACATAGTAACAAATATGTGGATAATATTTGGTGGTAAAATCGATGAGGAAATATGGGTTACTTCTCTGTAGATGTGGGGATTCACTGGTGCCTCTCGTTGGGGTATGACAGAGAAGATTTGTGGTACAAACAGTCGCAAGTGATCAAACAGGCCAATCAACTTCTTCTTTAACTTTGTGGAACAGAATTGGAATCAAACCTTGTCCTTAGACAGGGAAGCAGTTCCTAGAAACAAAGACACAGCTCTTGTCTCTATTTCCCAACCTTTAAGACTACCTTAATGGAAAAGCTGCCCACCCCAGAGGTAGCACGGTGTCTGCGCAGGATTCTGATCACTTCCCAAAGTGCACTGAGCAGCACATTTCCAGTCTGCTTCCAGTGTCACTGCAACTAGAGGTGATTTTTCTTTCCAGATACTGCCACATTCCAATCACCGTTTAAGGAGACATAAAAATGTGAATTCATGTCATCCCTCAGCTTTCCCTGTGGCCCTGGCTTTGTGCAAAGATAGAGAGACAGCACTTACTCAGGCATGGAATATGGGATATAGCGACTTGTAATTTGCATTGGTGTACTGTAGTGTCTGATTGCAGCAATTTTGATTTCTTGGTGTGCTGTGAAGCTGTGCTCACTTTGTGGCTAAAAACAAGCAGACAATTTTATACAGTCTAATGTTTAGCTGATGTGTGAGGGAATTGTAATTTCAATTTATTAGTCTTAACAGTTGCAGGTGATTCAGTATTTGTGTTCAGAACATGCCAGATTCAAGTCTTGGCACGTGCTGCAGCTGCAGACATTTCCCTTATCTCAGTGTGCTGTGTGTGCCTGTTGGCACCCATGTGGTTACTCAGTGGACCTCTGCTGCACGTTCTCAAGGGCTGAGACTGTATTTAGTCATCGCTGGCATGCCTGTGTCTGGCCGGGAGTGGAGAGCTCGGGGGGAATCTGAGTTTGTAGGCCTGAGGCTGAAGCTTCTTGGCTGGGCTGCACGACAGGTGAGATCAGGCAGCAGGTTCCCATGTGCCAGCTGAAGTGACAGGCTGCCTCTGTCAGCAGCCAGCAGTGGTTTTGAATTAGAACAGTGGAAAACCACCCTATCACATCATGGGCATAGCTACAAAAATACCCTTTTTCCAGACAACTGTATTCCCTGCTTGCCAATATCTGAAGCTAATTCTATGAATATTTTAGAACATACTTTTCACTTTGTATGAATTAAGTGTTTGAAGACAGGGCTTGAAGGAAAATAATATTGGAAAACATATAAGCTCATACAGTGAGCCAGTCCTCTAGCTGTATATATGTTCCAGCTCCATTTATTCAAGTGTCTGTATATATTCATGAAAGACCCCAAGATCCTACTACACCAATACATTGTTTTTTACTTCTTATCTATTTCAAAAAAATGTTAACTTTTTCTTTGAAGTCTTTCATTAAGTCCCGCATAAGTCTTGGGGCTGAGGGGAGTATTTTATGTGAACCACTTTCTATTTTTTTCTACCTGAGATCTTAGATTTCATGAGTTTTAACTCTGTGTCTCTCTCCAAAAAGATTAATTGTATCATAGTTTCAACTTATTGCTCTGGTTATAATGAAAATGTGTGTTGAAAAGCAGCAGCAAATGCATGTCCAAATAAGAACATCTGGAGTCATTTGAATCTGTCTTTCTCTTGTGAAAAGGCCCTTCTTGTTAAAGTGGAAACAGATTTGGGCACTGACTTCTGGTCTGGAAAACTTTTGCTGGCTGCTACAGCCAGTGAAACAACACAGGTGTGAAAAATGCTTTCCCTGCTTGTTTCTCAACTTTTTTCTGAGTCAATAATGAGAATTTGTAAGAAAAGCAAGAATACCAAATCTAATTATTGTGTAAATGACTTGATTTTCTGTAATTTCAGAGGTGAGGGGAAGAGTTTCTGTTTCAATATTATTCAATTAATTAGTGCACATAAAAATATATAAAAGATATAAAATTTTGGAATTTAATTCTAGTTGACCCAGTTACCATCATTTGGGGGTTTGTTTGTTTTTCCAGGTCAACCAGAATGTGGAGATCCAAAGGGCCCGCCTGCGAGATGATATTAAGGAATATAAATTCCGAGAAGCACGTTTGCTGCAGGACTATACTGAACTTGAAGAGGAAAACATCTGTCTCCAGAAACAAGTGTCTGTCCTGAAGCAAAGTCAGGCAAGTTTTTCAACCAGTGAGCATTGCTTTGGTAGCAACAGTGAATTCCTGTGTTACACTATGGTTCTGTCTCATTTGAACATCCAACTATTTATTTCCTACCTTTGTACTACTTTTGAGACTGTAAGCTCTACATTTTAGCACCAAGACTTGTCCTTTCTGACTCTATTTATACACAGTCATAATACTTTATTGTTTCTACTTTGACTTCCAAGTCCTTCCATTGCCTTCTTTTTCTCTGGTGGAAGAAAAGTCTCTATTGCTCTGCTTTGTTACTTGGTTTAGTCTTTTTGCTACCGTAGTTTTTCAGTGTCACTCTACAATGCTCCCTGTCTATGCATCTTCCATCCTTCCCCTTCTACAGTATCTGGAAATGGGGATGTTTCTGAAACATATGTTTTAATTGCTACTTAATCCTTACCTTCTCTCTCCATTTCTGTGCTCCTCTTCTATTTTAACTACTTTCATTAAACTTGGAATGCCATTATGGTTGCTCTACACTGTCACATCTGTATGACTGGTGGTCTGAAAGATCACATTTAATTGTGCAGCTCCAGCTGTTTCCAGAGTTTTAGAAAATTGCATTCTTAGAACTTCTTAAGAACTTCCCTGAGTTAATATTTGTAGAGCTAATTAGATTAGATATGGTCTTTGGGATGGTTCACTTATGTTCATCTATCTGTGTGGGATTTGCTATTTTTATTCTTCAGGTAGCTGTCAGTCCCATTGCATAAATAAAGCTCAATTGGGAAAGTGAAGAACATAGACAATGAAGATGCTTCTAGGAAACAGGCTGGGAGAGCTGGAGGTGTCCAGCCTGAAGAGAAGGCTCAAGGGAGACCTTCCAGTACTTAAAGGGGCTCCAAGAAAGCTGGAAAGGGACCTTGGACAAGGGGGAATGGCTTTCCACTGCCAAAGGGCAGAATAGATGGCAGAGAGAGATTAAGTAGAAATTTTTGGCTGTGAGGGTGGTAAGGCCCTGGCACAGGTTGCCCAGAGCAGCTGCAGCTGTCCCATCCCTGGAAATGTTCAAGGCCAGGTTGGACAGGGCTTGGAGCAACCTGGTCTAGAGAGAGTTGTTCCTACCCATGGCAGGGGGAGGAATGAGATGAACTTTAAGGTCCCTTTCTGCCCAAACTATTCTCTGATTCTACAATTCCATGATAATATTCTTAAAATCAAAGTTCTTTAGAAAACTCCACATTAATACCAGCTGTTGTAGTCAGCACATAGTAAAATCTCTTCAGGATTTGCTGCAGAACTCCTTCGGTGTTCTGAACAAAAGCTGCCCTGCCAAGCTAGAAATGTGGGATATCAACTGTATTTTATTTATATCCAAGTGAAACTCTGTGTTAGTGTTTATTACTTTGGGCCTCACTTCCCAAAATGGGGTTCCAGGTTTGACCTGTTCTTATCTGCATATATTTGGTCTAATTACGCAGTTTTGGGTGCCCTGACATCCTGTATAAGAGACAAAAGGGGCTGTTGGGCTCTAGATGCAGGCTGGGAGAGGGAACTGGTAAAATCAAACCTATGTAGTTGGTTACTTTTGGGTTTTATCTTTTTTTCTCATTCATCATATTCAGAGCAGCAGGTAAAAGTTCCCAGCTCTATGTTCACATTTTCGAATAACAATACTGGAGAATACTGTTCTTCTGGCCTGAGCCAAATTTAACCTCAGATGCCATCTCAGTACTTGCTAGTAGTTACTGACTGCTGTATTTTTATTCTGGAAACTTTGAAAAACAGACTACTATCAGAAATATTTTATCTCAGTGGAAGTATACAGAATCAAGAGCTTGTTCTTTCCATGGCAGTGGATTATTTCATTTTCTACCTTGTCCTAATCCTACTTGATGAACTTCTAATTATTTTAGTTTTTAATTATTCTAGTTACTGATGTAACTATAAGCAGCTGTCAAGTTTTCCCAGGCAACACTGAATTAACATGCTTGATTCCTGGTTTGTGAGTTGGGTGTGGTTCAGCACTCCCAGGTCGCTCTATGTTGACATCTAAAATACATTCAGCAATTGACAAAAAATAAATCATGTGATGTAACATATGGTATAAGTTCCTTTCTTTTAGAGTAAAGAAAAATATTCTTTGTTTGCTTCCTCCCTGCTTTCCCCAAGTGATTAAAAGTTTTAAATCAATCGTTGGTTTACATAATTTCAGTGCAAGTGAGATTTTAAAAAGTGCAGTATTAGAGGTAATAGATAGCATGCTGTCAAACTAATCAATATGTTTCAGACTCTCAAGAGTAGAGTCTGAATTGTAGCCCTTTCAAGATGTGCTGAAATGATCATGAGAGAAATGCTAAAGCATTTTATTTTGAATGTATAAAAGCAGAGCTTGATCACAATGTTAACCCAGTGGTGTATTCGAATGGCAGTGAAGCAGAGTATCAAAGTGTACCTTTGTCATGCCAGGTTTTAGAAGTGTGAAGCTTAACTTTGTAGGAAGGCTGGCCAGGGAATTCGCTAATCAAACAAAAGTTGCACACAGTGTTAGGAAAGACTGTTTTGGGAGACTTCTGTGTTGGAACCCAGAAATTACATAAGCCAAGTTTACAGTCATAGTGCTAAAACTAGACTCCAGAAATGAAAAAAGTATTCTTTTACTAGAATACTTAGGTGACATCAGGCATTCACAAGCAAAATGACTTGGTGCCTTGCAGGCAGACATTTTCATTAGAGGTTTTTTTCCCCATTTGTATATCCAGGTGGAGTTTGAAGGCTTGAAACATGAAATCAAAAGGCTGGAAGAGGAAACTGAGTTTCTCAATAGCCAGCTGGAAGATGCCATCCGACTGAAGGAGATCTCTGAGCGCCAGCTTGAGGAGGCCTTGGAGACACTGAAGACAGAAAGGGAGCAGAAGAACAACCTTAGGAAGGAGCTGTCTCACTACATGAACATCAATGATTCCATGTACAACAGCCACTTAAACATCTCTTTGGATGGGCTGAAGTTCAGCGATGAAGCCACAGAGCCCAATAATGATGAAATCATGAATGGATTTGAACAAAACTGCCTCAGCAAACTCAGCAACGGCAAGAACAGTACTTCAACACCTAAGAAAAATGAAAGCTTCCCTCCAGCCCCAAGTCTCGTTTCAGATCTTCTGAGTGAATTAAACATTTCTGAAATCCAGAAGCTGAAACAGCAGCTTGTGCAGGTAAATGGATCCTAAAGTTTGTTTGGGATGTAATTTCAGTCTTTTTTGGTATCTCATGTTGTACTGTTTATACTGTATTTTTAAAGGCTTCAACTGATTTAGAATTTGATGTTAAGTGTTTGTCAGTGAAAAACCACAGCTTTTTCCTTTCCTTTCTTTTATTTTACTGCAATGGAATTGCAAGTCATGTCCTTTCCTTGGTGTAAAATTCTAATGCATCTCCTGTGCAATACTTGCTGTGCAATGCATCGTTATATCACTAGCAAGAACAATAGTGGTCTGTTTCAAAATTGAAAGTTACTCCAATCACCTTCATCAAAAGTAGTTTTGTGCTTATGTTTTCTGTAATTAGTTCAAAGAGCATGAAGTCTTAATCAGCACCAAGCATTTCTGTGCTGTATTTATGCAATTAAGAGGTTGGAGAGTTTAGAACAAGGTGCACGTTTCTGTTTCCTGCTCATACTTTGTCAAGTGTGTTTTAAATTACCCTCTATAAGAAAAAGCCCTTGTGCAAAAAACTCTTGGAATTTTTTAAAATGAGAAATTTAAGAGGGAAACTTGAAAAAGTTTTGGTATTTCTGAGTCTTTTGTGAAGTTTCAGGCTTTCACCATAGAGTAGCTGTGTGTTTTCTAGAATTTACTTGATAATTTAGAAGATTGCAATAAACTTCAGCTTGTCGTTATCTGAAAGGAAGTTTTCACAATGAGACCATCAGCTAGGAAATAAGCGTTAAAAATGTGCATTTTGAAGAAGAGATATGAAAGAATTGACAATGAACACGGTACTTGAGATAATTGTAGAATACATTGTTGAGCCTTTCCCATAATGTGCAAGTGATTGGATTTCTGTAACCATATGGACCATTGGCTAAGCTTCTGTCTCTTAGAGTTAAAACCATTTCAGTGATACAGTTCCCTTAACATGGATGTCTGTGTTCTTGCATTTTAGATGGAAAGAGAAAAGGTTAACTTGTTAACAACACTGCAGGAATCTCAGAAGCAGCTGGAAAGTACACGGGGCGCCCTCTCAGAGCAGCATGAGAAAATTGGCAGGCTCACCGAAAATCTGAACGCCATGAAGAAGCTCCAGGCCAGTAAGGAGCGTCAGTCTGCCCTTGACAATGAGAAGGACCGAGATAGCCATGAAGATGGAGACTATTATGAAGTTGACATCAATGGGCCAGAGATCCTGGAGTGCAAGTACAAAGTGGCTGTGGCAGAAATTACTGACCTGAAAGAAGAGCTCAAAAATTTGAAGGCAAAATACAAAGAATGTGAGTCTAAGTATGAGGAAGAGAAGAGTAGATATGAGACTGAGAGCCAAGCTCTCACTGAAAAGATCACCTCACTGGAAAAGTCTAGTCGGCATGATAGAGAGCAGATGGCCAGGCTGGAGAAGGAGCTGAAGAAAGTCAGCGATGTTGCTGGAGAAACACAGGGCAGCCTCAGTGTGGCCCAAGATGAATTAGTCACCTTCAGTGAAGAGCTAGCCAATTTATACCACCATGTGTGCATGTGCAACAATGAAACTCCAAACAGAGTGATGCTGGACTACTACAAGGAAGGTAAAGGTGGACGCAATAGTCCAGAGGCCAAGGGAAGAAGGTCTCCCATTCTTCTTTCTAAAGGGCTGTTAACTATTGAGCTGGGAAAGGCAGAGAATGGAAGTGGTGACAGCAGCCCATCCCCAGTGTCATCTCTGCCATCCCCTGTGTCAGATCCTCGGAAGGAACCGATGAACATTTACAACTTGATTGCCATAATTCGGGATCAGATCAAACACCTGCAGGCTGCTGTGGACAGAACAACCGAGCTGTCCAGGCAGCGTGTTGCTACTCAAGAACTTGGGCCTGTGGTGGACAAAGACAAGGAAGCTCTCATGGAAGAAATCCTGAAGCTGAAGTCCTTGCTGAGTACCAAGAGGGAACAGATAGCAACTCTAAGAACTGTGCTGAAAGCCAACAAACAGGTAACAAGATCTTAGAGGTTCTAAGGTTACAATGTCAGGGAATTAGGTCATAAGCACGAGAGAATTTATCTTTGAGGTCATTCTGCCATTCCCTCAGCTTTGTGGGGCTTTCGTTGCTGGTATTTGGCTAGTCTGAGGCTGAAGCTGGCTGTTCCATTAGAGGCAGCCAGCTGTCCCAGATGAGCGCTGGGGCTGTAACTGACTTCAGCTTCTCACATACTCCTGAGACTTTATTAAGGTTCAGATAGTTTCAATCTACTGTCTGTCTGAATTAGATCAGGTTATATTTAATGTAGGATATCTAAAATGAAGAAGTAATCTTATTTTCTACTTGAAAGAATTCTGTAGTTGCCCTTAAAAGAGTTCTGAAATTTAAGTATTGTTCTCTCTCAAACTGCAAAATAAAAGACAGCCTTCCAAGATGAGAATGTGATATAAGAATGTAGTCAAAATAACAGAGGTGAAAGGTAAATTTAGTCTTTGGGGTTTGGACATTCAACAACATTAGCAGTGCAGTAGGTGAAAATAACTGCCATTGAAGCGCCACATGACATGTTTCATCTTCTTCTCTATGGTTAAATTGAAATTGTCTTAAAAAAATATAGTGTTGTTTAAGAATGAAATAAACACATTAAGTTTGCTTTTGCGTGTTTTAGTAAAGGTGTCCCAAATGTAAGATAAGTAAAACGCTAATATGGTTAGAGAACTATGCTAGTGATTGACAAATGCATTTAAGTATTGAGATACTAAGTAGATTGTTCTGTTCCTTTGTGTTGCTAGTAGATAGGTTTCACTACATCTATATTCTGTAACTTCCTCGATGCTGCTGCATGGTTAATGGGAGTAGGAGACAGCTGTTCCCAGTGTTCAGAAATGAAATTTTATTTTATCTGTACAAGATAAGTTGACCACAAGTTTAACATTCCAGTAAAAAGTAAATGTTTCATTATGTGAATAGTGATTAAAAATCTTTTAGCCAGCCATTTGATGAAGAGTTTCATTAAATGTTATGTTCTGTTCTCCCTGGTAACCAACAGACTGCAGAAGTAGCCCTTGCCAACTTAAAAAGCAAGTATGAGAATGAGAAAGCGATGGTTACGGAGACTATGATGAAGCTGCGAAATGAGCTGAAGGCTTTGAAGGAAGATGCTGCCACCTTCTCTTCTCTGAGAGCTATGTTTGCTACAAGGTAAAGACTATAGTGAGCTCCGCAAAATTTACTTCCTTGCTTGTGTGGGGAAGAGTTGAACATCCTTCCCATCCACCCTGCAGAGAGTGGAGCGGTAGGTGCTTTTTCCCAAGTTCATTGCTTGCAATGTGTGTGTGTGTCTGTGATCACTCCTATTGGTGAGGAACATGCAGGAATAGAGTGTGCTGCTACAAAACATAAAGCTGTTGTGGTAATATTGATTCAAGTTGGCTGGGAGATTACCTATTATCCCTGGTTCTTGAATCCATTAGCTCTGAGAAGGAGTGACATTTAACAATATAAAATGAGCATTTATTATACACTGGAGATGGGACTCTGCTTTACCTTGATGATCCAAAAAAAGGTAAAGCTGTTGCAAACATCTTGGTATTCTTAGGTTGCCCATCCTGCAGTTGGCGTCTGTCGTTTCATTGATCTGTGTCAGCTGATTTGATTGCTTTGTCTTTGGAATTTGCTTCTGCTTCTTAGTTGTGCTTTGTGGTGTTAACAGACATAAAACCCTGCTGACACATAGAATCACTGAATCATCAAGTTTGGAAGAGATCTTTGAGGGCACCAAGTCCAACTGTCAACTCAGCACTGCCACTTAACTTCTAACCCACATCATCCAGTACTGGATTCAGGTGCTTTCTGAACACCTCCAGGGACCTGGGCAACCTATTCCAATGCCTGGCCACCTGAAGAGTGAAAACATTTATTTAATATCTGCTCTGAATCTCCTCTGTCTCAGCTCAAGGCCATGTCCTGTGATTCTCTCACTGCAGGCACAGCAGAAGAAACTGGCCCCACCTCACTACCGCCTTTCAGGCAGTTGTAAAGAGTGATGAGATCCCCCCTGAGCCTCCTCTTGTCAAGTCTAAATAAAACCAGCTCCCTCGGCTGTTCCTCATTAATGCTCAGAAGAGCCAGACACAGAAGATGTGACTTTGAGCATTTCCAGAAAGGGATTCCCAGATGGGAATAACAGCATTTTCTTCCTATTCCTGGTGCTAGATCTAGAGGTGGTGAATGGTACCTGGAGACAAAAACAGTCTAGGCTCCCAGCATCCATGTGAAAGCAAGGAGATGTCCAGGCAGGACAAAGGCATTTCTGTATCCAATAGGCATGCTACAAAACCCCATAAATTATGTTGTGCACATACTCACACTTATAGCACTGAGGTGCCTAGACTCTCTGTCTGAGAACTAAAATGTAATGCTGCATCTGTTGAGATTCAACCTTGGTGTAGGTGCCTCTTCTAGATAGGCCCTGGACCTGGGTTGTAACAGTTTTCTTCCAGGGATCTGTTGACGTGTCTGTGTCCGCACCACCTTCCCGTGTTCCTGGTGCTCTGCTTGAACACTGCTGCTAAGGAGAGTGAAGCACAGGATGCATGCCTGTGAAATAATGGTGCAGGGAGCTCCTCACAGTACACTGAGACAGCTCTTATTTGGCAGTTTGTCTGCCCTTTGGTTTTAATCAAAGTGGAAAGTGAGTTACTTTAAGATATGGGGAGATTACTGCAGCAGCAATTACTTGTCTCCATGGTGTTTTAGATTGACAAGTCCTGGTTTTGTTCGACAATTCATAGAAAGTGTCAGTGCTTGTATGCTGTAAAAAGCAAAGCATATACACAGCTTGGGTGGTGTGGGGTGCAGAGAGCTGAAGAGCTTGGAAGTAGATGCTGGAGTAAGGAAAAGGTGGGGAGAAGGCATTAAAAATCTGTCTTTAGTATTAATTTCTAATATAAAGATGGAGTTAGAAACAGCAGGTGGCTGATCTCTTACAGCTGAATGCAGTCAGTGCTCACTTACATGTCATTTTAACTGTGTCTCTACTAATACATTTCCCAGTTTTTAATAAAGCTGAGAAATTGTGATTTTAATCCTGCATATTTGAATTTCCTTAGTGGGTTGACAGTTTAATCTCTCAAAGTAGAACTAGTTGATGCTTCTCTCTGAAGCCTTCTTCAGTCACTGTTGAGTCACCTGTCTTGTTTCTGTGGAAGTTGTCACTTGGTCCTCATTGCTTGCAGGGAAGAGGGGAAAAATAGGGATATGCCCAGGTGCATTTGGTTACATCACTTCTTTCTTTCTTTCTTTTTTTTTTTTTTTTTCTGGAACAGAGCTTGAGTCATTAGTGAATTTACTTATATATGGTACTAAAACTATTACATGCTGACCCTTACATAAATTGGTCTGTAGAACTAAGGCTAAACCAGTGTTTGTGGGAAGCAGTGGTATGCAGCTTTGGAAAACGTCAAGTTAGGTTTTTAAATAATTTGGCTTCAGAGAGTTTTAGAAGATTTAGGTTTTATTTCTCATCATTATATTTAGCACTCAGGATGTTTATTTTCTCGGTGTAGATATTTGTATCTGGCTGGTGTTGTTTTTAAAAATCTAGTTGATATTTCCTTAAGCTTCTTTTTTTGTTGTTGTTAATTACCAGTAGTAAGAAAATGGGCAGCATCAAAGCCTCGTGTTCACTATCTACTTAAAGCTGTAAATGTTAAAGGCGGTTTTGAAATAAATACACCTTCTATTCTGATTTTATTGAGTATATAGCTGGGAAGTAGCCTAGCACATGACAAATGGAATTGTAAGAGGGAAGGAGCCTTTATTGTTCTGTCAAACAAAGCAGTAAAAATGCACAGAGCACAAAGATATGCCACCATAGCTGCTGCTGCCGGCTATAAAGCAGGTCCAGAGCCTGTGTCATCCTGGATGGTTAGGGAGGCAACATTGCTGGGGTTTGGTTTGGGGTTTTTTGAGAAAATTAAACTAAGAGTCAGTGAACAGCATGAAGGAAGAAAGTGGGGCTGGTCCCAGTCCACCTCGGAGTGCAGCATCTACAGCCACTGCTAGGAAACTTCTCGCCCCTTTGTTCCAGTAAATGATTGCTGTGCTTTGTAAAGTGTGATGTTCCTTGACCTGGGACAGCCATGCTTGCACCAGGATAAGGTTTGAATGTCAGGCTATATGATTCCTTTTGGATTAAAGAATCAGGAAAACAGGTTCAGGGTGCAGGATGGTGTGTAAGCAAAGTAGTTAACACTCCTGCCTCTCCCCAGTCATCTCTTCTATAGGAGAAAACAGTCACTCAGGTACAGTTAAAACCTGCAGGTGCATATATGCTACTGACAACACTTCTCTTTTGTGGGAAGGAAAAACTCCCTGAGTAGAGTTCTACGAAAAACAAAAAACCAAACAACCAGTTTAGGTATTTGAAATAGAGAGTACCTTGTAATTTCTAAGGACAGTCAGTTGATGTTGTAAACTTTTGTGCTAACAGAAGAGATAATGACTTGCTACTTTTGAAGTCAAACTCCTGGCTTTAACTACAGCTTGGTTCACATGGGAAAGACTTCACAGCTTTCTAGACTATGCCAGCCATCTGTGTCACCAGTCAGCCATTGGTTTTGCACTGGCTATGCTTGGTCAAGAGGCAAGAGTGATACCAGAATATAAGTAAGATGGTGTGGGAAGTCCCTGCTCCGCTTTACTGCAATGGTTTTATTTTCTCTTCCTTATCTCTTTTTGTTCCAAATGGGGTGGGAATGAAGAGATATGCCCCCTTTGCTTTGGCTGGCCTGGATTAACACTTCTCTGTTGCATGTCAAATCAAGGCAGCAGCAATCTTGATGCTGTTTGACTGAGCTGAAAGTTTTGGGGCTACATTAACTTTATGTTCCGTACAAAAACATGGATATCTTTTGATTCACAAGAAAGAAGCTGGGAAAGGGTGGGGCGAAACCTCCACATATTTTTATGTTGCCCAAATCTTTTGGGAGAGTACTACTGAGCATGAAAGAAGGGGAACAGGGACAGGTCACTCCAGTGTCAGATCATATTTTGCTGAAGCAATCACATTCCGTTCCTCAAGAAATTAGTAAGGCTGTTCTACACATCCCCCTGGTTTGCAGTAATGGAGCTTGGAAGGAATCAGGTTTGAGGTGTACACAGAAAAGCAAGCAGAAAGGTCACTTCTGATATAACCAGACCTTACTTTTCACCTCAGATGTCATGAGTGCGTTTGAAAGCTGTGGTGAAACCCCACAGCCTCTCTCACCTCCCAGAAATCTTTAGTCTGTGTCTTGCTTCCACCCCCAGGGGAAGAAATCATGTCTCTGACACCCTGGAGCAGCAGGGTACAGGGTCGGTAGGAAGCTGGGGTCAGTTCAGTTTTGTGACCACTCCCTCCTTCTGGAGCTGGTGACACCTTCCCTCAGAGAGGAGGACTCTTATGCTTTCAAGATTACTTTAGTCTTTTCATACTTCCTAGGGCTGTTTCAATTTCAGTTCATCTCTAGAGCTGAAGTGGGTTAATGGGACAAGATCTGGCTTTGAGTCTGGCTTCCACTCCCTGCAGTGTAGCAGTTGGTATAGGTTCATCTAACACTGAGAAGGGCAGATGCTGGTGTTCCAACAAGTTTAAGCTTTCTGGGTTTGTTTTTTTTTTTAAATAAAGACCTCTCACATACTGGTTTTTCCTGGGCTGCAGTGTGGGAGAGGCTGTGAGGAAGTCCAGAGCAGGATGCCCAGAGATGCGAGGGGACAGATTCCTGTGCATGTGGGCGCCCCAAACACACCCAAATTTCCTGGTCTGTAAAGCTGCAGCACAGTCATAATTCATGCAGTTTTATGTTTATATTTCTGAGTTACTGTTTAATCTCTCTATGTATTCAAAAATAAAAATCTGCTTTTTTCTTTTCCCTCTTTCTATTCCCAAACAAATATAATTAGGAATATAGGCCTAATCCTGCTATTTTAACGTCAGAGAGAGTAGAATTTGAGGCTTGATAGTATAAGCACAGCTGATGAATCTGCATATCAATGCGGTTTTGTTTTGTGGTGGGCTTTTTCCCAGTCCGCTTTATATTCCCTACTGATAAATGCCCCTTAAAGTCAGGGGCCTTTCTCTTTCAAAATTTAAAGGAACTTCTCTGCTGATATTTTTGCTTTTGTGAAGAAGCTGTATTTTGCAGTTGGTAATTTCAGCTGGTACCTATGAATATTTACTTCTCTATCCATATGCATAAATGTTGTCTCTATGCAGTAAATATGCACCTACATATAGACTTTAATTTTTTAAGTTGTTCATTGTGCAAGCAGCTTCCAGGCTCAGTGACAATGACTGTAGATGGAACAACTTGAGGCATTCATACAGCTTTCCACAGCCTTCCCACTAACTCAGTTCCTTTAATTGTTTTAAATTTGATTTTGATGGTGAGAACAATTAAATAAAGGTCACTTGCTATTGTGAAGACAGACACTATTTATAGCATAATTGGAGTAGGTTAAAGTAGAATTCTGAAAGATGGTTGTTTTTAATAGTGCTGTTCAGTCATCACTGGAGATTTGTTACTTGGACTTTATGTAAAGTAACAAACAGCACAGTTCAGGTGGCCATTTCACAACGCTGCTGTTGCTGCCCTCAGACCCTTTCCAACCCAAAGCTTAGAACCACCGTGACCCTCTGTACGCAGAGACAAAATAGTATGACTGCATGGGGTGTCTACTTGCCATGGGAGGACATCTCACTGACATTCAGACATGAGTACAGTTACATCAGGCTCCACACTTCTGCTCTTCAAGGAGGCTGTTAATTATACACCATCTTAAAAGGCACAAATGTGAAGTGCTGAGCATGGGTTTTTAAGAACCCCAATGAGAAGGAGTTGTGGTTTTTCTACAAGTTTAGTTGAAGTTCACATTTAAGAGTGTGTGTGTCAGCAGCTGCAGGCTGTCATTGCTGTGTAGGCTGGACACAAGGGCTTCTATTGGAAGGTGTTTATAACAGAACCAGGATTGCTAAAGATTGATGTATTTCATTGCAGATGTGATGAATATGTCACACAGCTGGATGAAATGCAGCGGCAACTTGCAGCAGCTGAAGATGAGAAGAAGACTCTGAACTCCTTGCTTCGGATGGCTATCCAACAGAAACTGGCCTTGACCCAGCGCCTGGAACATTTGGAACTGGACCACGAGCAGTCCAAAAGGGTGCGCACAAAGTCTGCCTCCAAAGCCAAGGGCAGTAACCCCAGTGTAAGTCACGTTCGGTCCTGTGGAGACAGGTCTGAAGGATCTGTCCTGAACAACCAGGTGTTTTGTAGTGAGAAATACAAAATCTATTGTGACTAGGACATATGTCTAGAAAAACCATATTCTGCGTCTTATTTTATGCTGTAACTGTCAGCCTAAATCCCCACTATCTAACGTCACAGTGAGTTGACTTGTACTAGTATGTTGTTGAACCAGGTAATACAGACTGTATTACGGTGATCTTAACTGTAACTAATGCTTAAGTATGGGGATGCTATTAACAAGTTAATAGTGGAAAGCAATTAGCTTTTTCCACAATTAACATGTCTGGGGTTTGCTGTTTATGGTATGTGTTAAGAGTACACCCGATAGAGTATATATATCTGGTGTTACTTACTGTAGTTTGTATAGCACAAATGTGATCCTTTCTCCAGGGTTGCAGCATACTTCAATAAATGCTTTCATAGGCAGAAACAAACAGAAAACCTTCCTTGTTACTGTGGCTTAAGTGGTGAAAAACAAAGGTTAAAATTAGAGCTATGTCTTGGGAATGCAAAGCCTTTGGAAACTGGAGTCAAACTTAATTTGCCTGTTGTAACAGATGTTAAATACTTGCTGTTGTATCACCACTAACCAAAGTCCTAAAGCTTTTATAGGCTATAAAAGCTAGAAGAAAACTTGGTACATTATCTAGCCTCTGCATCTCTCTCTTCAGAGGGATAATCAGAAGAAGCTTGCACATTTATATTAAAAATATGCAATGTTAACTAAATTTGATACAAAATTTAAAATGTTAAGAATTGAGATTCTACCTGGTAGACAGTTTCTCTTTAAGAAGTTATGTCCTGAAAGGATCAGTGTGGTCTTATGTTGCTCATTGCAAGCATAACGCTTTGGAAAGAACCTGTCTGAGATATTCTGTACAGGAAGGAACCTGTAGCCACACAATAGGTATGTGTAGAATTAATGTGACTACAGTCTAGCATTGTTGGTCACAAACAGTTTTTCTCAGCTCTCAGTGTTAACCTAAATAGGCAGCATTTCAGAGCTCTTAGAATTTTTTTAAGTACACGGAAGATACTGCATTCCATATGCAAGCCATGTGTTTCACAGAGCTCTACGTTAGAGGCACAGGAAATTGATCCAGATATCCTGCTAATAATGATTTATGAAGTAGCTTAGTGCACATACTAATCTTTAAAAATAAATAAACCTTTGTCTGATATTGAACTTTTAAGGGGCCTTTTTACCCACTTAATTACAATAAGTTTGACCGTATAAAAGTGTACTTTATAATTGGTGCCTACATAAGAGTAAAAGATTGAAAATGTTGCTTCTAAAATTGTGGAAAATTTGCGGAGCACTGAAAGGCATAGTTCTTTGTTTAACCTGAAGTTTGAAGTGCCTAGCCTCAGACTTTATTTTAATGTAAAGCCCTGTTCGTTTTGTACTCTTTCAAATACTTTTATATGCCTGTAGTGTTACTAAAAGAAATGCAAGCCTGTGCTGGTGAGTGCTTGACAGTGTGGTTCCCAAAGCCATTCTAACCCTGTGCTGTGGTTGTGCTCCCCTGCCCGTCCCTGTTGATGCTCACAGCTTGCTCCATGCGCACGCAGGAGATACCCCAGTGCTAACCGAACCTGATAAGAGCATGGTTGGTTTTCCTGCTGAGGGGAAACCATGGGAGATTTTGGCTTCCCGGATATTTTTAGGCATGTTGTGGGGAAGTCTTCTAAATTAATTTAGTGAGATTTGAAACAAATGGCTCTTTGCCGCAAAGCTGGGAACCATGGAAATGCTGCAGCTCAGAGCCAGAATTGCTTGAGAGGAAGAAAAAAACCTCAAGTGATTCAATTCTAATACATTTCTAAAACATGACTGCTTGGGGTTTAAACAAACTTCAATGCTGGTTTTAGAAACTAGGCCCTGTGTGTCTGTTATTACTTCTTTTAGAAAATACTGAATTCTCCTGAATTTGAGCTTTAATATTGCTAAATAGCAGGCTTGATACTTTAGAAGAGACATATTTTATAATTTTCAATCCTGCTTTTCCCTTTGCTGCACAATCTTCCAAAAGGCCTTTATTCTTCTCATTCCTACATAAAGTACAATTTAAAAATACGTGGTGAAAGCAGGCCTTTGAGTGCTAACTTTCTCTGCTCTAATAGACTCAGTAACAATTCTGCTTCCACCTTAGTAGGGAGCTTTAACACAGTTTTCACTGCTTCCGTGTCTCTAGTGACAGTACTTCTGTGAAATACTGATGGCAAAAAGGTAAGCTGGAGAAACTAATTGAATGCATTGGTAGGTTTCTTTTCAAATTAGTTGGATTTTTCTGTAACAATTTTGGTGTTACCAGACAGTGACTACTGCTTTCAGGCTTGGCTCATTCTTTCAGTTCCGAGTATGAGCAATTTTGCTATTAGCCCAATAGCTTTAGTGATCATTTCCATCTTCATTTCTGCAAATATTTAAAAAACCCGAAGAGCCAGCCTGACTGCTGTTTGAATCTATCACCAGTATAGTTTATCCTGTCAGAAAAAGAACTGAGGAACGGTGTAAAGTGACTAGATCCTGCTGTTTGTATTTTTAGATAATATTTAAGACTGAGTCTTTTAATTCTTGATTAACAATTCTTGAGATGTTCATTTGCTGTAAGTCTTTCATATCAGTCATGGGTTGGGGTAAAGCATGGAAAATTCCTTAAGCCATCACCTACCTCTGTAAGCAGGCTCTTCTGAATGATTCTCTGCATAGGCCTGCATGTTATACTGACCTGCATGTTTCTGGAGAACCTAAAGCTTCACTGAAAACATTTCTTGCACACTCACTGCTTTTAACTTATGCTTGAAGGGCAAAGCTTTATTCAGTACTTGTAAGAGTCCTTCTTTCTGCAAAGCTATTGCTTCCAGGCTGAGCCCACAAAGTCTTGTTCACCCAGTGGGAAGGCATCTGGGAGCTGGAGTGGCTGCTGTTCCCCCAAGCCAGCTAACAGACCCTCAGCCAACTAACCTGCCTGTGCAGCACATGAATGGGGTTAAGTTTTCAGTTGATTTAGAAATAAACACTGATTTTTTTTCCCTAATGCTATTTTATTTTTCCATTTTTCAGCTGTAGAGTAGTCCCCGGAGAAGGCCTTTCCAACAGTGCAACAGCATTTCTTAGCCCTCCTCACTGTGGTTCAAAGTGGTGGCCCATTGCACACAGAATGGAAACCACTGACCTGATCCTAACTTTTGAAAACACCTTTTCCTATATACTACCTGAAACCTTCCCTTACTGCCTGAAGCTATAATACAAACAAGCTTTACCTATAAATGCTGCTGCAGTAAGAAACCTTACAAGTGCTGAAGAAACCTACTTCAAATGTAATGCTCACCATATTAGTCTGTGCTCTCCTAGAAATGTTGGATGGGGGAATTTACTTCATTGCAGATGGTCATTTTTTACCTGATTGTTAAACCTGTGCACTTTTGATATTTTTCTTTAGCTTCTTTAATTCTTTATGTAGAAGAGTTTATATAAATGCAGTGGTTTGTGCTCATAGTCTCTCTCCAATTTGAAACTTGTGACTTATGAATTATATATCAGCATGTGGCAGAGATTTGGGGGGGGTCTAGATTGTGATTAGAAAAGAGTTTGAACAAAAAGCAGGAGCTCTGCTAAACTATGTGCTGTGCTTCAGCATCTTTTTTTTATTAAAATGTTATGCTTTATATGTTTAAATTGCTGATTTTTTTAACTGCCATGTTCATTAAGAAATCCAGGGTATTCAAATTCTGGGGTTTTTTTCATATTGTATTATTATTCTTAGGAATAGTTCAATGTAACAAGAAGAAAACTTGACTTTGCTCTGGTTAAAACTGTAATAGGCACTTGAAAAATATTAAATAAGTAGTATTACATATAAATTCCAGAATTCCTGGGTATTAGGAAGTTGAAGTATTATCGATTAACAGAATTTTATACAACTATACCAGTTAAATTCCAAATTGGAATTGTTTTGTTACTTTTTCATTTTATTGTGCCAAATTATGGTACATTTAGAAAGAAAAATTCTAAAGTGGTCAGTGATAGGGTGTTATCTGTCAGCGCCTTTCTGTCACTCATTATTGCCAGTAGTGCCTTTGATCATTTGAAGGGAGACTCTTAGAGTAGTGTAGACTAAGTCCTGTCACTTAGGAGGAATGGAATGGCTGGTTTGGAATTTGTTAAAGATGTGGAGCAATAAGTGCAAAGTGAACTCCCATTTCGCACATTTTTAATGGTAGGCTTACTATAGAGTTTATATATTCAAGGAATTGTAAAAAATTCTGTTAGTCAATGATATTTCATCATGCAAATCCTTGCAAATTCAGGGGTATAGAGGGGAAAAAAATCAAAACCACAAACCTGAACAAACCCGACTACACTTTGGGAACCAAATGGACTCACGTTGAACAGATGAGCAGTGTATGACCACATTTATGGTATCAGTCCGGGAGGGCGTCGGGAGTGTCGCTGTCTGTGGGCGGTGGAGGGGCAGGAGCCACAGCGCTGTGTGCAGATGTGAACCGCAGCACATCGGGATCTCCTTTGCATGTTGTATCTAATTGTGATTTCAGCAAACAGAAACAGAGAAGCGCACCACCAAGCCATGCCAGGTTCTCAGTGGCTTGGTGAGGCTCATGTGGATGATTAAATTGGTACTTGCTGGAGGGGAACCTTCCCACTTCTCAAAAAAAGTACAAATTAAACTAATATTGACAGTGCAGAAAAGATTTCTGTTTGCTGGAAAAAGCATTATTATTTCTAGATGTGGGGACTTTTATTTTCATATTCTGTTACACTATTGATTCATAAGAAATATTGTTGCATTTAAAACTACTACATTTGTATGTGGGTATTTATTTGAAATGATGTCAAAGTACTGTATTCCGTTCTATGTGCATTACCTTTTAGTGGTGGGTTGGTCTCCATTTAACGTCCTGTGCATGTATTCTTGCCAAGTAACCTTTACACAGATCTGAAAAACAAAAAAGGTAAACTTCTTAAAAGGATAACTGTGTGTTAATTGGATAACCTTAGGAGGTGGGGTGGAAGTCAAAACACTGCTTCCAGATTAATAAAACAGTTTTTAATCTAGGAAAGCAATGTGCCTGCGTAAAGGTAGTCGCATTGGCAGGAGCAATAAAAGACAAAAGAAATTGCGTGTTCTGCCTGTTGGTTTTGTGGTTTAAGAAGGTGCTGGTTTAAATAATCTGCTGAAGGGATTTTCAGCCGGAGCCCAAATAAATACTGATTTTTGTCTGAAAGAAACCAAATACATCACATGAAGTTTTCTGCAGAACTAGAAAATTAATTATTTGTGCTCACATTCAGGGAGCACCATCCTCTCCTGTTCCATGTTGCCTTCATGGATTAGTTTTGGCCTGGATCAGACTGGTTTAATGTGTCACCGGACAGACTTGCAAAAACACTTGTACTACTGGTACAGGGAAAGTAAGGGTAGGGCTAAGGCTGTGGTGACAAGTCATTCTGAAATTACATCTTAATTTCTCGTATACTCTCCAAAATACTCTCATACTCTTAGGGCTCCATCCAGCCTAGCCCTGAACACTTTCCTGGAAGTATTTCCTGGCCTGGCAGTGTTCCCTGAGCACCCTGGTATAGTGGGAGATGTACCTGCTCATGGCAGGGGAGTGGAACAAGATGGTCTTTGAAGCCCCTTCCAACCTGTCAGGGATTCTGTGAAAACACATTACGTTGATGTTTGTCCAGTAGAATTAGCAAACAAACTCACAAAAAGCCCTTGAAGGAGAATGCCAAAACTCTCAGGGCAAGGCTGAGGCTTGCCCCATCAATAAAAAGATGTTCCTGGATCAATGACTTCATATTGTCTCCTAGAAACATTAAATGTGGTTTTATACTCTAGTTTAACAACTCTTGTGCCCCCAGGTAGCATTCTCAGAACCATTCTGCTGATTGTTTCTCTTACCTGGTAGGAGTCACCTGCATGACACCAGCACATCAACATAATTTATAGCTGGAGTGCAAGATGGCAGTTTTTCCTTGGGCATTGAAAACACTTGCTCAGGGGTGTGCAATGAATAGCAGAGCATGCTTGCTGGGATACTTGCCCTGCTTGTAGAGATCTGCATTTTCTATAACAGGAGCCTTACTGGCAGGATGACCTACAGAAGAGACATGTAAATCCATCTGCATGCACCTGAGAGCCGACCTGTGAAACAGTAAAATAGGGTCATCCAAGAATGCTTTAGTAAGAAAGAAAATGAGAAAACAGTCAAAGGAGAGTATTTACATTAAAAACTTGTCTAGTGAATGGCTATTGATTAGAACATTTATTTCTCGACTCTTTTCTGTGTAGAAGAATCCCCTCCCTAAGCCCTGGAGGAAATGTTGCCTCTGCAGAGATGGAGGGTGGGTTCAGCATTCCAGCTGCAGATGTGGCTGGAGTTAAGTGTCTGGGAGAGGAATCTGCCAGCAAATGTCACAGTCCTGCTTGCTATGGAGTTAGTAATTCAGCAGTGATCCTTTGTTTCTTGCCAGTGAGGCTTGAAAACAAATTGCTCACTTCCAGAAAGAGGAACAGGGCAGATTTCTGGATGTACTGAGATGCCTAATGATCAGGGACCTGGAAGTTCCCAGGTACCTGGTTTTGTAGGATGAAGGCAATCAAAATTAAGATAGAGGTGCTTTTTGAAGATCCCAGTAGATAACATGGTAAAATTCAGCTAGACAAATATTTACAGTAGTTAGTATTTCAAAAATAAATTCACATGCTTGTGATTTTTAAAGGCTGATGTAGTAGATGGACCTACAGGGTGAGGAAAAGGTATTTTTGCATCTTCAAGAACTTTGAAGAAACAGTTAAAAACTATAAAGATCACCTCTGGGAGCTCATAACCAAGCAAAGCAGCTAGTTAATGATTATTCTGAGTATATTCTTATTTTTGAAGGTTATTTGGAATGTTTATCTATGAAAGCTTCAATCAAACATTCATTAGTCATTGTTGGGAAAATCACTCATATTCAAACCACTCAAAAGATAGCTTCATCTGTCCTTTCCCAGGAAGGGAGGGGAAGATGCTGCTTCCCAGTGCAAATGCAAATTTCCTCAAGAAGGAGCTATCACAGCTTGGGGAGGGGGGTGGGGGGGGGAGGGAAATGTTTTTCCTCCTCTTTCCTGGTATCTCAAAAGTAACGTGAGAGGTGATCTGCCCCTTACCCAGCCCTGTGACTTTGGGACGTGCTGCTCCTGAAGGAAGCCATTAGTTTTGATGATTACCAAGTGAAGGGATTGTAAAATGTCCTAGGTCTAGCAACTGTTTAGAAAACAAAAAACCCATGAAAGCCAGCTAACAAACTGGATCTGGTTCTAGATGTTAGAGTATTTTTGAAGCAAAGGTAATACACTGAGTGGGAGCAGTGTAATGAAAGCTGATTTTTGTGACTGGGCTGGAGAAAACCTGAGAAAAATTTTAAAATCTAGACCAAATCTATACTGACGTCTAACTAGGACAATGTATGTAATGTGTTACTTACAGGTGAAAGTTATATACATAAGCAAAGCTTGTAGATGAGGTGAGTTTAAGGCAGGCTGAGGTGAGTTAGTGCCTGTCCAGGCCTCCACTAGCCTCATGAGAATAAGGATTTAACTAAGTTGAAAATTACTTTCAGGGCAGAACCCCCAAATACTGTAGCTTTTGACTGAATCAAGTGTCATATTAAAAGGATACTCTGTGTACCTGTGTACTCAAATGTACCTGTGTGATTCTCTTTATGTTGCAAGAATTTTGAACAATTTTATATATTTGAAGCATCTCTGTTGTTACTTTTAAAATAAATGTCAGCAGGTGGGCATTTGGGCTGTGAATATCCTAGGCTAAAATACTGTAGCAGGTTTAATAGGCAGGGGAAACTTCCATACTGATGATTTACTATATGGTTTTAAAGCAATCATAAGAGGAAAAAAATGCCAGAAGAGCAAAACTTTTAAAAATAAATTCTCACTAGCAATTACATGATCCATTCTAAATAACAGCATTTTAAAATCTTTTTTTGAAACTGATCATTTCTGCTTTTCAAACAGCCGTCTATTTGAGGAATTACAATTCTCCTTTATTAAGTTGAAGGAGAGAATAAGAAACAATTCATTTAACTGTACTCTTCTTTATATTGCTTGACATAATTTCTTCTATATCTTCTCCACAAAACTTTACTCCCTACTTTTTACACAGAAATTTTCAGTTCAACATTGTCTCAGCATTCAGATACACGCTAACTTAAATTTAGGGAAAACACTCAATTTGGCAGTTCCATAATAACAAACATTTTCCCATTAATTTTTGGTGGTGAGACTGCTCCTAACTATGACAGTTATTTCTAGTTATATTGACTAAACATTCAGGCAGCTTCAACTCAACAATCTCAAATGTTGCTTAGCTTTTTTTCTGCTGTAGCTTCTACCCTGGAATTCAAATTAATGCAGCTCAAAGCTTTATCAAGGGATGAAGAATGAAATACTTGAGCCAGCAGTGAAACATCAGCTTCCTGCTATTGGCAGATGAACAACAAACCTTTATTGAGCCACGTATCAGAATCCTGGAGCCGGAGCAGAAATCTCCCGACATCTCCATCAGGGAGCAGAGTGCTGACATGCCATGGACAGTGTCAGAGGGAGGTTTTATTGTGTGATCTTACCTGGCTCTAACGAGTATCCTAAAATTACCCTGCCTATTATTAAGATGGGAAAAGCATTAATTCTTTTTAGCTGGTAATCAAGATATTGTTTAGTAACAGGTCTCAAAAATAAGATTCAGTTTGTAAAAGTAAGTTCCTTGTGGTTTTGTCTTTCTCTGTAGGGACAGAATTCTCAGCTACCATCTCTCACCAATACACAGAATTACCCAGTTGCTGAATGTCCAGAGCAACTCCCTTTGGAAGTCAGCTCAGAGAAATAATTTTGGTTGTGTTCTACGTGGAGGGATGAGAATCCGTGGTGGGAGCTGAAAAATAGTAAGAAACATAAAAGGGATGTGACCCTTATGCCTGAACAAGTAAAATAGACTTACTGGCAGCTGTGTGACTGGGGAGCAATTCTGGTAGAGAACACGAGATGGCAGTGCCAGAGAGGGCCTGAGAGAGCCGGAGAGAGCCAGGCAGGGCCTGACAGGGCCAGAGAAAGCCACGCAGGGCAGGAGGGAGCCAGGCAGGGCCAGGCGGCATCAACCAGCCGGGCTCATCCGTTCACAGGACCCTCTGCTGCTCCAAAGAAAATGGGAGCTGAGAGCAGATCAAAGCTGGTCACACTTCTTCCACACTAAAAGATTTGACTTTTGTCTCAAGAATTCTCCCCTTCATCCCTGCCCGTCTCCCTTTCATTCAGGTTTGCCATGGTTACCCATGGTTTTGTACAGCTCACCTCGGATGTATTTTATTTCTTGCTCTTTCAGCAAGTCACTGGCTTGGCAACTCAGGAGTATGAAGCTTTATAAATGGATACCAGTGCTGCAAATGATTATCCTGAGTCATATGACAGACAATAAATGGAACGACAGTTGGAAAGAAGTTTTTATTTCTCTCTCTCTTTTTTTTTTTTTTTTTTTTTTTTTTTTTTTTTTTTTTTNTTGCTCTGGTAACCCCGTTTACTTCCTGAGTATTCATCATTTGCCCATGTGTCACATAACTATTCTGGGCTTGCATAGGATCTGTTGCGCATAGAACTTGACCTTCTTGTTAATTTCAATGCCTAGCAGGAATGGGTTGGGGCAGCAAAAGCTGTCTTTAACTGTCTGCTAGGTCACAAGTTTGACTGTCTGGCAACCAGTGGGAGTTTGGTCTGCACCTTCCCCTTTGCCCATCCATCACCCCGAGTCTGAGAGCACTGCTTCAATCAGCATGGTCAAGGTTTCATCCCAGCTGAGTCCAGCAGCCAGTGGCCCAGCTGGGAGATGTGGCTGCCTGTAAGTGAGTATTTCTGCACATTCTCAGCTCACCACTCACTGGCATTGTCAGCTTGCAGGGAGGCTTTGTGAAAAGTAAAAAACCAGGCACGCAATGCCGAAGGTCCTGCAGCAATCATCCTATTGTACAGAGAGGAACAAAGCTAAAACGACTGAAATCAAGCAAAAATCTCATTATGTAATGGATAGCATGGCCACATACATGCCACATACATGCCTAGTTTCATTAGTTTAGGAAGTTTTGCTGCCAAGAGCTGATGTAGAAACTCCAGTAATTAGTCCCAGTGGTATACTTGCTAAAATGGGTGCAATTTCTAACTAGCAGATCAATCTGCTACATGGAAAGGAGTAAATGATGATATTATTTAATCAACATTTAAAGGCTATTAGCCCTCCTAGAAAGATTTGATTTGTCTCAGACATTTGAAGGTACTCCACCAGAAACTCCACTCTTGGATCTGCAGTTCATCTCCAATTGTATTTTTTAACTTGTGAGTGAAGTCATATGCTGGAACAGGTGCTGCTGGTGGAAAAGTATTTGAGCCTCACAAATGGATTGCTAGTTAAGACCACACTACTTAAAGCCTACCTTTGCTCATCATAATGACAGCTAAGAAAATATAGGTACGAAGACAAACAGATAGTCTAACATCTCCTGTCTATTAAGTATATCCAAAATGTTTGCACAAGGTAAAAACTAAATCTAGTATATATTTTGGGAGATAAATATCTAGAAATAGAAGTGCTTTGGCTAAAAAGTAAATCACAGATTATGACATTCAAGGAAGTTAAGGATTTATATAATTGTAAATATATATATATGGGTGTTGGAATTAGATGATATTTAAGATTACTTCCAACCCAAACCATTCTATGATTCTGTGATTTTAAAAACTTTCTTTGGAAAAAGTCACTTAAGGTATTTGTGCTGATCCATCATACCCAATACATTCTGTGCAAGGGTTGGTCCACTGATTCCTTGAAGACAGGAGATCCAAACTGACTTTTTGGATAAACTGACTGATTTAATAAATGAGGTTTACTTACCTGCGTTGCTGGGTACAGATGAGACATGAGATCTCTCATGTGACAGAAAACAGACATGTCATTGTAGGGCAGGAGCTGTATGGAGACCTTTCCCTTTGCTTAATGACTCCACTAAGCCCAGCCCAGGCTGGGCAGGACTGTGGTGAGCGCCCTGGGCTGTAGCACATGTGGCTGCAGGAGTAACTCATGACACTTTTGCAGTCGCCAAGATCCTGGTAACACAGACCAACCAGGTCTGTGAGTATGCAATTGATGATGGCTGCTGTGAAACTTTATGAGAACCTTTGACTACTTTAATGAAGAGTCATAGACAATCAGTTTTTAAGAAACATACATCTGTATTTTGGATAATTTAATAATAGATTACAGAAATATTGTACTAATCTTTTTGTTTTGTTTTTTTTCAGAGTAAAGTTTTACTAAATATTTTGTCTTCAGCTAATTTGCTGGGCCACCCTTAAGTAACAGAGTAATTCCATAATTGATGAAATGTAGGTAGAGTGACAAAAAAAAGATGACAACTCTTTTATCAGAATTCAAAATGAATCAGTGTTTGTTTCTGAACCTAGATTGACAGTGATTAGGGTGACAAAAATCAAGTGCTAGAATTCCCTCTTTCTGTTAAAAAGGTATACCTTATATCTGCCAGAGTACTGTGGCATGTATTAGAAGTCAACATTTCTGAAGTAAATTTCTAATCTAGTGCTGCCCAGTAAAACAGTATTTCTCTCTCCTGTTTGACAAAGATTCCAGTTTTAGTACCTTTCTAATCAAAGCAGCAATCTGACAGCATCTCAGTTGGGCTGATTTCAGGGTACTGAAAATCTTGGATAAAATCTGCAGTGCCCTTTAGATTGTTTAATTTTTGAAAAGTGTTAACTCTAATCCTGCTAATTGTTAAAAGCACTTAGGTACCTCTGTGCTTTTTCCTTTTGAATAATGGGATCTGTGTTCCTGAAAGTCACTGATTGTGAAATGCATCACCGTTGATGCAAGACTCAATTCATAAAGCATATCTTGTTTTTGAAGGTAATGCAAAACCCAGTGTTGTTTAAAAGTGTTTAATTGAATGGTGACAAGATATGGCTCCTCATTTACTTTATAATGTGATGCAAGGATAAATTTTGAACATGGGAGCTGAAAGGATCTTCTGGGTCACTGAGTTCACCCCTACTGCTGCAAATTAATGTGCACATCTGAAAAGCCAACAGCTTTAAGTAATTTAAAAATATAAATGCAAACTCACAGTAAACAGAACTTAATTTATGCACAGAGGTTTCTATAACCACTACGAAGTCAGCCCTGGTATTCTGGCAACAGCCAGTAAACAGAAAGACACTCACTGACAGGTGAGGATTCTGCTGTCTGTCACACGTTGGCTGTTAGCTAGTGGTCAGCAACACCTCCTCATCCTCATCATCCTCTCTGGTGAGGATGGACAGTCACACATTAAGTGTAACCTTTCTAAACAACATGAGTGCCCTAGTGATCCACCCTCATTTCATTCCCCAGAGACAGAAGTGAATGGATCTACCACCCTTGTAGCTCATTTTTTTTGTCAAGCAATGGCCACAGGATTATTGTTTTCTCCAGCCCAGCATTTAAAAGATGAAGAATAGCTCTTGTGTCCTCCTTGGACATAGAGGACATTTTCAGCTGTGGAGATCAGGCTCCAAAAACAGGTGGTGCACTGATCATTCACTACCTGTTGTATGAACCTAATTCTGCTTTCAGAGAGCCTATAAAAGAACTCTGAAGTATATTACCTTAAAAAGATCTGAATCAATTTAAATGAAAAAAAAATCCTGTTAACTCAGTGTATAAAGAATACCAGTGATATTAGAAAGTCCGGGACTGGAAATGTCTCAGTGCTAAGAAAAGTTGACATTCAACCCCCAGTAAATATTTAAGTTCAAGTACTTCATGATGTGCAGATAAAATACTATTTCCATTCTGCTTAAAAATCTCATGCCAGAATTTAAAAGCTGCCACAGGAGCTGTGTCCCAAATGGAGGGCTGCTTTACTTTTATTTGCAGTTCCTTATTTCTGTATAATGTTCTGTGGGGTTTTGTCCCTCTGGATTTTTGGCCACCGTGGTAAGTGGGGTTGGTGAATGTGGAATAGACTTGCTTTTGCCTAAGACATCATAAAAAAACCCCAAACCCAAACAAACCAAAAAAACCCACAACAAACCAAACCCCGTCACAGTATGATTTTGACATAAAAATATTTTGCCTTGAAAACCACCTTTGATCAATTATTTCTTTCTGACTTCCTCCTCCCCCCCCCCCAATTTAAAAGCAACAGAATAAGTTTCAGTGCTGCCATAAAATTTAATTGTTTTTATTGCATTTGCTGGATTAATCTCATTGTAAATGAGAAATAAAGCAGTTCTGGTTTATCTGCAAGTGCAAAGGCTCAGCTGTGAATTCATGAGAATGAGATTGCACAAACACTCAAAAGACGTTACAGTAATCTTCAAATCTTCATTTTCACATGAAAATTAGTCTTTTCAGAAAGGAAAGAAAACTCCAATCAAAATTCCAAGATTTATAAATAAGGACTCTGTGTACAAAGGAACTCTGTGTTTGCCACAGAGTGTCATATGATGGCAAAAGAACATGAGGGTCACGGCAAGGATTACATGATCCAGAAGAAAACACAACACGCATTTCCTACAGGAAAAGCATGTCAGACAAAACCCATGTATTTGCAAAGCCTTGGCTTTTTGGTCTCCAGTGTCTTGTTAAATCTAGAAGAGGTTGTTCCTATCCTCATTAAATCTACCTTTCCTGGACATGCAGTGGTAATCCTCATTGAACTTCAATGCTTACCCTGAAGAAGAATGACTTTGTATTGAGAGCTCATCTGGTAACAGAATTTTAATGCAATAGGACAGGCAAGTTTTTTATTTTTGGAAAGAAAGACTATTTGTATGAACTTTGCTAACCACTAACACTCTATTTATTGGCACTTTACTCTTACCCTTGCACACGTATGCATTAGATACCAAGGGATTAGTATCTAAACAATTAAAACCAACTCAATATAAAGACCATATTCAATGGACATTGCCCAGTGCTTCAAAGCTTAAAGAAGTTAATTGGAGTGTGCACAAAGCAGAATTCGCAGCTAAGATTTAATAAAACTAAGACCTTCAGATGTTCAGCAAGGTCCAATTCATTGCAGAAAGTTTCCAACCAGTTTCTAATCTATTTAACAGAATCTTCAACTTCTTTGAGACTAACTGTGTGAATGGCAGAAATGACAGAAATGTTGACAAGGCAGACTTCTTTCTATTATGACTTCCTTCATAAGACATGAGGGGAAACAGCTCAGGTACCTGAGACTGTTGGATTAGAAGAAAAGGGCTTTACAGAGCTGGATATATATCTACTGCCTGCAACTCAATGAAAAGTGGCATCCCATGCTTGTTACTCAAGAGTCATAAACTATGCTGTAAATGATCCCAGGATCATTTTGCTTCTCATGGTTTTAAAGGATTGCACGCCTCTCAATTCAGGTGGGAAGAAAGTTCCAGTATTCTGGGCAGGTGTCCCAGCAATTTCTTTTGTCTTCTGCACTGTTTTGCTATTTTGCTGGTAGTGTCAGACCACCTTCTTTTTAGCTTTTATTCCTCCCAATCCCTAGCAGAGCTGCAAACCAGAGCTCTTGTTTTCTTTGTTATTTATCTGCTGAAACTTCTCTCTGACTCTACACCATTTACCTTGGTTGGAGACATGGCTGATTTCCCAGATGTAAAGAAATTGACACTGGCCCTCTATTACAATTTTGCTGGTAAAAAGCAACGGCTACAACTTGCTGAAATTGTTAACTCACTCCAGAATAACTTGACTGATTCTGGTCAGAGATACAAATTAAATGCTACAGATAGCCAGACTGTAGATACTGAGTGCCTAAAAGGAAAAATGGTCCAATTATCTAGGAAAAAAACAAAACAAAACAAAACAAAACAACCACCCCCACAACAATGAAAAAAAACCCCAACAAAAAAACCCCACAAAAACCCTACAAACAAACAAAACAAACAACCTAAAAAACAAACCAAACCAAAATGCTGGCTAGGGTGGGGAAAGAATTGGACAGGAAATAAATAGGTAATTTTAAGGGATGTGTTATTTGGTGTTCTGGTGCTATATCTAACAAGTTTATTTGCTTAAAATAAAGCTTGTCTCAGCTGCACAATTTTTAGCATGGACCTTGCTTTCATGTCAGCAAAGAACCTGGGAAATTTCCAACAATTTGTAAGTTTCTTTCTGCTACTGAATCTCCATTATACCTGATAACCGTGCAGCAATGATTGGTGAGCTTGGATCTGTTCTGGTGAAAACACTGTAGAGAACCCACCTCACTGTCCTAAAGGACAGGACTAATCTAGGAGAGCCATATCCATTTTTTTCAGCAATAAATGTTTGAAATAATTAGTTTTGTTTTAAATTTGTGTATATTGATGTTTTTATATTGTTGTATATATTAAGTATATTAATGCTTTAAGGTAGGATCTTGAAAGTAACAGGTTGGATTTTCAAAGTGACAAGAAATCCAGATTGGTTCATCACTGAGGAATCTGCTTTCTTACTCTGGTTTATTTAGACCCTAGTCATAGAGTTGATCTAGAACAGCTACTTCTTTTATTCTGGAATGATTAGTCCACAGAAATTAATTTTGGGAATGTCACTGCAAAACTGCATTTCCATTCCACCACACTATTGAAGCGCTCAACAGTATATTTCCACACTAATGCCTGCATCAACATTGAATTTTTCAGGGGAAAGGTAAAGAGCAATGACAAACTACTGGGTAATAAAAAATAGACTAAAGCCCAACACGGATAACTTTTCATTTCATTGCTTTGCTGTTTCTTCCTGAAGGGAAGATGCCTTTGTGAAGACCATTTTACATGTCTTTGTGTTTTCAGAGACGGATTGCTTAATAGGTACTTTTGTTTTTCTCTGTTATTTACTCCTTGTGATAAGAAGCTGGGATCTTAAATCTCAGAAAGCTCTCCTTTAAATATGTGCCTCACTTGAACAGGCAGGGTTTTACTTCTGTGGAAGGAGCACTTCACCAGGGCTAAAAAAGAGAGCATCACCCTCCAACTCAGCTGCAATCCCTCCTACCTACAGGGTCCCACTGCCTGCCCAGGCACAGAGTAGTGAGTCAGGTGGACCTTCGGGACTGAGTATTTAAGAAGCTCTTATTTCTTGCAATGTTTCTGGGGGGTGGGAAGAGGTTGGTGGGGTTTGGTCCCTCAGACAAAATTCATATCTGAATTGCTCTCTGACATGTATGTGGAAGAACAGGTCAGTTAGAGAAACCATGCACAGCCCGGGATCTCTCCTGGGCCTCGGCATGTGTCCCACAGCCGCCCCAAGCAGCTGCACCGAGAAGCTTTTGGCTCCAAGGGCAACAGCCGGTGTAGAGCCTGTAGCCCTTAGATTTTCCCTTCTATTACTCGTGATGTGATTTTGAGCTTCGCCCTGGGCTCGTCCTCTTTCTTAACGAAAGGACTCATAAACACCTTCTTTGTGACGCGCGAATTGTGAGGAGCTTGGGCGTCCCTTGCTCCCTGCAGCTGCGTCCCGGAGCCCACCGGTTCACTTGTGAGGAGTGGGGTACCCTCGGTTAGCCCAGGACGGGTCTGGCTCAGCGGGAGCTCCTGGTACCGCTGCCCAGGGGCCACGCAAGCGGCAGCCGCTGCTTCCCCAGGGCCAGGCGGGAAAAGGGCAGGAAAGGGTGTTCTCCCCCTCCCCTTGGCCCCCGGCCCTAGGGAGGGGCCACCCCCGCCGGGTGCGCCCTTTCCCAGCCGCTGCCCCCGGGCCGGGAGCAGCACCTGGGCCCCCGGCGGCCGGGGCGGCCCCTCCGGCGTGTCCCGCTGCCGCCTGGGCCGGACCGGGGCGGGGGCGCATCCCGCCTTCGCCGCCTTCAGGGGCGCCGCGTCCCGCTGGCGGCGCCTCATGGCGCGATGCAGCTGCAGTGGGAGGGAGAGGAAACCCACCCCCCTCGCCCGGCGGCCGCCTTTGTAACCGCCCGGCCCAGCTCAGCGCGCAGCGGCTCGGGGAGCGCCGGAGCTCGGCGGCGGGAGCAGATGGAGCCGGAGGGTAAGGCTGCGTCCAGGCCCCCGCGCCCCGGCCGCGATTCCGAGGGAGCCCCGCGCTGGCCCGTCGAGTTCTTGGCGGAGGTTGCGGCCGCCGCGGGGAGCTGGGCCGGGAGCGAGGCGGCGCGGGGGTCCCGGCGGGCCGCGGGCTCTCTGCGGCGCGGGCGGAGAGGCTGGTTCCCGGGTCGCTTCCCTCCCCTGTCCTGCCCTGCCCTCCCCTCGCCGGCCGCGCGGTCCCGCCGGCTCTGCTGGCGCCAGGGCCCCGCTCCGCCGGCGCCCTCGGCGGGGAGCCCGGGGGTCGGGCCGCTCCGCCGGGGGAAGGTGGGGGCCCAGCGGAGCAGCCCGCATGGACCCGGGGGCGCGCTCAACTAACTTTCTTTCTTTCTTTTATTGATTTTTTTTTTGTCGTTCCCTGCCCCCGCGAGCGGCTGGCGCGGTTCTGATGCAAACCCATCGCCGGCGGGGCCGGCCCGCCCTCCCCAGGCTGAACCCGCAGCGGCGCTGGCTGCGCTACCCACGGCCTCCCCAGCGCCAGCTGCGGGCTCACCCCGAGCTGCCCCGCACACACACCCTGGACCTGGTGTCCCTGTGCGGCTCACAATGGCCAGGGAATCCATGTTTGAGTAAATGCAGCACTGAGTTGTGTAAATATATTTTTAGTTCTCCTAAACCCACACAAAATCAGTTCCGTTAAACATTCATTTCAGTAAGAGTGCTATTAACTTATAGATTAAATTAATTATTGTTACTCTATTAACGTATAGATGAAATTTATTTCCTGCCAATCCATATTATCCACTTATAAAATGCTGAGGGTTTTTTCCCTCTGTCCTTTTTAAATACCGTTTGGAACTGTTAGTACTCTAAATGTAAACCATTTCCAGTTGCAAATTGGAAATCACTGAACCATAATGGTGTGCTGTGTTTAGCTGTCTGTTTCGGTAAAATCAGCATTCTTGTGGGGAAAAAAAAAAAGAAGGAAGGAAGGGGGGTGAAAAGCCTTAAAACCCTTTATGAGATTCATGTTTAGAAGACTGGCCACATGCATCGTAACTGTTTTTTAAACCTCAGTACCTGTGTCACATTTTCCATTCCAAATATTAAAGAGTGGTTTAACTGTGTTAAAGGGGTATACGGTAGACTACCTTAGTTCCATTGCAAGCTTTAGGGTATTTTAACACAAAGGAAAATAGCTCTGCAACATAAAAGAATCTTGCAGCGCCTGATATGCAGTGGCACCGAGGAATGGGAGAGACTATTGGCAATGGTTAATGATCAGAATTAGTTTTGTTGAGAAGTATACAGAATGGAAGGGGATTATGCATGATAGAAGTATTCTTGCATTCTTTAGAAGAAGTTTATCTTTCATAGAAAGCTGTTTTTCACAACACTAGAGGATGTTTTAGAGTTCATACTCCATCTAGCAGAGCTATGTTTATAATATCCCTTGAAATAAGCAAGCTGAGTTGTTCCTGGTTTAGCTTACTTGTGACCCATTTCTTTATATTTTGTGTGTTCTTACCTCAATAATGCTAAAGAAAAATGATAAAAAATGAGACTGAGTTTGAAGGAACTCCTTTTAAAGAAACAAATTCCTATTTTTAAAAAGTGGAAATTTTCTGCCCTGCTTCTTGGGTAGGTAAAAGCAGGGTCAGTCTAGGAAAGGTTATGGTAAGTTGCAGAGCTGCTGAAGTTCCCCACCTGCTCTGGTTCCAGAGACAGTCAGGCAGTCTGACCTCTGGCATCTCCTGAACTCCCTGGGTACCAGTCTTCAGTGCATTAATTTTTAGAGGCTGATCCTCCCGCGTGGGTTGGAGCCTACAATAGCTGAAATGCCCATGTCAGCAGCCTCCCGCTCTGTCGGTGAAGGAGCCAGGGTTCTCATATCGGTTGCTTGTAGATTGCAATACAGGCAATAAATTACTGTAAAACCAGTTGCTTGTAGATCGGTGCAATATGTGACCGTCTGTATGTATGTGTTTATTATTTTCTTGAGTGTGGTTGATGCTCTTCGGTGAGATGCACATAGTCCTGTCTGGAATTGTTCTTGAATGGAGCTGGAATTGCTGTTGTCCAGTCTCATTTGGCATAGCTTCTTGCATTTAAATGAATGTCTAAAACTCTTGCTGAAGGCAAAGCTGCAACTTTCTCTTTCCAGAGGACCTCTGCCTCTTGCTGAGTGTGCAAATCTGGGTGGAAGTGGGATGTTGAAACCTTGTGACACCAGGAGCGACAGACTTGGGAAGTCTGAATCCCAGGTGATGATTTTTCACTTGTGCATTGTTTGCACTGCAGTGTTTTCAAGGCAGTTTTTTGTGGCTGGATTTTCCAAAGTATTCCAATGTTGTTATACTCTGAGTTTCCTGATCAGGTTCGGTATGTTTCGTTTTGAGAAAGCTTTGTTCTCAAACAAGTTATGAGCTATGTGAGATGGAGTGATGTGGGCAGTGCAGCCCTCTGAAATATGACCTAGAGTCCAACTGTTTCCTACTGGTTTTCAATGAAAAATGTACAGCTAACTTCTGCAGGAGGTTTTGGAAGCAGCTTTGTCTTTCCATGTGTCTATAAGCTCAAAGAACACTGAATGTTCTTGACTGAAACATATCCGTTCCTGCTGATCAAGCTCAATAATTATGGATGCATGGGGTTTTTTTCCAGATTGTCTTTTTTTGTTTGTTTGTTTGTTTTTTGTTTTTGTTTTTGGGATCTTGATAAGATTATTGGAGATCAATAATGGTTCCTGCTTTGGTCAGTGAGTGTGACCCAGTGGTCTGTGGGAGAATGGAAAGGGCAGGGAGTGTACATGCAGCAATGATGTGATTAATGCTTTAATTCCTCTGACTGTGCACTGGTTTCTACTAAAGGAATGAACTTGTGAAATGCTTTTGCGTAAAATTAATTTTTTTTCTTCAAGCTGTTTCATTAAAATTTGCATTTTAATTTTTAAATTTAATTTTTTCATTTACCGAAAACTCAGTTTAAAACTAAAAGAGGTGACTGGTAAAACATAAGTAATGAATATTTCTAGTTCCCTGGATACAGATGTTGTGTTAGACATCTGAGCCATTGATTGTGTAGATGTTAACTTCAGTTAAGTGAACAGTGGCAGATTGAAAGCAATAATAACTACTGTGTTATCCATTTGTATTGACATTATCAAATGTTAATGTGAAATTTGATGTTTCACTTGAGAGACCGACAATGACTTGTGATTCTCACATAATGATGAATATTGATACTCTTTTGAAAATGTGTCTCTTGTTCTGAATTCTCTGAATTAGCTGAAAGTTCCTTTTAAGTAAAAAATAACGTGACTTCATATTTTTCTCAGATGTGGAAACTGAGTACATGACATAGCCTGAGCTAAGATGGGCTCGGACATGAGTGAGAGAGAGGAGAGGGAAAATAAGAGGGAGTATTATTGAACTCCTTTCCATGATGTGACAGCTCTGGAGCCATGCTGCATGCCTGTTATCAGCTCTCAGGACTCTCATTTTTTTTTGTCCTCTGCCAACCCCTTTGAACATGCCATTGAGAACTGAGCCTGGTACCCTCGAGCACAGGACCCCAGACCTCCATGGTGAAAATCCATGTGAAATTGAAAATAGATGTCTGCAGCTCAGTGTTGCATTCTGTGGAGCAGTTGGGAGGCAGTCAAGTCACAGCATGGAACTCTGGCTGGTTTGGAGGTTATGTGTGGTGAAATTTGAGATGCCTTTGTTGGTGGAACAATAGTGAGGTACACTGGAAAGTGCTTGCAGGGGAGCTATTTTCCCCCTCCCTCTACTCTCCCCGCTCCCATTTCCAGCCAGCTTCTAAAAGCAGTGGTTATTATAACTAGATTTGCATTTTACACTTTGCAGTATTTTAAAATTTTATGGGTCTTTGGGTTTCATTTCACAGTTTGTGACTGTTCATTCTATCTGTGCTGCCTGTTGTTAGGAGTTCCTGATACTACAATACCGAGTGCTTTAGCTGGGTGCCAGGCGAGTGCTGTGCCAGCCTGTGCAGAGAAGATGTGCTGGTGCATGGTGTCCCTGCCGGTGACGCCAGCTGGAGTGACAGCTTTGTGCTCATCTCTGCTCCCTTGGTGGTGTGGCCGTTGCCTTTTCTGGCAATGGTCACCACATTCTTCTATGAGAAATACCTAGCCCTCCAGTTGTAGTCTGGCTTCTCAGGGTTAACTTGTTGAGTTTAAGTGGCATTATTTAAAGCACATTGCCTCTGTGGTCCCTGACCACTACCTCACAAAATGCTGTTCTCCCTGTCTTTTCTTCTGGTTTTACTGACTTTTGTTGCTATTTTTGTCTTTCTGTGAAAGAGTTTATTGGTATTACCTGCTTTCTTGTTTTCTGGGTTGTACTTTTCTTGCTATTTGCCTGAGGTTAAGACACTGTTGGGACAGAAAGCCAATGATTTAACTGCTCTGAGAGGGCTAGGTGAAAATTGAGGTGGAAGGCTGAGAAGAGGATGTTGTTGACATAGCAGAATCTCAGTCATGTCATGCAGGGCTCCCTTGAGGGATCCGTGAGGGGCTCAGCAAAGGGAGTTCATTAACTCCTCATCTATAGTCCCTCCATTAACAAGGGATGAAATTCCTACCTTGAAACCAGGCCATTTGAATAACCTTTCAGATATTGACACAATACTTTTGTCCCTCAGTCTTTCTTCTCTCCCTCTTAGTATAATTTATTTTGTGGTTATGAACTCTAAAAACCAACAGCTCTTTCACAGATAACCATCAGCATAAAAAAGTTGCAGGAGTGCTAAAATGGGTTTTTTCTCCTTTATTAAGAAGCCTGGCACTGACTGAATGACTTAATGTGTTTTAGTGGTGGGGCTGGTAAATCTGGCTTTACTGTCACATGGCACCCCAAGAGGCATTATTGGTCCCTCTCTGTACTTGTGTTGGGCACCAATAGCCTGAGAAGGATGTTTTGTGTCTTGAAGAAATACGTCAAGGGTTACCAACTTTGGTGTCTTAAAATGCTGGTGACTTTCTAGAGACCTTAGAGTCACTAAAGGCAAGAAAAATAATTTCTAAATTTTAAAATTTTGTAGGTCTCTAGAGTACATTTAAATGTGCTGGAAGTATTGATAACTGTTCAGAGGGCACTCTTGAGGTTGGCTCAGAAGCAGTCATTGAACCGTGAATAGAGTAATGTAGAATTAATGGTCTTCAAATCTGTTGTTTGTCATAGGAAAAATGCATCTTTTGGAATGACAGAACCTTCAAGGTACTAACAGGGACAGAGCAGACCACTGGCCATTGCTGTGAGAGGTGAGGAGCTTTGAAATGGTCCTCATGCATTTCAGCATGGCCATGAGCAATTACTTTACTGTAATTGCATTTTAAAATCTTGAAATGTCCCCTTCTGAAGGATTGTTCCAGTTTATTTCTTCTTTATTCATGTAACTTGATGCTGCTTCGTAGAAATTCTTTTGTTTAAGGAATATTCAAGGAGAGAGCCTTTTTATGCTGGGCTATTGAATTAATCAATTACACATGGTATTTGCCATTTTTCTCTCTTCAAGCATTTTGAATAATCTCTGCTGAAGTACACAGAACCACTGCTAAAAGTGTAGTTACTTTATGGTTAATTTCTGGTACTCACTGAGATGTTTAATTAATGTGAATGGCTAAAACACTAACATAGAGTCCAAAGTTGACACTGGTTAGATGTCAGCCTGTTATGGGAAGCCCAAACTCTATCCTTGGGATGGAGCATTTGGATACAGTGTGTGCAAGCAGCATGCACATCTGTACATGGCATCATGGCAATCTGGATGGAGATTTTTGAAGGATACCAGTCTTGATATTAAAGAATCTAATTTCTAAAAGTCCAAAGAACCCAGTCGTCCCAGTATTTTTTGAAAGACAGGGTGACATCTAAATATCACTTGGATGTCAGAGGTTTCTCCTCTTTGTTTCATACTTCTGGAAAGCAGGCAGTATTTTATACTTCTGAAAAACAGGCAGGTGTCTGAATATAATGAAGGAATTTAACACTGGGCTCTAGTTTTCTTAAACTCTTGGCCTCTTTTTATTCTTTCTTTTTTGGCTTGCAGGCTCTGAGCAGAAATTCTCTGTTGGTAACTTAACCCTGAGCAAATATTTACATTCATGAGATTCTTACTACAGTAATCATTTTGGGCCTTGAGGCTGGAACAGGGTGAAAGTTAATGTACCAAACACTGGGACAAGGAAGTGTGAAAGGACGACCAAAGAAGCCTCCAAACATGGGTTTACCATGTTTGATATGAATCACCTGCTAAGTGTAATTTGGTTGTCACTTTCAGAATGAGATCTACAGAGATACTGTGTTTTCTACCACTGGCCCAGTGTGTTTGATGGGGCCTTGTGATTTGAGTTTCATCCACCACTTTAAAAAGCTGAATAAAAATGTTTGTGTGAAAACTGAAGGAAATGAAGTAGTAGAATAGAAGACTAAGATAGAAAAAAAGGAAAAAGTGAGTACAATGCAAAAAAATTTGATAGGGACATAGGAAGAGATTTTGAAGAAAGAGAGTTTTAAAGTCAATATTAGTAAGTAATCTGAAATTTGTCAAGGAGGAAACTTGTAGAAAATTCTCGGGGAGATTAACCTGTGGGCACTGCAGAAGTAAGGGAAAAGTTCTCCAGGCTAACACCAACAGAGAACTGAATCAATACAGTAAAGGAAGGAGTGATCTCTCTGCAGACCAATGAATGAAAATACTAACAGATCTCAGCTTCCTGTAGGCTTAGTTTTTTTCCTAGATTTTGCTGTTACAATCGAGCATCATGCCCGGTGCTGGCTGCAGTGTTGCTGGGAAAGACAGGGAATGAGAATGTACTCAGTTCTCACACTCTTTGGGGGAGAAATATGCAAGGTTCCTCATGGAGGCTCTCAGTGGGGGATAGTGCTTCCTCACACAAGCCCATCTTGGTCATGCCTTTGGAGATGTGTTTGGAGCCCCAGGAGTTTGGTAGTGGTCTGGCCCTTGGGTCAACCCACTGCAGCTCCATGCTGCTGCTGGTGAGCTGCCTGGAGAGCAGGGGTGTGCGCACCTGCGTGGGATAGCTGAATACATAACCCAGTGCAAGCTGGGCATTGTATTCCCTCTTAAATTGGATGGAAGAGGGGATTGTGCCCCCATAGGTAAAACTGTGTTGTTGGTTGACACAGTTGTACTGGAGCTGAACCTACAAAAACTGACAGTGATTAGGGCCTAACCCACAGGCTGCAGTAGTGTACAGCTGCATCTTGGTGCTACTCTTAGGGGTTTGTATTGAAGTAACATATGTGGGTTTTCTATTTAAATTTTTTCCCCATTTTTTGCTTTTTTGTTGAATATCCGCAAATCCCCTGACTGGGGGTAGATGAATTTTGCCTGGAGGAAAGCTTCAGCTCTTCCAATTTCCTGTTGGAGCCAGGTGTTCCACCTCTGTGAGTCGGTCTCACTGGCTGTGGGAGTCATTCATGCAGAGTGAAGTTTCTCATGGAGGAACAAACAGTACTGCCTGCTGAGCTCTCCCAGATCTGTTTTACTAATTGCTATTGAAATTCTTTCAACCTGTTTCTTAGCTGTAGAAATGCAGAGCCAAATATCAACATTGGGAGGAGAAGTCCCCCTCTAATTACTGCACGGTTGAGAAATGCATTTCCTAAATTTTTTTTTCTTCTTATGCAAATACATGCCTTGTTTTGCCATTCCTACTTTACTGGTGGAAGTGCAAGTGTTCACAGCTAGGGGAGAGTAAGATTTCCTCAAAATAGTAAAGTAAAAATAATAGTTTAAAAAGATCCTGTCTCGTCCATACTGTGTGGAGTTGTTGGAACTGGGTCTTTGATTGGAGTTACGGCTGCTTGATCTTGTTGGTTGTGTAGTCAAAAATGTTTCTTCGCTTGGAATGCAGAGCAGATGCTTTTCTTATTCACTTGAAAGGATAGTCTGATGTTTTGTTGGTATTTCCCAGACCATGCAAGTCCCAAAAATTATTTTAAAAACTGCTAATCCTCTTCTTAAAACAAAGAAACTACCAAAGCAAGTTTTGAGGATTGGAGAGCTGCTGTGTTACTTGTCCATCTACTTGGGGGTTCTGGCCACAGACTGAAAACCTTTGTAGCAAGTGGTTATGGAATAGCTGGCAGCAGGAGGTGGTTTTATTATTTCTTTTCTTCCCCCTACACTCAATTGTTTAAAAATTCCATTGTGTCTTAAAGCTGGAGAGTTCCCCGCCTCACAGAATTCATCGAAATTGAAATTTTCTTACTGTTGGCCACAGAATTTCTAGTTGTTCAGAAACTGTATACAGAATTGTGTCACAGTTTAACTTGTATGTTTGAAGGGTTAAAATGTTTATCATGACATTGTATCACGCGGGTGGATGTTCTACCCCACTCCTCTCGGAAAGCGTTGCATTTTGGGTTTGGGGTGATTCATTCCAAGCTATAAGGAACCTGCAGGTGAGTTGTCTCCAGCTGCACAGTGTGCACTGTTTTATTGCTCCCATTTCTCTCCTCCCTCATTTTGCATTAGGTTTCACCATGGAGACTTGAGCAGGATCTAGCTGAATGATTTTTGATGACACAGTGGTGGTTTCCTCTCTGATGGAGGGTCAGAAACCCAGGAGTCATAGGTGGTGCCTGTAATCTGGGAGAGGCTTGGTGAAATGCTCTTAAAAATCTCAAACTGTGAGAACACAGGTTTTAAATTTGGCGGTTTGATTCCCCTATATATGCTTTTGCACCTACATTGCTTGGGTCTCCCAACCACAAAGGTATTGGCTGCTAAGAGTATATTGCAAATCTGCTGAACACATTAGATTATCCTGTCTCCTGTTTCCTGATCTGTTTCATTAGCTTTATTGGATGAACATCAAATTCCTGTGGAGTCCTGGTCATCTGTTTGTCCCACTTCACCATTCCTGAGGAACCCTCGAGTACTACTGATGTGGCTTAGCATCAACCTACCACTATTGTTTTTTTTCCCCCAGCTGTTCTTGCTCTCTTCCCTCTGACATATTCCAGTTCTGTGGAAGCTCCAGGATATTCCTGATGACATCTTTTCCCAAGATGTTTCTGCTGTGACATCTGCTTGGCTGACTAATAAAAATTAATAAACCTTGAATTACTGCTGTTTGAGCTGAACTGAGCCTTGATCTTCAGATCCTTCTGGAGACCAGATTGCAAAAATGCCCATTTTTGTGCACTACTTTCAGCCCTCTAAAACTTTTAGTTGTAGATCCAAAACATTGACGTTTAGATAGATTGTGTTTGTGGAGTTAGGATAACACTGTGCTGCTGTTTCCCTAATTTTTCATTTTATTTAATATATTCCTCACTCCCCACTGAATTTATGTTCCTCTATCTTGTGATGGAAGAAGTGATCGTACCTATTAAATGAGACATTTGAGCCTGTAATCTCTTGGTGTAGCTAGAAGAATTCTGGCTGTGGTGATATGATAACAAATTCCATCATCATTGTCATTCTGTAGTACCATGCATCCCACAGGGAATCCTTTGGGCACCTACTGAGGAGGTGCTTGGCACTAAAAGCTGATTTTTAATTTCACCAGGTAGTGGGGAAAATAATATGAGATTTAATCTAATCTCCATTTGATTAGTAAATCAATATATTGATCTATCTTTTGAAATGCATTAAAGATGTTTAAATGACATGTGCCTTAGTTTCTAAAAATACTGCAGAATCATCATTTGCAGTAAAGGCCTTAAAATACTTTTTAATGAAATATAATTGTTTTTTTCTTTTCAAAATGTTAGTAAGAGTTTTCAAAGGGAGCACAGTTACAGAAGGGGGAGTAGTTCAAATGTGATTCTGTAACTTCTACTTTGGTTTTGTTTGTTTATTTTTTTAAGACATGAAAATCAGAGGATGGTTTATGGATTTTTAAAGTTGATGCTGGGGATTGCAGTGATGTGCCCTGGCTGAGAAGGCTTGTGGCAGACCTTCAAATCTAAATCCTCATTTTTCAGCCTGGTGTAGTGATTACTGTCATTTATTTCACTTAGAAGCGGAGTATGCTTTTCAGTGACTTTGGTGTTAAAAGACATGACCCAGAGAAATTTTATAGTTTTTCCCCTGATGGTTCTGCTGCCAGATAGATACATTGGAGGTAGGTCACACTTCCAGGTATTAACACAGGCTGGAGCGAGGTAAAACCTCATCTGAACAGAGCAGGCAGAGCTTTGCCTGAGTATTGCTTCTTGGATGTTTTCTAATGTCAGTGGGTAACCAGTGGAGGACTAGAGCTGATCAGCCAGATTGCATGCTCAGAGTTTCCCGGAGAAAGGGAATCTCTTGGAAAAATGCTTTATCCAAAAGTGAGCCTGAACTGGAAATATGGTGGTAATATTCAAGTTGCCGTTTGATTTATAATCAGAGTTCTGCTTAAAATGATGTTTCTTAATTGTATGTATTTTTAAGTGGTGTTACAGCTGGATGATATTCTTGTGTACATGTGTCTACTGAATGAATGTGTAATTAATGTCCAGAATAAAAGAAATGTAATTAACAAGATTTTTCTTCATAAGGACTGCATTCATGGGCTTATCTTTTCTACGTTAGCAACCTGGTCTAGTGGAAAGTGTCCCTGCCCATGGCAGGGGGATTGAAATCTGATGATCTTTAACGTCCCTTTCAATGCAAACCATATGTTATTCTATAATTCTATGAATATGCAGAAACTGGAGGTAGATTGTTACACTTCCTTGCTTTGGCTCTGACTTGTAGTGGGTTTGGTTTTCAGTGAAGAAAATGTGTTGCTGCGTCTTTAGCTGACTCTTCAGCTGACTCTGAATTAGTCCCCACTCCCTGCACCCAGCTGGGCTATTCAAGATGTAGTGTAGGGTCTTCATTTCAACTTGCTGATATTGATTAAACTGTAGTGTCCAATTTTTTTTTTCCGCTCTTCCTTTTGGAATACATTAAATGCATTTTTAAGAGCTAGATGTCACAATTGCAGGATTTGAACTAGTTCATTTAAACAAAAAACCCACAAAAACTGGAAGTCTGTATTTTTTCTGCATTGTTATTTTTACATTTATTTAATGACAGTCTGGATAGAGGCTGGTTTATGCAGGATTTGGTAGCTCAGCTGTGGATTTCTACAGCAGTTTACAGATAGCTTAGAAAAGTTTGAAGAGGCTAGATAGTGCCAGTGTTTGGTTCTGTTGTCTGGCTGAAATATGTAGCATATTCATTAAAGATATTGACGTGTCTGGTCTCTTATTTGGAGTTGACCTAGGTAGGTCAGCATTGCTGCTCTCTGTCAATCCCACCCATTGCACCTGTTCTCTGTGTAGTCTGAATACAAGGGCTAAAATTGAATTAAATAGATTTTCTGGTTTTGTTGATTACTGATATTAGATCTAATGGGTTTTTTGGCTTGGGTTTTGTCTTGTAAGGTTGAGATTTTTTTTTTCTTTAAACAAATTGCTTTTTGAGAGAAATCAGGAGTATGACTTCCTTCTATCCAGTCTGTTTTTCAGTGGTGACAGTTGTCTTCTAAATGTTAGATCTGAGCTGACAGATCCACACTCCCATCAGGCAGACCTGCTTCTGAATATATTCCCTGTGCACTAACTATTCCAGAAAGTTAATGCAAACACCTCCAGTTTCTTCCTTCCCTCAGCTTCTGTCATACTGACCATGTAAAAAGAGCTATTTTTGTTTAGATTTGATTGGTTTTCCTCGGCTAGCCTCAAAATTTGGAGCACTCTTTAAGCTCGCTTCTGTTGAAGCAACTTGCAGGTAGTCAGCTCTTGCCATTTTGGGGCTGTCCATGTAAACTCAGCTGAGGTCTGGCCAGCATGGCTAAGGGGTGTTTTTCTTGTTTTGTTGGGGTCTTGTTTGGTGTGTGGTGTGTGGTGTTGTTTTTTTTGTTGTTGTTGTTTTTTTTTTGGTTTTTTTTTTTTTTTTTTTTNTTTTTTGGGGGGGGGGAGTTTCTTTTGTTTGATGTGTTTAATTTGGTTATTTTGTTTGAGGTTTTTTTGAGTGTGATTGGTTTTTAAAAAGACCTTCAAAAATAACACCATGTGTTGTATACATGCTGGAATAGCTGCATCCCAGTGAAGGCAAACATCAGATCCTTGGCAGCATGAGGTCAGCTTTAGTTTGCATTATATGTTATTGGATCCTTGGATGGATTTTCCACTAGAAAAGAAGCATTATTATCTGAGTTCAGGTAGGCTAACCCACTACTAAAAGTTGGCTTTCAATGTTTGCAAATGTGGGCACACCATAGTTTTATGTCACCTAGCCAGAAATATTGTAAACAGTGACATGTTTTCTGCCCTTTGTCATCATGCTTTCTGCCATGTCATCATGCTGTCATCAGTTTCATGATGTCATGGTTTGGGAATGATGCTTCCCCACTAAGTGTTCCCACCCAGACTCTCTGAACCATTCTCCACTTGTTCTCTCCCTTGTGGCAGCTGGATAGGAGAATTGGAGGCACAGCAGATAAAGACCATGAGTTGAGAGAAGATCAATTTACTGAAAACAGCCATGAGGTAAGAAAACTAACAGTAAAGACAGCAAGAGTAATACAGAATGAACAGGAAAGAGGCCAACAATTCACATGCTCATCACCAGGCGAGAGCCCTGACAATACCTGACCACTCCACCCTGTGCCACCTGGAAGGGACCCCTTCCCCCATCCTGGAAAATGATGTGAAGTGGTGTGGAATAACCTCTGGGTTCTACAGTAAAAATTAACTCCATCCTGGCTGGAACCAGGACACATGGTTATTTTGGGATGACACTTCAGAAACAAGCACTGATATTCGAGTTTTTAGTGCTGTAGTCAGCCTGCAATACTAAGCAGACCCAGTGCAGCAGAGGAAAAATACTGGCCAGTGTCTTTTTAGAGGGGAAAAAAAATTCTTGTGAGTTCATGGGGGTTCAGTATATTCCCCTGCGGTTAGATGCAGCTTTATAAGAAAATGGATATTTATTTTCCCCTGATTGAGGTCCCAGGTATGCTTAGAGATCTGAACCAAATGTAGAGTTTCCTACCAGTCATGTTATGAGTGTTTTTGATATTCAAATTTGGGTAATCTCCTTAGGTTATCTTTAAAAAGTGTTTGAGGATACAGATTGTAAAGTAATCTTAGTTTAAGATCTGGGGTGCTTAAAAATTGAGGATTGTCATCAACGTGTCAATATCATTACAAAAAAGCCCAGGCTATTCTAAATAGTTTTCCCATTATCATTTCCACTCTCTATTTCCAGGCTTGATAGGAGTTCTGTTGTTTATGTGGCATGAAAGACTTTGGTCCATAAGAGCAGGAAATGACAGAAAAAAAAGTTTGCTGCCTGTTACACCTCTCTGTTCCAATGGGAAAATAGAAGTAGGAACAAAATTTTGGTTTTTCCCCCTTCATTTTCCTCTTTGTCAGAGGGGATGTGTTTGTTACAGTGGAAATTGAACAAGTTCCTTTTGTATTTCAGCTTGTGAAGTACTTGGGTCCATCTGGAAAGGCTAGATTTCTTTCAGTTTGGGAGATTTGGAAAAATTGCAGCAGTCAAAAAAAAAAGAGTTTGTCAATCTTGAGGTAAATATAAGGTGTTTTGTGATCAGTGGCTCAGGTGGTTACATGAGGACAGGGGAAAAATGGGATGCTGAAAAGTGGGGGAATTTGGGTTCTGCCAAAGAAAGGAGTTTTGCAATGGTCTTATTCATCAGGGAATAGTCTAAACTGTTGGCTCTGCAGCAGTCCTGGGGGTCCTGCAGGCAGTCACAGTGGTAACAGAGGTTGTCTTTGCATCTTATAATGGCTGATCAAGTCTGAGAGAAGAAAATAATTTTCTGTATTTCTGACACCAATGAGTGCTCTGCTGGTGTTACAGGAAACTCCTAATTGCTAATATTGTCAGGAATGCTCCCCTGCCTGTCACCCCCATTACAAAATTGAGTTGCTACTGTGCTGGCAGCCAGCAGTCTTGGCACCAACATCAAAGGCAAAACTAGAAAGATGAGTGTTTAAGGAATCTGTAAGATGTACATCAGGAAAAGATTCCTTTAGCTAGAAGCTGGTCTTGTGGTGGAGTTACATCTTTTTGTATTGGATAAAGTGGCATTTGATTGAGTCCTCAGAAGATCACAGATCTCCTTCACTGCAAGAAGTGGGTGTTGTAGGAAACACAAGATACGGCCCTGCTAATTCTTGTACATCTCTCAGCTTCTTGCCATGCTCCTAAACACAGGGTTTGCAACCCCTAGTAGGGCATGAGGACTCCTCACTGAAGTGGCTTTACTTGGCACTGTGGTAAGACATTCTGGTGCCTTGAGTTGTAATACAACTTAATTTTGGCACTGTTGCTGCCCTGCAGTTTGCGGAGGAGGGCTCCTCTTATTATGTATGCAGAGTTTGGAGCTTTTTATTCTTCTAGGATTAATAGCAAGATCATATATTTACCTTGAAGCACCAGGGGTAAATGCATGGTATATTGCTGTATACTGATTTTTATTATTTTTTATTTTAAATTTTAATGACTGCCTTAACCTCTTTAGCAACCTGGAGTATTTTTAGATTTCACCCAAAACAACTGGGCATGGAACTAGGAGGTTACTGAGAGGTAAGGTGCTGCTCTAGTGTTCTAGCTTTCTCTGCAGTTAAGCAGACCATGTCTTGCACTTGGTTGCTTGATGGTTTCTATTCAGGAGAATCAGAAACTTGTCCTGTTTCAAGTACTGACTTACACTGTATAATTGAAACAACTGACCTTTTAGATGTTAATGTACAGTGCTTACACTTTGGCTGAATCAGCTACCCCTGAACAGAGCTTTGAGGTAATGCTTTCTGGTCTTTGTCAGCTCAGTTGGACCTCTGAACTGTTGAGAAAGTCAAGAGGACTGGCTTTGCTTCCTCTGACCTCCTGAAGCTTTTTGTCTCTTCCATACTTCATCTTGGTCAGTCCTCTGACCTCCTGAAGCTTTTTGTCTCTTCCATACTTCATCTTGGTCAGTTGAGGACTTTATTTGGAGTCTGTAAAAAAGAGAATCAGGTTATTTGAGCTGTCTGGAAAACCCTGTTGGACTTGATTCAGCTTTAAGGCTGCCCAAAAGCTTGGGCTTGATTTTGGCAAGTGTGTTACCAGCAAGACAGCTCTTTGCATGAAGAACTGGTGGTGTTTTGGATAACATTTAAGGTTTCAACTTGATCCAGGGTGCACAGATACATAGTCTCCCTTGTGGCCAGATGGATCTGCTCTTCATCTGTAGCATCAGCCTTTATAAGTGGCAACTGTGACTTGGGATGTAGAGATTAAAAGTCTCTTACAAACCTTTTCTCAGTGGGTGCTGCCTGTGAGAAATTCCTGCTGAGAAGTCTGCTCTCACTTTCTCCTGGATAGACTGGACTTGTGGTCACCTTCTCTCTTATGTCAGGTTTGGGTAAAGACTAGATTTAGCTTGTAAGGGAGGAATATAAACAATTCCTGGAGTGTTTCTGATTCAGGAGTAGTAAGCAGTTATAATTGATATTGTTCCACTTAGGATATGTATAATACAGAGAGGTAAGTCCACCAAATTGCTGGATGTGTTATAAAAATCTTATGGCTGATCTTCTAAATACCTGCCCCTGGCAGAGGTTTGGGCTTCTATTTTTTTGCATCTCTGAGACCGTAGGTAAATACTATCTCTGTTTAGTTCATTTATTTTTTCCTCCCTAGTAAAATTTTTTGTGAGATGTTCTTTGGTGCAGTTCTGTGTCAGTCCACCAGATGACACTTGATGCTTAAGGATGAAAATATAAGTGGTCTTGCATGAAAAATTCTGTATTCCTATGTTGATTTAGAAAAAAATTCAGAACAGCTTATTTCCAAAATGTTTTCAGGTGGTACTTGTAAAATTTGAGGTGTATGTACAAATGATACTCCCATCCCTGGGAGTGTTCAAGGCCAGGCTAGACAGGGCTTGGAGCAACAGTGGAAGGTGTCCCTGCCCATGGCAGGACATGGGATGAGGTGAGCCTTGAGGGCCCTTCCATGATTCTATACTCTTGTTTAATAAGAGGTTACTGGTAGGAGCGAAGACCCTCGGAAGGGTGTTTTCTTACCCTGTTAAACTCATCAGAAGGTGAGTAGCTTTGATATCCATTTGTGTGGTGGAGCCCTGGTGCCATTGCAGGTTTTACCGTAATATTGACAGCAATTACAAATCCTCCAAGCTGGGATTAAATAGTTTACAGGCCATGGTATGCATTTGTCATGTTCTTTGCTGCCCTCCCCTTACTATCTGTTCCCCAAATCCTTTATTTTTCACTTTCACTCTTTTCCACAACTTTTCTTATAATGTTCATAGTAAACTCTTTTGTTCCACTTCAGTTTTGTCTCAAAACCCCATAAAAGAATTAGACCAAAACCGTAAAGCAGTAACTGAGACAAACTGAGCTTTTAAACTCAAAACAGATTTGAAATTGAACAAGGGGGGGTTATGCATTCCTAATTAGAGGCAAAGCTAAAGGAGCATGACAGATTTATTAATGATAAACCTCAATCCTGTTTAAACATCTGTTGAAGCTCAGCTTAATAAGTAACAGCAGATTATTGCTGCTTCAGATGCAATTCCTGGGTGCCTGTGGGACTCTGGAGGAGCTGTGTTGTGGTGTGTTTGCAGGATGAGTCCCAGAAATCCTGTCTGCTGTGCAAGGTTTACTACAAGTGTCCAGAAAATTGTCCTTCTTAAAATCAACTTGTTTCACAAAAAAAAAAACCAAACCCAAAACAAACAAACAAACAAACAAAATCCGGAGTATTCTCATAAAAATTATTTTCTTTGGATTAAAGAGGATCTGAACAACTCCTGAAGGCAGACAGAAAACTGCAATGTTTCAAGGGCAACAAAATATTTACCTTAATATGAATGTGAAATTACTTGTGTGGAAAGTCGTGTTTTACAGGTCGGGGAGGAGTGGAGTGGGACACCAGTCACGGGGTGGTTTTGTGCAGCTCTGTTTTAGTGCTGTTGGCATTAACTGAGGGCATGGGTGGTTTGTTTGACTGCGTTACACACATTTTCTCACTGTGGGAAACTTGGAAATTTCTTGAAAGTGGCATTCTGCCTTTTCTGTCTTCACTTGTGCCCTACTTTTTTTCCTGTAGTCCAACAAGTCCAAGTTTTGCTTTGTTTCATAACCAATACAGTAGTTTTTCACCTTTTTCATACAGAGATCCTCATTTTTCATATTCATTCAACAACATGGAAGGTCGTTTCCTTGAGAAAATATGGGGTTTTTTTGAGCCAAGAGTGCATTGCCAAATGTTTGTCTAAAGGATGTCATTAGTATGGAGGGAACAAATGATAACCAGCCCAAATCCAAACCTCTTGGCAGCAAGCTACAACAAAGTAGCTTGTGGCAAACATTTAAACCCCTGTGAGAGGCTGTGCTTAAAAGAACAACATTCAAACCAGAAGCCCTGGGTGCCATAAAATAGGCAAGTTAGTGCAAGACTAGTGCCTTGTAACTTTGTTCCTCAAGCCAGGGTGCAGTTTTATGGCTATTTGAAAAATCAAAGGACAAAAGTAAACCCCTCTTCTGCAGGTACTGAGCTAGTTCTGGGTCCAGAACAACTTAGGCTAGGCTCTGGTCACAGCACCATGCTCAGCGCCCAAAATAGCAGCTGGCAAAATTCAAAGAACTGACTCTTGATTTGTAGTTCTTTGTCTATGTCCCTTCAGCAAAAACCTGCAAAATCTCAGCTGGGAAGTGTTTGAATGTCTGTGATTGATGCATTGTTTCATGTGGAAATGTTACTTCATGAAATGCTTTGGGATTTTTGGGGGGTTTTGAAAAACACCTTTTGTATTATAAGATGATTATTAAGCCTGATTAATTATGATTGAACACATTCCAAAACCCAAGATGAGGGCTTTAAAAAGTACAGGCTCAAGTTGAGTTTAATTTTGCAGATCTTTGTACTGGCACTGATTTTGGATCGATGCAATACTGAAATTAGTAGGATTTTGTTGATTAGGGCTTTTTTATTTTTAAAATTGTGTCTGTAAAGCTTTAGTTTTTCCTTTGGTATGGAGTGAGATGCATGGATTTGCCATGTCAAGCAAGTGTGCTGCTGCTGGTTCCTGGCAGGGAAACAAGGGCATTTGTACCTCTTAGGCCTGGTAGAGAAATGAGCAATTGAGTGAATTGTAACCTTTTTCTTTGCAGCAAAGGATAAATTGAAAGGCAAAATTAAACAAAAAGACACTTGCTTTGTTTTTCATGAAAGCATGCATGCATATGTACAGCTAATTACAAAAACAGCAGAATAAATCTTTGAATGTTTAAGCTTTTTTCATGAATCAGAAGTAGAGCAGTAGTCCATGTGAAAATTGTGGATATAATCACAATCTCTTTGTTATTGTGCAAATTTTTGCAGAGTAATTTGTTTGACACCATTTGTGCAAATTTTTGCAGAGTAATTTGTTTGACACCATTTTTGGTGATTCTGAATTAATTTGGAAATTAAGTAAGAGAAAGAGGACCTCTGATGGTCCAGTTGGATGTTTAGGTAGAGGAAAGCAGTGTAGCATTCTGCCTGCTCCAGCAGGAGATGCTGCACTGAACCCAAAAGAAGCCTGGAGGGGAGGTCTCCTATTTTTGCCCTGTGCTGGGCACTGATGAGGCTGTGCTTCAGATTCTGGGTTCAGTTTTGGGCCCCTCATGGTAAGAAAGATGTTGAGGGTCTGGAGTGTGTCCAGGAAAGAGAACAGAGCTGGGGAAGGATCTGGAGCACCAGGAGTGGCTGAGGGAGCCAGGAAAGGGGCTCAGCCTGGACAAAAGGAGGCTCAGGAGAGACTTTGTCTCTCTCCACAGCTCCCTGACAGGAAGGGGCAGTCAGAGGGGGTCATGATCTGCTCCCAGGGAACAAGGGGCAGGACAATAGGAAATGACCTCTTCCTCACCAGGAAAGATTTAGATTGGCTATTAGGGAAAAGTTCCTTCACTGAAAGTGAAGTATTGGACAGGCTGCCCAGGGCAGTGGTGGAGTCACCGTCCCTGGAAGTGTTCAAAAAATGTTGCTGTGGCACTTGAGAGCATGGTTTAATGGTGAACATGATGGTGCTGGGTTGGAGGTTGGACTTGATGATCTTCCAGATCTTTTCCAGCCTTAATGGTTCTATGATTCTATTGTAGAATTCTGTCACCTTTATTGTAGGGTTCTGTCATGAAAAATAGATGTTTATTCAATGAAACCTTCCACTTTTTTTTTGTCTAAGGCTGCTATATTATGTAATTTGGATAGGAATTTGCCCTTGTTTTGGACATCTCATATTTACATTATAGATCCTTATGGAAATATGGTTTCTGTTCTTTGATATAAATCCTTATATGAGCCCATCTGCCTCTTTCCACGTGCTAACAAGTATCTTTAAAAACAATTTTTCATGGGCTTGTGAAAATCAATCCAAGGTTCTTCTACTTGTGAAAGATAAAATCTTTGATCTATTAAACCTTGTATGGCAACAGTGGGATGACCCTGTTTCAATGTGCCATGAAGAGGATTTACTTTCTTTGAAGAATTTGAGGTTTTGCTTGGAAGAACTGACTTAAACCTGATATCTTTTGAATACACTTACTGCTCAGTGCTACTGAATCCATATGGTATAATGCTCTGGTTTTTTTACTGCTTCTTGGGTGAAATGCTATTACAATACTAACTTCTCTGCATGGTGTCAGTCTCTGTGTGGGTCTTCATTTTTTTTCCCTGCAGAATGGTGCATTCTGTTTGCATTGGGCTATGACTAATGTACAGGTTTGCTTTCTGTAGTGCCAGTGATGTTCTGCCAGTGTTTTAGTAGGGAATTCCCACAAGAATTCCCCTGTCTCTCCTATGTGGAGGAGTTGTGTGCAGCAAGAATACATGTGCTTCAGTTACTTACTCTGTGGGGTGGAGAACAAAGGCTCCTATTGACTTCTTTTTGTTTGAAACAATACTACCAGCTCACTAACTGGTGCTGAAGGGAGTTAGCTCTCCCTGGAGAGCTGGGTAGGAGTCCGTGCTACAGTTCTGTTCCTGCTGTGAAACCTTGGCAACACTTTCCTTTTTTTTTTTTTTTAATTTGCTTTCATTTTCAAGTATTCTTTGTTTGAACTGTGAACAAAGCCTGTTTTTAGTAAGTATTTGTACAGTGCCTATCTTGATGGGCTCTGCTTTCCTTTGGGATTGTTGGGTGCCTTTGTAGGAGTGATAAAATTAGAACTAGCCACTGGTCCAACAAGCTGCTATCGAAGTGTTCTCACCAAGAGCAAGCCCTGGTCTTCCACATCCCTGAGCTTCCTAAAACCTGTGAAATCCTAGGAAATGCAGACAGCAACTTGCCTACATTATACATACGCACGTATTCATCTAATTGCAGAGATTTATTCTTCTCACTGATGACTTCAGAATGTCATGGACCTGAGCACAGCGTGCTGCTCTTGTGCACTGTCTGCTGTGGGAGCAGTGATAGGGATTCTGGGAAGAAAATTGTCCAGTGGTGTTATTTGCGGATAGATTTATATTCATATTTTTCTTAAAGAGGTGATACACAAAATTAATCATGAACAATTACTGTAACAGTAGCAAACTATGTCGTCTTAAAGCTTGAAGATATTAAAGGGACTGTTTGTCAAGTTGTATATGTGTACATATATATGTATAATGTATGGATGCATATATACATATATGAAAAATTAGGAATTATGTGTAAAAAATTAAAAAGAATTGGCCTGGCTCATGCTCTTGCTAAAGCTGTGCGGTGTTATGCACCATTCAGAGCGTACAACTGTGGTTCCCCTTGCACAAAGACTACCTTTGTTTTTTGGGTGAAGTCATGGTCTATTTTAAACCCCATATTTTAATAATGAAGTTCACTGGAAATTCAAGGAAATGAGACTATGAGGTTTTGTCCTGATAAATACCAAACTGGAACTTGCAAAGTCAATTGTGAATAAATGTGTGTGTCATAGTTTATGGTTTCAGCTTTCGAGTTTTGTTCTTCTTTTCTAAATGTTTTGGAAGAAATATACAGCTCCCATCAGTGACCTCATACAAATGAATTCTATTTACTTTCAAAGCACTTTCTGACAATGAAAATAAAATGAAAGTGGGAAAAGGCACTTCATGGCTTTCATATTTGTTTCTGATAGATTTCATTGAGTTGAATTCCCAGCTCCCTCTGTTCCCTACTTCATGCTGGCTAGGTTCTGGGTTTTCTCCTGGTGTGGTCCCAGAGCAGAACACTCTGGGAACATGCAGCCTGGGGATGAAACTCAGAAGTGTTTGTGCTTAAAGGAATAGTCAGCACTGTCTGTCTGTTGATGATGATGATAATAGTAATTATAACCTATTATTAGTACAGTGAAATTTAATACACTTATTGAACATGTGGTATGAAATGGCTGGATCAAATGGATCTCTAAAGACCCATTCATCTAGCTTTAATGAGGAGTATTTTTTTGTTTTGTTTTAGTAGAAAAACTACTCAATTTAAGTAGGTGAAGTTATTTGGATGTTTAACCTTTTTTCTTTTGCCACCATTTAAACTATGCAAGTGATTTAAACCTCTCTCTTTATTGTTACTGCAGGTCTTAATGGGGAGAGTTGCCAAAATAAGTTTCAGAAATTTGTATGACAAGGGAAAAAAAATCTGTTTAGTTTGTTTAAGACTAAAAGAGCAAAGATGCTGAGTTCTTAAAGGAATATATTTTGGCAGCAGAGATGATTGACAGCAGAGGTACTTCCATTTTCTCAAAAGTTATTTGGTTTTCAAAAGTTTCTTTTGCAACAGAACAGTGATAAAACCCCCTTACTGTCTTAATGCCTTTAAGGGATCTCCTAGTAGATTGGAATAATCAATTTTTAAAGTTGCCATGCCCTTGTAGTGATTGTAAAAGCAGAGAGAAATAATAATTAATGAACACTGTTTCATGTAGCTTTTTAAAATTTATTTTTAAAGCAGCCAGGGTCTGTAGGGTAGCACCTATATGCCTTATTAGTGTATATGAGGAATTTTTCTGCTGCTATATGAGAAGGAAATGCTGGGTGTTGGGAGAGATGGGGTTTAAAATGTTGAAACTTCAGGAGAATTGTGAAAAGTCATCTTTTAAAAAATCACTTGGGTTTCCTTTCAGGTGACTTGGACTGGGTTGAAATATATGACAAACCTGTATGGCTCACAAAAGTACCCTGAGTGTTCTGCCTTCCTAACCAGTTCGCTTTGCACAGGACAAAATTGTGAAAACACATATTGCAAACCACAGAGTATCCCCGGATGTAGTGGGGACCTCTATAAATCTCCATTTCCATGGACTGGTGTACCATTTCACCTTTAGTGGTGTTATTTGGGGACTGGATAATGTGATGCACTTGTGCAGCTCTCAGACAGATTAGTAATTGTACATATTTTTGTTGGTTATTTACAAGATATTACTCCATCAAAAAAACAAGGCTCTCCTGCTTGCTCCACTGTGGCTTGAGGGATTCATTGCATCTCCTTAGATTTTTTTTTAATTTATTTTCGGTGCATGCAACTACTGATAGTATGAATATACAACAACACAAGTATCTGCACCAGGTATCAGTGTTGCAGTTAGGTAAGCTCACTTGTCCTTTGTTTCATTGGCAGATGAATGTAGTTGTCAGAGCATAAAATATAAAGTAAAGAAATAATAGATATCAACTTGTTCCTGTTTTTCTGGGTACATGATTTGAAGTGATAGTTTGTCCTTAACAATGTCTTCTTTTTGTTTTCGTTTTTTTTTGGTAATTTTATATCTGTTCTTCCGATAAGAGGTTATCAGTCATCTAAAAGCTACCACCAACCATGAGATTAACTCTTCATTTCTTTGCACATGCAGAGTTCTGATAAAAAGCTTCAAGAAGATGACAGGAAGATCATGTAATAATTAATAGCCAGTCATTTGTCAGTTTTATTCCATTTATTTTTTTGCAATAAAAGACAGAAGTCTGTTTTGCCCCTCAGCTTTGCACATCTGATACCTTGCCTTGTTACTAGGAGATGAGGTATGATTTGTGTGATGTGTATGTTCCTCTTCTGGAGCACAGTGGTTTTAGCAACATAATCACAGGAATGTTGGCTGGTCAGTCTGTTGCTATTTAGCTGTTAGAAAGTCTAAAACAGTGATGCTTTTTTGCTTGTTCAGGGAGGCTTCAAAGAAATCTCCTGGCTGCCCTTTCCAGACATGCCTGAATACGTACGATTTTTGTATACGCATAGAAATAAATACATTCTTCACTTTTAATAATCAATATATGCTCTCCCTGCAATTTCTTGGTCTTCTGCTCAGCCTCACTGTTTACCTTTGTCTCTCCCTGGCAGCTGCCTTTTAAAGAAAAGAATAATCAATCTGACCAGCTCCCTGGTCTTGTTGTGCTTCCCTGGTAGTTGATGGTGTGGCTTTTAATCTGGTTTTCTGAGTAAGTGAGATTTATGCATTGTGCTTTCTGTCCCTTCTTGCTTCTCAGGCTCATTTCAGAGTGGTCAATAAAAAGGGTAAGGAATTATACAATGGGGTTTTTTTTTTTCCCTTTCTGTTTTTCCAAAATTTATTAGCCAGATAGACTGGTCCCTAGAGAGGAGACAAGTGGGCAGAAGCATCAGGATGGCAGCTGCCAGCTGGACATGGACATATGAGTTCCTCCAGACTAGCCCTATCCTGCACTGGTTGGTGCCTGCTGGAGCTGGGAGGGGGGCACAGTGGAGAGCTGGCATGGTGTGAGGGGATGTGGCTAGAAACAAGTAAGCCCATGCCAGGTGAGCCCTGCAGAGCTGTTCCATGGTTTTGAGTTGCTCTGGTTTCTGGCTGTTTGAATTTTAAACCCTTTCTGTCCTACCCCATTGCTTCTGTGTAGCAGATAGTGTTTTATAGCACTTTGCTGTGTTTGCATTGGCAGATTTAATTCTGCTCTTCCTTGACTTTGCGTATGAAGTGAGATTTTGCTGTGAATGAAATTTTTTTGTTGGCGGTTACAAAGACATAATGGTGAGGCCACCTGTGGGAACTGGGGAAAGCATGGAGGGTTGTACTGTGTGATCTGGGTCGTGTGTGATCAGCAAAACTGATTTTTATTGTCATATCATAAAATCAGATCTGTATTTAATTTGCATTAGGGTTTTTGATTTGTGGCCTTGTAAAGAAATGTTGAACTCTTATTTGGCTGAAGAGGAACACAGGTGGAAATATGTGTTGGACTGTTTGGTCTCTGCTTCACAGGGAGATGGACTTTCCCCTTGGGTCCAGGAGGGGTTTCTCAGCTCCTGGGCCAGCAGTGTGTCTTCTAGGGATTTTATATGTGTAAATGTAATGTATTAGTTCATCTTAATGCTGTGACATGTTGCAAAAACCGTGTTTTCATACCTTTTTCTTTCTCTGAATTCAGATTTGGGCAGAGATTGCTGCAAGTGAGAGAGCAGTCAGAAAGGGACCTGGCCTAGGTTACTTCTCCCACCAGTTCTCCCCTGGTCCCACCTGGGTAGAAGATATCAGGCACTTCTCTCAGGGCAGTGGGACCTTGGTGGTGTCTCCTTTTCTCTGATGTGGGACTGGAGAGATGAGGGAGCTTCAGGGAGAAGGCAGCTGCATGGGGGCTGGCTGGAGCAGCTGCAGAGCTGCCAGCACTGGGTTTTTCAGAAGAACTCCAAAGCCTGACAGGTTTTTTCCAGCCTTGTGCCCAGCTGGTTTGTAATTGTTCTCAATGTGTCTCTGCCCCAGCTTTACTGTGTCCTTTTATATGGTCCACAAATTGCTTACCTCCTCTCTTTTTGGCTTAACTTTCTAAACAAGCCCATTGGAAATGACAAGTAAATAAATGGTGGATTTTGGAGTGGATCACCTTTAGCTGCTGTGCTTACAAATCAAAGTCGTCTTTGTCTTGGTGTGGGCTTCTTGGTGTCCTCTACAGAGAGGCTGAGGAGGGAGAAGGACTGTGCCAAACTAGAGCTCTCTATTAATTAACTACTGTTAAAAACCTTTTTCTGTGTGTTCAGAGACAGTGTTTGGAGAATTTTTTGATGTGCAAAATTAAATTAAGTTGGTAATAGCCAGTGGTAAACTGATGACTGAAATTTGCTTTTTTTTGTGGCAAATACTGGACGTGAGTATTGCACTTTGGTTTGAGCATTGTGTTAATGTCACTGTAGTGAGCAGCTCTTACCTCTTTCTGAGGTTGGAAAAGACCTCCAAGATCATCAGGTCCAACCTTTGACTGAATCCTATGATGGCCACTAAACCATGTCACCAAACGCCATGTCTGCTTGTTTTTTGAACACTTCCAGAGACTGCTCTGGTTAGCCTGTTCTAATGTTTAACCATTCTGTTTCAATGAAAGAATTTTTCTTAATATCCCAAAAATACTACTAATGATATCCTAAAAATACTAATTAAATTTGCATAAAATATAATCAGTTTGATGAAATTGTATTGGCTGTTCTCACTGGGATTTTGGTGCCAGGCGTCCACATCCCATGGGTTATTTTGGTTGACTTTCCATGGAGACCCTGACAAGACCCAAGGAGAGGAGAGAGTGGCAGGGTTGTGAGTCAGGATCTCATGGGGGAGCACTGTGGAGTAGTGTGTCACTGTGTCCATCCTACTTTTGTTGATGAACTTTTCTCAGTTCCACAAGGGACAAGAAGATAGTTGAGGTGATCTGTTTTATACTATGTGTGGGAATTGTTTGTAAGAGAAAGGCAACGCTGTGTTTTAATGATAAGGTGATGCTCCTTATCGAATCTTCTTGAAACTAGTCCTCCTTGCTACAGCCTCAGCTCTGCAACAGGTTCATCTTTGTCAAGCAAGTTTTAATTGCAATTGAGCATTAATTCCCATCTGTGTGAATTCCAATATGTAAATAAAGTTTCTTCAGCTCCTCATTGGAGGGATCTTACACCATACTTGTTTCAACCAGCATCCTCTCAGCATCTCAGGGAAGTTTCATGCTTTTCAACTATGTGAAATTTGGTGCAAATGAAAGGAAGTGCAGGTAAAACTATAGTAGTAATAGTAAAACACATTTTCTTCTCCTGGACTACACTCCCACGCAGTCTGGCTTTAGAACATCTCCACCGAGTAGCAGCAATTGCCATCAGCAAAGCCCCCTCCCCTTCCCACATTTATTTCCATGGTAACCTGGGGAAGGCATTCTGCAGCCTCAAAACTACTTTTGCTCTTTCATCATGCAAGCCGGCATTGTCAAGGGCTGAGTGTATTCCTACAGCTTTGAATGAATATAAAAAGAAGAAAAAGCCTGAATTTGGCTGGACAATTTTTATTTGGGAGGCCCTGCAGCAGGAAGGAACGGGCAACCTTCAAGTGACCTAGTGTCCATACATTGCTTAGTAAGGAAAAAACAGTCTTGCTTCATTAATTGATTAACGGGGAGGGTGGGGGCCATCAGAATGGTCTGTGTGAGAAGCGAACGCGGTGATTTCCTGAGTGCGGGGAGGTGGGCGGGCGAGGGGCAGATGGCTGCCCGGGCCGGGCTGGCGAGCTGCCGGTAAGCGTGCATGCTGTGGTCTGTTCAAACAGCGCGTTCTTGTGCGGTCTGTGGGGCTCTTTCAGGTATCATGTAGAAAATGGTGTCTTACTAGATGCCTGCTCCTCGACTGTGTTATGCATTAGCCTTTTCCTGGTGTGAAGTGGGGCGGTTTGGCAGTGTCGGGCAGTGCTTGTTGAGTGTAAGCCATTTAGTGCTGCTGTAAAACATGTGCTCTTTCCATACAGCTCCATAATGAGCTGTATTGATTTTATGCTTTTTAAAATCCATATCTATGCAGCATTTGCATGTAAATGTTGAGAAGATTTTTTTCTTTTTGAGCCAGGCAAGGCTGTTTGATTGCTCTGTGTGATAACAGCAGCATGTGGAACGCATAGTACTTGGTACAAGAAAACCAATTGCTTGCAAACAGTGTCTTCAAATGGGGTATGAATGAAATGATGTTTTAAGTAATCATTTTATTAGATATTCTGAAAGCAGAAACCTGTCTGGTCCAAGTGTGGCCACAATCTTGTATGATAAAGGAATTGGATGGATCATTACTTTGAATTTTCTGCTGATGTCTGTTTCCATGTTATCTGAGTACCTGATTCACAGTCCTGGAAAAGTATTGGTTAAAATATTTGAGGTGCTGCCTGATCAAAGGGTTTGGTTGCCATTTGGTTGGGTTGGGACAAGCTGGCAGGATTTTTTCCCCTTTCTTTCATTATTTGGTTGAGAGGGGTAAAAATGTAGCTTTTTTCTAAATGTGTCTGAAGAAGTCACCATGACAACATGGGGACCTGGATCAGACTTTCCCTCCATGCTTTTGCTCTTTAATTGTTTTAAAATATTTGTTATTTATGCATTCCCTAAGGTGTTTGAGGGGGCATCTTACAGCTCCTATTGCTACAGGACTTTTAACGATATCCAGCTCTTTAAGTAAGTGATGTTTGCAGGGCTTTTTTGGATTAAGCTCAGTCGAATGTATACAGTTTGCTGTACAATTAAGGTGAGATCTAAACAAGCATATGAGCACCTCCAGCAGGAGTTAAGGATCCACCTTCCTGGCAATTTTGGTGTTGCAGATCTGTAAACTTCTGCTGAGCTCTTCCATGGCCCTGAGGATTCCTGTGTGCATGTGGTTGTTCCCATGTGGGATGCAGGGCCCGGAGATTCCTGAAAGTTATGCCAAAGCTAAGGTGTAAGAGAATCTTTGTTCAGGTGTGTCTTGAGTTAGGGGCAAGCTCAGGAACAACAAGAAAAACGGCTGATCATGGTCAAGAAACAAACTGTTCTTCCACCCTTCTTTGCTAAGTGTACCTCTCAGGAGGAAGAGGGTTTTGCTGGATGTGTTGCTGGCTGTTCCTCTGCACTTGTTGGGACACAGTGAAGCCATGCTGCCTGAGGGGACTAAGGTTTGTGTTCAGTTTCTTTCTTCATCTGAGGCATTCAAATTTCACCATGTGCAAATTTTGGAGTGGTGAGCACTGACTGTGAGAAGTTGGACCATAGAGGGTATTCTGAACTCTCCTGAAGCCCTGGCACTGTTCAGAAGGGAATGAAATATTCCCCAGGTTACAGAGGGTGTGCAGGGAAGGCAGTAGCTGCAGCACAGTGAGTAAGAGGCTTTGATGGGGAGTTGTGGAGAAGCAGCATTTGATTTCTGTCTACTGCCACAGCCGCAGGCGTGTGTGGGGAATTAGATGTGCTTATTTTGTGGTTAATATATTGGGGTGATCCAGCTTAGGAGTCTTCTAGAGGAGTATTTACTTTGGGGAGGAGACATCTTACCTGGAGATCTCTCCCTGGCAGTCTTCTGACTTCTCCTGGCAGGTTTTCTAGGGTTGGAGAGGTGTTTGTTTCATACCTGTAGCAGCAAGCTATGTAATTGATAGTGAATTTGGTGAAATAATGAGTAGTACTAGATGTTCTGTGGAGGTGAGGTTTCAGTGTCAGCAGCGAAGAGTAATTACATACTTCTCAGTTATCATCATACTTCTTGATGGAAAAAACCCCACTGTAATTTGGGTAAATTAAAGTAATAATGGTTGCAGGTGTCAGTTGTGACCATCTAAACTTTGAGGGAAATTATGTCTGTGACATCTTCTGAGAGTATGGGTTTACTTGCCCTTGTGGCAGAGCTGTATGTTTCAGTACTGGGGCAATTGAAAAGTAAGTACAACATGACAGTGACTTTCACCTTGTACTATTACACTACATCTAGACATGAGAATGTGAAGAACCACACATTTTCCTCTTGACACCCATTAATCTAATATCATCTTACTTGATGCCAAATGGATAATTAAATGACTTTTTTTAATTTGGAAAAATGTTGAGTTCTGTCTTATGCTGGAGCTAAATTTTCAAGTAATACTTAAAATTAATTTTCTGCAGCTGTGTAGGATTATCTCTTTTGACGAACCACGTCTGTGTGATGTAGCCGATTTTCCCTTTTTCTTGAAGTTATCTGATGTTATAATTTTGAATATAGAAAAGTGCAGAAAATTTAATCCTTCAGAAATTCATCTTGAAGTATCTGAGAGAAGATTTCTTTTAAGCCAGAGGCTCAAATAATGAGATAAATCCATTATGAGAAAAACAAGAAAGAACAAGAGCCTGGTGGAGTTAGTTATAAAGACTTTTGTGGTTACATACCTTGCTTTCAAGATTCTTACATTTAGGATACATATCAGAATGCTAGAGGCAAAAACTTGAAACTCCTGAATTTAGGAGTAGCTATAAAACAAAACAAACATAAACCCACCCTTCCTTTCCCTGCCAAAAACCCCCAACCACAAACAACAAGAGAAACCTGTTTTTATTTCTAGGGTTGAAGTCAGGCTTGATGCTGTAAGGAAATCAACACCAAAAGAAATCCTTCTAACATATGAAAATGCAGTGGGGATAGGGCAGAGTGACCCTGGTGATGCCATTACAGCAGTCTTGTGTAGTGGTTTGAAAGCAAAACAAGTGAGAGACTCCAAGTCAGAAATACAATTTAATAGGAAGAAAGGGAAAAAACCGTAAAATAAAATAAACACAATAATACAAAAGACCACTGACAGAGTCAGAATACAACCTGGGCAGGGTGATGGAAGCAGTCCAGATGAGGTGGTTTTCCTGAAGCAGTGATCCTGTAGAAAGGTCCATTAGCTCTTGTCCTCTGGGAATCCAGTGGGTAAAGGCTGCTTGTACTGTGCCAAATCCCAGATTATATCCAGGTAGGAATGTTTGGCTCCTCCCCCTGGGCAGAGCATTTCACAATGGGATGATTAGTCATGTAGTGGGTCCTTGATGGCCCATTAAACAGGGATAGCTCCCGGAGGGAGTTACTTATGAGTCATGGGGCAAGGCATCGAGGGGCCATTAGCAGAAGATAGCTCAGAGGGAGAGGGCCTGGGAAGAACACTGCTCAACTTGGTTTTAACAGTTCATGAAGATGGTGATAGAATAAATACTTTGTGCACACCCTACATTACAACTTAGGACATTGTGGTACTTAAACTCTCTGGTGATGGAAATGATGCTTTTTCATTCCACCTGCTCTCAGCAGTAGTGCTCTAAGAGCTCAGTGACAGTCACCTGAAAACAAGGCATCTGTACTTTTTTTTCCCTTATTAATTTTATTCATTTCTAAGTGGGAAAAGTCTTGGTTTCAGTCCTACAAAATAAGATTAAATTAATTGGCAATATTTTATTAGGAGTGACTTTGTTTTGCTGTGTGTCAGAGACTGGCACTAGCTTGCAGTGTAATCCTGCTTCTTGTCCCTTCCCAGTACATGGTGAATGTGGGTGTATGGACTGCCATGAAGAACTGCATCCAAAGTTTAAAAATTCTTTCCAACTTACTGCTTCTCACACCTTCAAAAAGGGGAAGACTTCGTCTTAGTGGATAAATGCACAATTCAGTGTTAAAATTGAATCTTGCTTTTTGTAGAGCTATTGTTCTTTGCCTTGCTCCACCCTTCCCCTCCCCCCTCCCCCCCCGGAAAAAGAATTTTCTGCATATGCCAGTTCCAACAGGAAGCCAAAACAGAGCCTTTTCACTTAAGCATGGGATCAGTTGAAGTTTAATTTCCCCTATAACTGTGATATGGCAATTAAAAACCCTTGCCACAATAATTGTAGAGGTCTGAAAAAGCTCAAGGCCTTGACCTCTTTGGTTACAAAAGGCAAACTGGTTTAACTTAGGTTATATTTAGTAAATGAGTGGTAAAAATGCCATGGTCTGAGAAGGTGGAAAGATCAAACCGGAGTTATTTTCCTTGTAAAGGTGACTTTGCTTTTAAGAGGAATAAAAGGCATCAGTTTTTGAATACTTCCAATACTTCTCATTCCCAATGAAAAAGTATTTTGTTGCAGAACAAGAGGTTTTGATATACTTTTTCCATGTCGTTAGGTAGTAATAATTGAAATTAAGTGTTTCTGTGGCCAATTGTGTTGCAGTAAACCGTGTCATCCCTAGGGTTCTGCAGTGTAGGACCCGTTACAACAGCAGCCCTGCTTGCAGTACCACAGTAGAAGATGCCTCCAAGCCCTGTTCTTCTTTCTGCTGCCTGTGGTCTTACTGGCTTCCACCCCAAGCACAGCCTTCACACCACTGCCCTGTGCATGGGATCAGCTCAATCAATTTTCAGTTGGGTCAAAACTTTCTAAGTAAGAATAATGTAATGCCTGTGGTTGAGGGAGCAGTGCAGGAAGACTTTTGCAGTGGGAGGACTTTAAGTGTAGTGTAAAGTGTATATATCTTGCACCTGTGTTAAATTGCATCCTTTAACCCAGGATTTACCATTTCTTTCTGCTGTTGGGTGTTTGGTCTGGTTTGTTAAAATTTTCTTTTTTGGAAATACTACTATGAGAAGCAGAAAGACAATAGATACAAAAGATGGAATGCTAGTGGTGCTCATGTGCTGGTCCTACCAAGTGTTGAGTTTCCCTTCCTAAGGGGCTGCCCAGTGCTTTTGTGTTTCTTCTGACCAGTCTGGATGGAAAAATATGAAGGGCTTCAGGACTGGGCCCTCAAAGAGTTAAATACACAGAAGTACTAGTCAGTGAATATTTAGGTCATGAAGGACTGAGAATGGACAAAGACAGAACATTACTGACAGCCAGGGGGTTTATATTGATAATGGACTGGGGAATATCTTCTATCAAGTAGTAGCACCAGGTTTTGATTTTGTAACTGTACTTTCTGTTGTGTTTGTGTTCTTAGCTGCATTGCTGTTGCTTTGCAAGAGCTGAGGTGTTCAATAAGTCTCAAAATGGGCTTTCTAGAACCATTACTTGTGTCATCATGCCCTGCAGCACTAGTTGGAGCTGACTTCCTAATAATCACAGATATTTTGAAGATTACCTTTAATCTTCAGGTAATTTGTTGTCTTTTCTGAGGAAATGGCTACAAAATTCAATGTCTTACTGACTTCTTGTAGGGCTCTGACCCATAAATCACTTCTCAGTGACATGGATAGTTCCAGTTTGAAGAGTGCAGTATACAGATTTTGCCCTGTCCTTGAAGGCTTTGGTTCCTAAGGACAGGGCTAGAAAGCCTTATCTCTCTGTAAAATGTCACTGAACATCCATGGCGTGATCTACCTAAGAATGATAATGTTGAGCTCACAGTGTATGTAGGTCCCTGGGGAGAGAGGTGACTCCTGCCTGCTGTCCCTCATGCCCAGATGGTGGTGAGTCTTCAAAGACTTGTTTGCATCCTCTTTGAACACCAAAGCTGCTTGAAGCCTTTTCCACTTTCAGGTGATTAAACAATCAAATTTAACAAATTTGACAATTTGTTTAAATATTGTTTTTCAAATGTCAAAACCCAGTAATTTTAATTTAACATTATCATGAGTATTTCCAATAGACTGCTGAGTGGATTGGAATTTTGTGCTGTTAAATCTTATTACAATTTAAGTTCTTTAGTCAAAGAAGCCAATATATTGTTATGGCTTTTATATAGCTTTTATATTTTTAATTTTGAAGGTGTTTTGGAATAAAACATATCTTACTGTACAGAAGAAGGAGGAAATCTAGTATACAATATAGTTTAGAATGTGTGATAAATTGAATTTTACTTGATATGAAGAAATTTGTATAGTTTCATGGCTAGAATGAATTCTTTGATGGAACTGTAATCTAGCTGTTGTAATTCCATCATCAGATGAGGTCACTGAACTGAAGAATTTGGAGAACATCCCTGGTTGGTCTCTTATTCTGAAAACTGCCCGTGTTTTGTGTATGCTATGCACTCTGCCATTCAAATGTTATTTAATGTTTTAAAATGACAGGTACAGAATTGTAAGATTGCTACAACGTGTTGGGTAGCCACTTGTATTAAATGCAAGAGGAACTGGAGGTTGACAAACCTAATGTTTGTTACGCTAAGCCCAGTCACATGTTCCTATTATCAAATGTGTCCCCTTGTGGAAGATTAGTAGAAACTGAATGTAGCAGTCCTCAGTAGAGTGCATCTTGTGCTCTATGCCTTTCTCAACATATACCTGTAGCAGGGGATGTTGCCTTTTTGAGCATCTGAGAATCCCAGACTGGCTGCTCTGAGGAGAGGAAGAGGGATCTATTCAGTCCAAGAATGTTTTTTGTAGATATTGGGTTGGGAATGCTGTAGGAGTTGCATTCAAGTAGCTGGGCAGGAAAAGAAGGTGCACCATGGTGAGAAAGAAGAAATAATCTAGGATCTGTGACCAGAAAATGGGAGAGATTACCTAGGATTTTCAATTTGTGTCTAGTTTGATTTTGGTTGGTTTTTTTTCACAAGGCCAGACTGGATGGGGCTCTGACCAACCTAGTCTAATGGAAGGTTTTCTTGCCTATGGCAGGTGTTAGAATGAGGTGGTCTTCAAGGTCCCCTCCAACCTAAACCATTCTGTGATTCTGTAACTGTGCATCCTGCAGGCAACAAAATACCAGATTCTTCCTGACCATTAGTGGAAATGAGCTTTTAATTAAAAACCACCTTGAAGCAATTATTTTGCCTGGCAGTTCTGATTTCTCCTTTGCCACAATCCCATTTTCCCATTCTGAGGACACAGCTTTAGCCAGGGACACTGGAGCTCAGGGCTGGTCCCTCTGAGTGTGTCTCTATGGAGTGTCTGCAGGAAGGCTGAGAGGTGAGGCAGGAGCACAAAAGAGGGGTAGCCCCAGGGCACAGTGGCATGGTGGCCCCACTGGGGTGAGGGTGGGGGCACAACACGGCTGTGTGCTGGGCTGTGCAGGACAGGAGGTGCACTTGGCCTAACTCAGAAATTGCCAGAGCTGCAGCCATCCTGTTTGGCTTCACTGAGGAGAGCTGTCCCTCTTGAGCAGGGCAGGTTGGGAGACGTGGCTAGTGGAGACTTTGGATGTATTTATGAATGCCAGATTTGGATGGGAGGAATGACACCTGAGCTCTAAGCATCTCCGTATTAGCCTCAATTTATTTATGAGCTATGATAACATTGCTTAAGGTGCCTTTTGGGCAGTAACTTTGTGTGGTGACAATTATCACAGTATTTTGAGGGGTCTGCCCATCATATGCAGAAGCTGAGCTCAGTGCCTCAGGGGAGTGTGGCTGAGGACTGTGCGGCCAGTCGGTGTCATGGTCAATGACAGTCAATGAGTTGGTGTGTATCAATCATTGCCAGAGTGGAGCATGGTGGCCAAGGCACAATCAGATTTTATTACAATTAGTGTATGCATGTGCTTGGTGGGTTTTGGGTTTTTTTTGAAGGACTATGGAAGGCTCTGTGATGTTTGCTGACACCAGCGTGCTGTCAAGGAAGCAGGAAGTGTCCTAGGCAATTTGGAGATGTATTAATGTTACTGCTTTGTTTTTTATTGATGAGTGCTAACCCAGGTCCTCCCTTTACATGTAAAGATATTGCTCTGAAAGTTGTCTTGTTCCTCTCCTTGTGATGTCAGCAGGAGTTAAAGCTCTCTGAAGCCAATATGCCATAATAGATCTGAAAAAACTCCCACCAAATAAAAATTATTTATGCACAATCTGTTTTAAGCAACTGAGAGGATTATGATGTCATTACTAAATTAGACTTTTACTGTCAATTATTATAAGAGCTCAAAATTGTAAATTCATTACAAGAGTAATTTATTATCTGAAATAATCTCATAATGATCTTTTCTTTTACTGTTTTTCTTCTACAGTGAAAATTCTTTGCATTTTTCTTTATAGCATCCAAATTTCTGTAGTGGCTTTTATTTTTAAATCCCTCCAATCATCCTTTCTTAATAATACAGCTTTGCCAACAAGCATACATTGCACGCATGGATATTTCTCCCTTAATGAAAGAATAACATGGAATAATGATGCAGAAATTATATGGAAACTAGTAATTACTGTAACAGTGACTGCCATGCAGCATGAGCTGTTTTATGCAATATAATTTAAAACACAAATATTCAGACATCCTGTGCAAGTGACGTAGTAAATAAATATCCATGTTAGCTATGCAAGTATATTGGAAAATGCTAGTTGCCTGTTATATTTTATGTAATGATAGACCGCACTCTAAATTTACTTCAGAATTGAAAGCTATCACCTAACCAAGGGAATGTATACTATTTTCACAATAATAATTTGAATGCATATTTTGGATTAATGGTCTGATTCTGAAATTGTTGCCTGTTTCTGTTCAGCTTGAGCCTCCAATTTATTTTAAAAAATTCTTTAAAAATAATTTCTGGCAGAGTTGTAATTCAATTTTGAGATTAAGTGTGTTGTTTTTTCTTTAGAATTAAGATTTAGCAGTCATTCATAAGGATTTTATTGTTTGTGATTTATAACTGATGTCCCAAATGATAACTTGGGTTCTTGCAAAATGTCCTTGGTTTTCACATTGTAGTGGCTATGGTTGGATGAAAGTGCAATTATAGATAACAGGAGAGATGAAATAGCTGCTATAGATACACTGAATTAACTGAAGTTTTGTTGGGAAAACTAATCCTAATTCCTTTTACTCCAGTTTTTCTCTGTACTCTATATTGCAGGCCTTTGATCTGGTGTTACTTTCTTTGGAGCTTGTCAGGCTGAAATAAAGGATGCTTTATGCTATCCTGCGACTGGGATCCAGAGTACTGGAGCTGGTTCAGTGGTTTTCAGTCTCTTCCACTTTTTTTATCTGTGCATTGTTCCCATGGATACCTTCAACTTTTCCCAGGTTCATTTTCTTGCTCTCACGTTGGATCTTAGAGACTGGATCACAGAGTGAGGAAGCATTGATCCAAGCTAAGGAGATGGTTGTGCAAGGGAAAGAATGCTCTTTGCTCCTGGTTCCTCCATCTGCAGTGTACAGGATATATGTGTGTGTGTCCCCAGAGCTGGCAGAGATGTGGAGTTTGACCTCAGGAGCAGCTCTGGGATAACCTGGGTGTGTAGGTCTCTGGAGGAGCAGGGTGCAGAGCCTGAGGCTGCAGAGCCTGAGGCTGCAGAGAAGGGTAAAAATTGTGTTCTCCTAGTCAGCTGAGAAACCAGTGCAGTGAAGTGTGGACCTTTGGTCAACATCATAGGCTACTCCAAGCCTCCAAAAAGTAGAGACTCACTGTGGCTAGACCCCTCCAAGGCTTTCCTTGTGCTGGATTTGCAGTCACTATGTGGGAATGCTTTACTGGGATTATAGGTATGAGGAAGAGGTATGGGACTAGGGATGCTTTTGCCTTTAGCCTGTCAGTGCTGTCCAGGCTCTTAAAGGCTCTTCCAAACCATGACTGTGTTTTTGTGAGCCCATGTGGCACTTGATCATCCAGTCCACAGCAGAGGCACCACAGCGACCTGTCTGCTTCTCTACAGTTGCTGCCCATGTTCAGCTGATCAGTCAGAAATGTTTTTTTCTGTGTCCTTTTCTCAATAAAGGGCTTATTTTTTTAGAACATTATTTATTGATAATTTACATTGTTATTTTGTCACATTGGTTTTAAAAGGCACAAAAATGTTATTATAAATGTCATATTGTAATATGTGTGTCCATGCTTGGAACTAGTCAAACCAGGTCCTGAGCAGCCTGCTCTGTGTGGTCTTGCTTTGAGCAGAGGGGTTGGACTGGGTGATCTCCCCAAGCCCCTTCCAACCTCAAAGACTCTGTGGTTTGGCCATTTTCTGTCAAAGCTTTAAACTTCAAGTAGGGTGTTACTGAGCCACTCTGGGAGCTGAAATATGTTTTCTTCTAGTGATTATTGTGAAATGGTTCTGGATTTTGGAATATGCAGCTCTGCTGTCAAAATAATGAAAAAATACTCACTGTGCTTTTCAATAATGAAGTTGAATTTCTGCAGTGCGGAGTGACAGCACATTGTGATCACACAGAAAAGCTAATCCTGCTCTAAGAAGATCACTTTTGTGGCAAAGAACCTGAGCTCAGTTTTACCTACTTTTATTTAGTACCTAAATAGACTTTTAAATCAGCAAAGGCTAATTATTGGTTTACTAAAACTAATGAAACAATTCAGGATTATAAAGAGAAAGCCAGTTGGCTGGAACACTGTTGGAGATGAATTATGTTGTCATTAAATCTTAAGTGGAGGGTAATTTTTACTCATCTTGCTGGTTAAGTGACATCTTACTCGTTGCAGTGTGTGGCATTAAGAAGATGCACAGGCACATGGAACTGAGCAGAGAGAATCCTTGCATGCTGTGTTTGTCATTAGGAATAGCAATTTAATAAGCTTGTAGTAAAAGAAGAAATGAAGCACATGAAGCATTTTTTGACATAGTTTTGAATGAAGGCTCATAAGATGAGCCTTCAAATTCCTTTGAATGAAGGAATTTGCTCACAGAACTTGATCAGGCTGTTTCTCACCATTGTGTCTTTTAAATCACTGGAAGGTGGGCAGTGTAATGCTTTTCTCTGTTCTCCCCTCTTCCAGCAAATTGCCAGTTCTGGGAACTGGAGATCTGCCATCTTTCTCTTTGTTCTTGGGAGAGAATCCCAAAGACAGTAAATCACCCAACTGCAGGTAACCTGAAAGGAGCAAATTGAGATGGCTTTGCCTGCAGTAATTTGTTTGTAGAATAAATATCTTCAGGTTTTCACAGTAATGGATTGCTCTGGTGTGGCAATGCCTGTGTTAAAGTAGTACGGATGTGAAGCTGCAGGTGTATTATTAGCCTGAAATAGTTCTTTGATTTGCACAATCAGTGTAATTATAAATTAGGACTCTTTCATCATAATGAAAAACCTTTTATTTGTCAGGGGAAAAAGATGAGCACAGTTTGCTTTTTTCTAAGAGGAAAGTCTCAGGAATACTGAATAAAAATTCTGCCTGCATCCTTTCATCGTGATCCGGTGTGTGCATCTTAGAGGTGATATAAACATCTGACATCAGTCAGTGTCAGGCAAAATGACAGCTTCAACTTGGGAAATCCATGGTGAAAATGCATTTATAGTTGCAGCTACACACTGCACCTCATGCTCAGCTCCCTTTGGCTGATCTCTGAGGACACTGTAGAAGGATCAGTTTTGTATGGGGTGTTCCCTTCCCTTCTGGGAGACCAGGAGTTGTCCATGGGTAGGCATCCCTGTGTCGTGGAGGATGCAGCCAGACTAAAACTGACCAGAGCTAAATGGAGTTAATAACCAGAAACATGAGATGCAAAGTGAGTTTTAATGGGGAAGAGGCAAGAGGAGGAAAAGATATTTTGAAATGCTGCTGCTGTGCTGAAGGACCCCACAGTGGTGGCATGTGGGACTTGTCCTGTGAGTCAGAGCAATGCCCTTGCTTCTGCTCACCTGGCTGGAATGAGAATGATGAGGGTAAAATTATGATGAGAAATACTTCACTATAACTTTAACTTCCTTAGAGAGAGTTCTAGTCTGTTTCAGGTGCTTACTTTAATTTTTGCTCTGCATGTTATCTGCCCAATACTCAATCCTGAACTCAGGAAAAAATTAGTGAGAAAGGCCCATTATCTTCTATCTTCAATTACTCCTTAAAAAAAAAAGCCAAGCAAAACACAGTTTTACGAATTGATAAATTCTGGGTTTCATGTTAATTGTAATGAAATATATGAATGAAACCCAGTTATTTCCCCTTCTAAAGTAGTCACTTGCAACAACTTAAGATGGCCTTTGATACCTGTATCTTGGCATCTGCACCTTGGCCAATGCAGGAATTAAGTCTTGAAATCTACTGTTGAAGTTAAGTTGCTTTGCATTTCGCCACGCGAAAGTAGGACAAGTCTTGTATGCACCCAAGAAATGAGTCTGGCTGCTCATCCCTTCTTGCCTCTCTTTCTCTGATGGAGGAAGAGCATTTGACAATCCCGTGTGATGGCTGAATCTCCTGGTGTGTGCTGTGAGCAGTATTCTGACAGGGCTTTTGTCTCCTGCAATGTCAGGCTGGCTGACACCTACCCCAGGCTCCTTCTCCTTTACCTTGTCACTCTTTATGCCTCAGTCTTTTTATGTCATCTAACCTGCTTTTCTTACTAAATGGAATAGTCTCAGGGGTTTTTCTCTTCTACCTTTGATCTTGTGTCACAGAAAGTTACTGTGGTGATTATTTTAGCCTAATTAAACTATGCCATTTGGGGGGAAAAGTCAGCTAAATGCTTCCTCCACAAGAATGAGATTTTCATAGCCTCTTTGTTATACTTTGTTAGATCATAAAAGTTTGTAACTGCCTTCCATTTATGGGGATTTGATGTTCAGTATCCCCTAACATCTATTCTCTGTATATCAATATGAAGAGCGGGCCAAATGTAAATATTGAGGAGACTATGGCTAAATGGAGAAATTTGCTTACCAGTGAATAGTCTCCAGCCCCAGACAGAGAAATTAAACATGTTTTTTCAAATTGGAAACCTGTTTCCTGTGTGCCTTGTGGGAATGTCACTAGAGGCTTGAAATCCTAATGCTAAGGTTTGGGACTAGATGTGTAAAGATATGCCCAAATTCTGAGGTATGATAGAAATGCTAATGCAAAAGTTACTGGTGGGCACTTGTGTCCAAGTCAGCTGAGAGATGAAACCTAAGGCCAGACTGATGCTCTCCAAAGGGATACAAATATAAGCAAAATAAGAAAGAATAACTTTGGTACAAGTTTGTCACAGAACAGCATGAAAGAACTTGAGAGTTGACACTTAGATAGATGGATGTCACTCTCTTCTCCCAGGTAGCAAGTGACAGGACAAGAGGAAACAGCCTCAAGTTGTGCCAGGGGAGGTTTAGGTTGGATATTAGGGAAAATTTCCTCACTGAAAGGGTGGTCAAGCCCATCACAGGCTTCCCAGGATTGTAGTGGAGTGTTCAAAAAGTGGAAGTGTTGAAAAATGTTCAAATATGTGTGGAGGTAACTCTTGAGGGACATGGTTTAGTGGTGAACATGCAGGTGGTAGCAGGGATTGATGGTTCAACCTGGTGATCTTAGAGATCTTTTCCAATCTTAACCATTCCATGGTCCTGTGATACTGTGGAGAAGCACTCAATGTTGATATTGGTTCAGGACATTGACTGTGTAGTTCATTGTCACATTCAGCAGCAGTGCAGACACAGATTTAGAAATTAAAATATTTGCATTAAACTATATGAGAGAACATATATAACTATTTTAAAAAAATCTCCCAAGCCCCCCAAAATCCATCCATCCTTATCTATACTCCAGCAGAGTTTAAATGATAATAATTTAGAAGTTTATTAGCAAAGAAATAACTACATGTGGAGTTTTCCACTCTTGGGACTCGCATCCATTCAGTAACAGTGATGCACAGCAAGGAGCTGCTTCCCCACAGTCCCTTGTTTTCTGCAGGAGATGTTGAGGCTGGACTTGTCCCTAGAGTGCCAGCTGGATGAGCTGGATGCCTTCTTGCGGAGAGGTTTCAGTACAACCCTGTCATTTGGGGCTGACTCCTGTGGCTGAGGGGAGGCTGGGGCTGTGCAGCAGATGCCGTGTCCTCAGAGGGCTCCATTAAAACACAGTAAAAACACAAGACCTTTTTTTTAAACTTTGTAGCAATAACCCCAGAAGCTGAAGGTAAATGCTTGCTAACTGCAGTACCACATCCTGTTTCATACAGGAAAGAAAAATGTTTTTGTTTCGGGGCTTTATTGTGCCTGTTGTTAGTTCTGGAGAATATATTCTATGGTGCTTTATTTTGTTTTCTTTCTCATTTTCCTTTTGAGTGAATTTGTTCTGTCCTCAGTATGGCTTTTCTGGTTGTTGCTTCCATTCAGGCCCCCTTGGAATTGCCAGGGTTAGAATCTTGTCCTTCTTCCCATTCAGCTGATGTGTTTTCCCCCTTCACTCATTTTTGGCCAGAATTTCCTTGGCAGTCTGCTACAAAACAAAAATAAAATGAGAAATACTACTTTTCTTCTTTACTAGGGAAAGATGACCTTCCATACAGATAATGATAGATTCTGTATTTTTGTCCTGGAGAGGATTTTAAGTTTTCTCTGTTAGTGGCAAGTTGAGTGGATCCTGTATTACATCTCAAGAGATGTTATCATTGCCACTTTGGTGGAAATGGTGGGGCATATTTCACTGGTCTTGGAAGGATCCTTGCTTTGTGCTGCCTGTGGGGGATGTGGCCAGCTGTACTCAAGGCAACATAAAATGCATAAAAGTAGAAGTGAGTGTCTGCTTGATTTTTTGTCTCTTTTTTTTCCTTGCCCCAGTGTAAAGTTGTATGTAATGACGTTCTAGCAGCAGGATTTCTGAGACATGCTTGGATTTTCTTTTTGTATTGCCTTTTCTTTACCTTGTCATTGGGTAAGTATGAAGATTTTGTCAGGAATTGGGTTTATACATCTGTGTTAAGTAGTGCTGCAATAAAGAATTATGTGTTGAAGCTCCTCATTTCTGTCACTCAGAAATCTCCTGACCATTGTAATTATATAAATGTAAACACTTAAGAATCACTTTTATAGACAGTTTTTAATAGCAGTTTACCAGGTAACCTCTGTCTGAGGGAAAGGCTCTAGTGCCCAAGCTGGCCCTGCAGTGGTGGGGAGCCAGGGAGCCTGTACCGACACTGCATTCCTGCACAGCTAACAGTGCAAGCAGTGTTTCTGGCTGGACAAATGTGGGTCTGGGGTGTGAAGTTTTTTTAATTTACATGCTGGATAGAAAATGAGGACTGTGCTGCAGTACCCTGTCTGGGGAGCATTGAGTGGGACAAAGAGTGTGCTTTGTTGTTGTGAGGAAAGGGCTGATGTGGGTCTGTTGAAAAGCTAATTCTTTAAATGAAAGTATACCAGATTAAATGAGTAATTAAAATTCTGTAATGGTTTCTTTAAAGCAGTTGTGGAGAAATCCCTGGCTGCAGGATCAGGTGTGAAAAGTCCCGGAGGCAGAAGAATGTTGGAAAAGCTTTTCACATGTACCTGGATTAGGTGCTGTTCTGGACAGGGCAAGAAAAACGAGATTGCAATGACAGATACAGGGACTGCACTGAAATGATTGTGTAAAAGAGCCTTTTGCTCATTTCGTGTAAAAACCTGTTCACAAAGAAGAGAAGTCAGAGCTGAAAACTCCTTTCTCTAGGACATGCCTGTTGTTATTCAAGTGATGAGAGATGTAAGGTGTGTGCCGGTGCTGGTAAAGCACAGTCTTTATTTGGATTAGTTTACAGGAATGTACCTTAGGAGAATCTAATGAGAATAAAGGTGGAGTGTTTTGATGCAGGTTTATGGAAGATACAATGACAATGATGTCCAGTAGTGAACTTGAGATGCTATGAAACATCTGTTAGAGAAAAAACATCTTCACCTAAGGCAGTTAAAATTAGTCAGAACAGGATAAAAGTACACCAGATACTAGCATTATAGGTCTAGGGAAACAATTGGTCTTTCTTGTCCTTTACCTGCACATAACAAATTTGTTAATTTTAGTGATGTGATTCTTTCTGTGAAAAACTCTCTTTTTGTATCTGTATTTCTGTGGTGGTATGAGGTGAACTGAATATACCAAATTTCTGGCAGCCCTGTGCAGACTGAGCGAATTGGCAGGATTTGTGAGCATTGTGTTTTTTGTAAGAACTCAAAGCAGCAGCCTCTGTGGGCTCCTCAGAGATGGAGCCTGCCCTAAAATGCAGCATTCATTCAAAAATTTTGTATTTTGCTTCATCTTTTATCATTTCCCATGGAGATTCTGATGGGAGAGCAGGATAGGGGAAGAAGAAGCTTTGAACATTTTCAAGACATTTGATGTAAATCTTTTAGCAAGCTCCATTCCATCCTGGTAGAATTGCATTTATTGTTACTTTTGTGGCCTCTCATTATTGCCACTTTTTGTGGTCCCTCATTTCCCTTCTCAGGCTGTGAAGCAGACTGAGAGTTTGTGTGCTGAGAACTGTGTTTTTGTTGGTTTCCATTACATGTTACTGCTGTTACTGACTGTTCTTGCAGTAATATCAAACTATATCTAAGCAAGAATGTCTATAAAAATATGAAGGAGGCTTACAAGAGCTAGAGAGGGACTTTTTACAAGGGTATGTAGTGATAGAACAAGGGGAAATGGCTTCAAACTAAAAGAGCTTAGGTTTAGGTTGGATGTTAGGGAGAAATTCTTCTCTGTGAGGTTGTTGAAGTCCTGGCACACCTTGCCTAGAGAAGGTCTGGCTGTTCCACCCCCAGAAGTGTTTGAGACCAGGTTGGACAGGACTCTGAGCAAACTGGTCTAGTGGAAGGGGGTTGGAACAAGATGGTTTTTGTTTAAGGTGCCTTCCACTCCAAACCATTCTGAGAATCTATGATTCCACAATCTAGCCTTCTCTTTTCTGTTTCAGAAGATTCAGGCTTCTAAACCATCCACATCCTTTGTATTGCCTTTCAGATGGTTTGAAACTCAAACCCAGCAGTAATCTCCTGTGACTTGTGCTTAGCACAGCTCCTCCACTGGCATTTGCCACGTTTATATGCTTTGACTCACCAACCGCGGTGGTGGTCGGAAGTGAGCTGGGGGAGGTCAGTTCCTGTGAACATAGCATTTAACCCATGAAATGAAAGCTGCAGTACGAGCTGTTCTTCTTCTCTGTGGTTGTTCTACAGCTTAAGCAAGTAAGAAAAATGTGTGAGTCTCTGCTCAAGAATAAGTAAGTGATATGCCTCTTTCTTGGTAGGGAATTGCAGTCCATGCCAGATTCTTGCTTGCTTTGGAACATAATGTTTGCTTAATTGCATTTGTTTCTGAAAGCTTAGGGCAGTAACTTTGCTGTCACTCTTTTTGCTGAATTTGATGTTTTGGAGTGCCAGAAAAATGTAAGCTAATTGTTGTCAGTGTCACTGAGTTGGGTTCTATAGCAGGGCTGTACAGCCCCAGCACACACTGCCTTACATCCCTGCCAAGGTCTCAGCTGGGCCATGGACAGGAGGAAGAGGTGAGCTTTAAATGGTTTTGAGGAAAATGCTGGAGTTAATAAAGCAGCATAAGAGGAAGAATTTATGTGTGAATGTATAAAATAAGGGTCAAAATACCCTAATTTGCAGTACTGTAAGTACCTTATAAGAGGTTTTAGCCTAGACAAAAGAGGTGTCTGGTGGTGCCACACATTTGAAACCAATGAAGGAACCACTAGCTTTTGTTTTCAGTAAAAAAGTAAGGTGGCTCACAGCAGTGAATCCCAGGAGGAAAAAACAGGAATTGGGTTTTAATTCCATTTGAAACTTCACAAAATGATACCAACAGGGTAGTCCTTTTTTTTTTTGTGGCAGTGGTTGAAGTAGAAAGGGTAATGCTTAGGGTAACTGGCACTTTATCCCAAATCAGCATGGGGTAGCTGGGCTCAGCTTAGGCTGTGCAGTTGGGGGTCCCCTAGGGGTGTGGTGCCTAGGGGCAGGAGAGGCTGTGGCTCTCCTCCTCCAGCTGCCGTGGGGCACTGGGGACATGTCTGGCATCTACCAGGACTTCAATGCGTTGCCAGAGCTGAAACGGGTGCTGTGCTTGTGTCATCAGGCAACACAGGTTAGAGGGGTCTTCTCATATTTTCTAGAGCTGTGGTAGCTGCAGAGATTTGTTCACTGGGGAATTGAATTACTGAAGCAATTTTTAAGAAAATACAACATTGCTAGATTGTATTCCAGTCACATGCTGGTGAATACCTGCTGAAGCACTGGCTTCTGTTTTCTGCACTCTGCCCTTTTAATTTTCTTGAATTCAGACTCTTCCCTTGTGCACTGTTTTTATTTCTGGATGTGTTGAGCTACTGTTCATGAGGAAGAAGTCCTAGTCCTTCCCCTTAAAAAACTGGCCTGTGGCAGCACTGCTGCTGTCACAGGGAGCTTTTGGTGCCCAGAGCCAAGCCATCAGCATAAATTCTATCAGTGATGGTGTGTTTGCAGTAATCTGTTAATCTGCTCTAATAATCTTCTCTGTTCTCACTGCATTTTCCTGTTAAATTAAATTATATTTGAATAGAACCTAGTTCTTATAATTTCCTGGTTTTAGCTGGAAGGATGTTTTAATAGCTGGTCTCAAATCTGCTGAAAAGAAGGTTTTTTTTTTGTGGTAGAAATGCTAATGAAGCTTCAACCAGCAGCAACATACATGGGGAATTCAGGCATTGTATATTTGGGTGGCAGAGATCAGTAAGTAGATTTGTGCCATCTAAATCTATTTTTGACAACAAAATCTGCAGTCTGCATGGCTCAGACTCCAGGGGCTTTATTCAAAAGGTAACATCCTGATTTAATACGGTTAATATAAATCCAGGATAATTTAGTTGATGTGAATGGGAGTGCTTTTCATTTCAGGTTTTTGATCTTAATAAGAATCTCACTGAAAGTAGGTTGGATTTTTGAAGCTAAAGCATGTTGTTGAAGACATCACAGAAAGGCAAAGACTAGTTTTTCACGTTTAGATGAATCTTTTCTATGTGATGAAGGCCGCCCTCTACTCTGGTGAGGTTCTGGTAAATTCAGCTAGTCCATTTGTAACAGTAGTAGGGAAAGAATGTTTGTCATGTTTTCTTTGCCCTTTTTTAGCGTATTTATGTTCAAATTTCTAAATTTGATGTGTTTTTCATTTCTGTGTACTGCCAGAACCCTCTATGTTTATATGTTCATATGCAGCAACATTAAACCACATTCCTTTTTAAACTCTTTTCTAACCTTCTCATGACACACTAGAAAAGCTGACATGAAGGTTTTAGGTAGGCTTGCCACAAGTCCAAAAAAACTCCAGAGCAAAGACTGCAGATGGCTCTATCATGGTCTGTTTTCTGAGTCTTCACAGAAGTGAATCAAGAACGTAAAACTAAAGACCAACAATCATATTTATCACTTCTTTCTCTGTGTTGCCACAGGATCGTATCTTAATGGCATCTTCTAAATTGGAGCCTTTAACAGGCATGTTAATATTTTATATAAGGAGGAATAATAAATAGGGATAAAATGCAACTTGAGTGATTAAATCTGAAGAAATGGCACTTGTATCATTCCACCACGTGGAATATATTTCTGAATCATCCTCATACAGTTGTATTTTATCAAGTAACATAACATTATATGCTGTAGCACTTGTATTTGTTTGAAGAAATTCTTTTGAAATGGTTTTTAATCATGGTTTTAATGGTTTTTTTAAAATGGTTTTTATATTTGCTCTTTTATTGTGTGTGTCTGTGGTAAAGAAGTAAATAATTAATTAAAGACAGGATTGCTGAAGTTCAGCCCATCTTATCAGTCAGGCAGTTTAATAGGATTATTAAGGTTGGGTGTGTTGGTTGTAATAACTTGTAAGTGAAGGGCTCAGCCCTCTCTTTTCCCCCTTCTCTTCCTCAGGAACTTGGGTGAGTGATATACTTCCAGAAGTAGCACAAATTTTTTTCAGGATCAATAGAATAAAGTAAATACTGACTTCTTTCCTTCCCTCCCTCAGGTTGCCCTTGTTCTCCTTTTCAAATCAAGTGTCACATTGACTCCAATCCTGTGTTGGAAGCATGTGGGGAGCTGCAGCACATCAGCTCAGCACAATGTCTCCATCAGGCTGGAAGGAAGCCCAAAACCAAAACTACACTGGCCAAAATGCATCCTCTACAGAAACCCCAAGGCAAGTGGCTTTGTCCTTCGAGAAATTGTACAAGCTTCTATTGCACAGGAAGTATAGTATTTTAAAATTATTGTTTCAATTTCAGTCACAGCAAAACAGTTACTTTTACATTGTAATGTATAGCTGGTAAGGTTTTATTATCTTCGTTTTCCAGTGTTAGATAACTACTTAGAGAAGCCTTGAAGAAGAGATTGATTCAGCAATAACTAATTACTTAACTTGTCACTTTCTATTTCTTGTGCTGTTGTTATACCTCGTGCAGCTGTGAAGTGTAAGTTGAATTTAACAATATTGTTTATATTTTTGATTTTGTTTTTAGAAGCATTTTAAGTATAATACTATCTTATTTTTAAAACCTGGTCTGTTTTCCATTTATTTTATGAACTATGTATGGCAACAGGAAATGCCTAAATGGAAGAAATGTAGTTTGAAAATATGAAGTAGAAGCTAAACCAATCACCTGTGGGCTGTGGTGCTTCCGCAGAACTGCCAGCTAATAGTTAAATAGGTGGCAATCTCAAAGTGTGATGGAAGAGAGGCCAGGAAGAAGTGTGTTCCAGCTGGTCCCCAGCTGTTCTTCTGTTCTCCCCAGGCTCCTGAATTCTACAAAAAAAGACTACAGGAAATTTCTTGAAGAAGTATGAATTGTTTTCATGTTTCTTCATCAGTGAAATGACATGTGGTGTCTCTTTGTAATGCCAATTTGCCAAGAGCCTGACTTTCACCACCCCATGCTTTGTAGAATTGCTTACACTTATGTATGTAATGGGTGCTTGCCTCAAGGGAATTGGGGAATGCAAAAAGCATGGAGCTTGAGACGTGTTTGGAACAAAGGAAGCTAAGCCTCAGGAAGATACTAAGTTCATCAACCAAAATATTTAGAAGATATGGGTCCATGTGATAGACGATCATTGTCATCTGAAAAAGATATTTTGGTGTTGTACACACTGAGCCATTGCACCACCACCCCTCCCAATTAAAATATCTATACGAAAGCAATTCAGCCTTACAACAATAAAGCAAGCATTGTATTTTCTATGTGTGTATTTCAGAAAGTTGGAGGGACCCTAATTAGCTTGATTCAAAGCCATGAGCAGCTGTGTAAAACGTTCAGGAGGAGGAATGAGGAGATGCCTTTCCAGCACGTGGCTTCAGCCTTCAGGCAGCACCTGAAAATGCTTTGTAACACTGGTATCCTCCATGTAGCAAACTTCTAGTTTTAATTAGAGTCAAAGAGTCACAGTTTGGGTGGAAAGAAACTTCAGAGCTTATCTTGTTCCATCCCCTGCCATGGGCAGGGATGCTTCCCACTAGACCAGGTTGCTCCAAGCCCCGTCCAACCTGGCTTGGACGCTTCCAGGGATAGAGAAGTCACGCTTCTTTGGGCAGTCTGTGCCAGGGCTTCACCACCCTCGTGGGGAAGAATTAATTCCTAATATCCTATCTAACCCTGCCCTCAGTCAGGAAGCCATTCTGTCTTGTCCTGGCATTCCAGGCTCTTGTCCAGAGTCCCTCTCCACCTCACTGGGAGCCCCTTTAGTGCTGGAAGGGGCTCTGAGCTCTTCCTGGAGCCTTCTCTTCCCCAGGCTGAACACCCTGCCAGCTCTCTTGCCCATCTCCAGAGCAGAGGGACTCCAGCCCTTGCAGCATCTCTGTGACCTCCTCTGGATTTGTTGCAACAGGTCGACATCATTCTTGTGTTGGATGCCCCAGAGCTGCAGGTGGGGTCTCACCAGAATGGGGCAGAGGAGGGGAATCTGCCTTACCTGCTGCTTATGGTGTATGTGGGGATGCAGTCCAGGACACGGTGAGGTTCTGGGTTGTCAGCGCACACGGTGACAGGTCATGTCAAACATCTTGACAGTCACAAAAGTGCTTCTCCCCAGGGCTAATCTTGTTCCATTCTCCGCCACTCTGCATGTGGGATTGCCCTGACCCAGGTGCACTTGGCCTTGAACCACATCTGGTATGGCTGAAATTTTGCTTGATAAGTAGTCCTTGGTAGGGTTAGTGGCTTTGCCTCCATGCTGATGTCTCCGTTTCTCAACATTAATTCAGTAGGTAAAAATTCAGAATTAACAAGTGTTTTCCTGCTTCCTTTTTGTTCAGTGCAGAGTGTGTTGTCTAAGGTGATTCAGATGAGTCCTCTAACAGGAAAGACATCAAATGTATACACGGACAGCAGTGAGACCCAGTGTAAATGCTTTGATATTATTGTAAAACCCTTGTGTGTTATGGATCAGCTTTGAAGGCCTGATGGGGTACATGGGGCAGGTTCTGACATGTCTGCCTGCTGCACTATGTACCCTCTGTAAGGAGCACAGAGCTTGTATTTGGCTAGATGGGCAAGATGGCTGTGTGGATACTTGTTTTTAGGTTGTTTTTTATTTTTACAAACATAGCCAGAAACATGTTTTTTGTTTTTGGAAACATGGCCAGACACTCACTCGTCACATGGTGTGCACTTCAAAACCTGGTGAACAAAATGCAGATCTTCACCATCCCATTTATATGCAAGAAGATTTTCTTTTCCTGTTTCCCTGTTATTCCTGCATAAGATAGGATTTGTAGAGGTCTTTTAAAAATTGGACTTTAACACCTTTATTTCAGGATAGGAATTTCAGATGGTTTTGGAGACTGGGCGAACCAGTCCCCTTATAGGAAGTGTCTTCTTAAAGCTCAGATCTTTAGAAAATTTGATTTTATTCTTTCAAGCTGAAATAAACTCAGTAATGTAGGAAGTTTAAAATCTGACCAACTCAGAACTCCAAAATGCTTTAACAGCTTTTCATCACTGACCTTGGATGCTGTCTGGCTATGGACTACTATGGCAGCTGCCCATCCACTGGAGCAGGGCAGACATCTGGGCTGATGTGGCTCTTAGAACAGATGCAGAGCCTTCTGCAAGGAAGGGACAATTGGAATTTACTTTTTGGGTGTGCATAAGCCTATGTTTATCCTCGTAAAACAAGTAACCCTGGAATTATATTCAGAACAGTTGTTAACTCAAGCCCCATTACAGTGCTGGTCACATGTGCCAAATGGATGATCAGAGTTGGAAATGGTTGAAAGGAACTCTTCTAAAAATGTTTTTTAATACAATGTGTAGTTAGAATTTCCTCATTTAACATGTCAACTCCTTGGATAGTCTAGATTGGAGGGCACACTTGGCAGGGCACAGCTTAGGATGCAGTGTGTGCTTTGGGAACTATCCCACAGCCAGTTTTCCTGCCTTCGAGTGTCAGTTCTCTCTATGGGAATTGCTTTCCCTATATGGAACCATGACAACATGGGAACCTGTTGCCATGAGTTACTGCCTGTGCATGATAAACCGTTTACTGCACAGTCAATGGAAGATCTGAATAATTTTTTTAAAAAATGACATTACATTTTAATGCCATTTTTTAAAAATACTGTGTTAAACTTTGAACCTTGGCCTCCTTGTGAGTCCTGAAGCGGAATGTGAGTGTTCTTATCATTCTTTCTTGTTTTATGTATACCATATGCAACTCAACATAGAACCAAAAGAGGAAGGAAATTTTTGAAGACTACTACACCACAGAAGAGAGGGGGGAGGGAGAATGAGAGGAAGAAAAGACATCATGTTCAGCCTGTGGCATTTTGGACCAAGCAAACACAAGGCACTGAAATCCATGCCTTGTTGGGTTTTGATGGTTCATTTTGGGATGTAGTTCATCTCTCTGCCTTTTTTTTCCCCAATATAAGAGATTCAATGGGGTGCCAGAATTTTGAGAAGTCATGGAAGGGGAAGTTCATTAGTGTGATTGAGATGGCAAGCAAGCTTGCAAACTGAAGCGTAAGCTGTGCATCCTGTTTGGTAATGAGGAAGCAGCGCAGTGCTGCAAGCTGCTCGGTTTGTTAGCACGGGTAAGCCAGGGGTAGAAACACAAAATAGAAGCCTGTCATTTTTCTTCAGCAGCTTGCTGTGGTGTAAGCAGTACTTCAGGACTGCACCTATGCTGTTGATAAAGAATGAGGAAAGAATGCATACCTCTCGGTCTGGATTTTGTTCCCAGTTTAGGATAAAGAAATTTATCCTAAAGAGATTTATGCTCCTGTTTTTTTCCTTCTCTTTCATTAGTACCTCCTAAGCCTGTCCACCTCAAACCTGGGCAGGAAAGAATTCCTCCTGCACCATCTCGGCCTTTGCCAGCTGATCCCAAGTCATCAAGGAGCTTAGCACCCGGAGAAGAAGAAATACCAGTATCAGCAGGAGTCAACACGCTCATTGAGAAATTTGAAAGTATTAGGTAAATATGGCTTTGTGAGATCTGCTCTCCCCTCCCTTTTCTGCATTTTAAACTTAAAATATAATAGTAGAAAACATTAACTGTAATGATCACATGGGAAAGTCCTCTTGGGATGTTTTCTACTGGAAGTGCAAAACTTCACTGAGAACAAAGTATCTTTTTAATAAAAGCTGTGAATTTTATTTTGTAACACAGTTATGCTTAAGGAGCTTAAAACCTGCTGAGTTTGGTAAGATTCTAACAGAAGCAAGTAGCCTGCAGTCTGCTTTCAATAAGTTGGCTTGATGTGGGAATTGCATCATAGGAACTTGATGTGAATGATATGAAATAATTGAGTTTTCTGTCTATGATAAAATAAACATCCGATCTTGCTTCTTGGAGGCAGGGAAGGGTAGAGTACTGTGAAACAGTGTCATGTAGAAGAGCAGCTGTTCTGAAACTTTGTATATAAGAGACATCAAATTGGATAAAATAGATGTATTTTGCTGCAAACCCAGCTCATTTTACACACACGTGAAATCTTTCCCTGAAGAACAAATCTGCCTCATGGAGCTAAGTGATGGGTTTGTTTTTCACAAAGAGGGAGATGAAGACAGGCACTGTACTGTGCCTTGGAGTGTTATCACCTGGGTGAACCTGATGTCTTTCAAAAAGGAAAAGTAGTGCCTTCTCACGCTTCAGTACATCCTCTCTGGCAGAAAATACCTTGCCACAAAGGCTTGGTTCTGTTGAAGAATGAGAACTCCTGTTTAAATGAGCCCAGAACCAATTCCTTCTTTTTAAAGGCAATGCCTTCTTCTCCAAACCCTCAAACCAGGCTGTCCTTCAAGGTGACATGGAAAGCACTAAAGGCCCAGTATTCTGGTGGTGCCATTTCAGTGGAATGTAGGGGTGATGCTTTTTCATTGGATGTTGTTGTGTGATCATTATTATTACAATGCGCACACTCTTGCCTTCTGGGATTGTCAGTGGCGTGCAAAAAAGCCAACTTGAATCAAATGACAATCAGACCCTCTCTTTCAGGCCACTTGTAAAACCAGAGTGTTAATATGACTGTGGTGCCTTCTCTTCACCCACAGGCAACCTGTACATATTCTTCAAAGGAACCAGCTAAATTTAGCTCTTAAGATGGAACCTGGCCTGGACTCATGCAAGCAGACGAGCTTGTGTGACTGTGACACAGTGGCTTCCAGTGGCTCTTCCACAAATGACAAAACTGAATTGGATGAAGCTGAGCCCAATGTGGTACTGTGTGGCACGGATCTAACTAACACAGACATAATGAAAATTAAAGAGCTGAGCATAGGTGATAACAAGAACCGTGAAGACCATACTGCTGTGACTGTGAGCAAAGAGCCCCAAGAAGACCTTAACAATAAAGACTCAACTGCAGAACTGAATGGGAGTGGTAAGATTCCCAACAGAGACAGTGGCATTGACAGTCCTTCTTGTAGTGTGGTTGGGGAAACATTCCCCAGTGAAGAAGGGGCAGAGCAGAAGAAGCCCAGCATGGCTGGGAACCCAGGAGAGATGGAACCTGACAGAAAGGGCACCAAACCTTCCTCTGTGGAGCAGAAGAGAGACTCCACTCAGGATGAGGACAGTGACATTGATGAAGGAAGCAGTGAGGAGCAGGAGATAGCAGAAGTGCCAAAGTTAGAGTATTTGGATGTGAACAAGGTAAGGGAGTTTGTTGCTATTGAGTGCTCAGAAACCAGTTCCTTACACTGGCAAGAGGTCTCTTGCATCACTTTCATACATTGTTTGCATTATTTGTTTGTTTGGTTTTTCATCAAAGGATCATGATAGTCAGAATTATTTCCTGCTTTATACAGGTCCTAACTCGTTCCTGACCTAGTTAGTTTTTTAGAAAGATTCCCAGCTTGCTTTAAAAGGTTTCATATAAGAGAATGCATCACAGCCAGAGGTAAGCTGTTAAAATTCAAATATTTTTGTAGATCAAAACTCTCACCTTGTTTTTGTTGTTTGGGTTTGTCTAGGTTCAGCTTGTTAGAGCATGTTGTTTTCCATTAGTCTTTGTGTTTTTCAGAGAGTTAATTGGATAGTGCATCTTGCAGGGTCAGGACCTTGCATCCGAGTAGAATGGGCAGGATCATAATCTTGTCTCATACAAAATCTAGAGGTTTTTTTTCAGAAACATGTGCTTTTGTTGGTGTGACCACTTCTTGAGTGCAAAGAAGTTGTTTTAATAGTGGTTATGTCAAATTACTCCTCAGGAAACTGTAGCTGGAAAAGAGATTTTTCTTTGATTCCAGACTAGTGTAGTCCAGGCTGTTGTGTATTTGCAGCAGATGTGTAAAATTAATGACAGATTCCTTTGATTATCAGCTTATCAAGACAGATATTTTTAGAAATAGTGCTGTTAAAAGGGATAAGATTTTTTCCAGAAAACCAAAACAGAATATTTCAAAATATCTGCAAAATGTTCCACTTTTTGCACATTTTGTTTGAAGGATCTTTTTGTTTGTATTTGGGAGTGTTTGAATTTGTTAGTTTCTTTTCCCCTCAAGCCATGATGACAGTAAAGTCATTAGGATTTTTGTGTTTTAAAGAATATGATGAGCAGCTGCAGCTGGCCTGTGGCTAGTGAAGTGCAGTGTTTTAAGGTTAATAGGAAATAAGGATGACAAAACACAGTTATGAGGTCGTAATTCTCTGGAGCTCACCTGGTGAATTTATGAGAAAGGTGTCTCTAGAAGAAAACTCATTTGTTTTGGTTTTTTTGTATTACACTTCTTCCTGAGGTGCATTTATGTGACGCAGGTTTTCTCCTGCACAAAATTAAGTTAGAAGAATGGGACTACCTCACATTTAATTAATCTACAATTTCATTTAAAATGTTATGCCCATTGAAAGGCAAATATGTTGCAAATTTATCTGAAAAATGTGCTTGTCTCTCTGCCTAGCAGAGAGAGCAACTGCAGATAGAGTCACTCTGTAAAACTGAGCTCAAGCTGAGTCTATTCAGCCCTTGTTTGGTATTTAAGCAGATGTCAGCAAGTTTACTTGAAATATAAACTGAATTGCAGATGGTGAAGGTCAGGAGGTTAAAAAGCGCCTGTGCAATGTAAAGATTTACTTCTGACTACAAATGTATTTGGTTGGAAATAAGTATTTTTCCAATTCTGAATTCAAACAACTCGAAGGATGCTCTTGGTACCAGCTGGTTACATCAGTGTGTTTCATTTGAGTGCTCCTTTGTGCCCAGCAAAACCAGCAGATAAATCCTTTCTCATTGAGAGATCCTTGTAGTTACTGGGTTTGACTGGCCAGCAGTGTACTTCAGTGTAAACTTGTAAATATGGTGTATTTGCTTGGAACAATTTCAAAACTTACTGTGCTGTGATTTTTTTTCGCTTCCCCTAAATATTAATACATATTGAACAGAGCAGCATGTTGTGTAGCATGTTAAAAGAGCTTAAAAGAATATTTGAATTGACTTGGAATAATTTGAGAGGCAGGGCAGAGAGAGTCCATGTCAAAACTTCACTCATGGCATCTTTGCCTATCTTCAGATTTGTGCCTGGAAAAAGAGGGATTGCTTCAAAGGAAGCCTGATGTTGCTTCAAATAAAGAAAGGCTATTAACTTTCCTCCAATAATACATCATGGAGCTGTGGGTACTTCATGCCAAGTGGCACCTCATTCCATGTAGGATAACAGTAGGATTTGTTGGAGTTCATGGCTTGCTTTGAAGAGCCTTTGAGGTTTTCAGTTGTACTGCAGTTTGTCTGAATGTGTGTGGAGGGCGGATGCTAAAATATTCCTCATCTTTATTTGGAAACAAAATAAGATGATGCTGAAGAAGTTTAAAGAGAGCCTTTATTTGATATTTTCCAACCATCTGGTAGTGGCTGACAGGGTTATATCTAGAAGTCCTTTCCCCAAATGCAAGCACCAGAGGCAGGCATTTGGGAAGGAGCACTGCTACTGGTGACAGACCCAGGTGTGTCCTGAACTGGAAATTGCCCCATGTGTTTAATAGATTTCAGCTGAGTTTTTCCTCTATGGATATTTCTGGTTCTTTTGTGAACCTGTGTGAAGGTTACTGTCAACAGTGTAGTGTTGCTTGAGGAAGCAGCCCCTGAAGCAGCGCCTTGGTGACTTTATTTGATGCCCTTCAGTTTTCCCATAGAAATAGTGATTAATTGCACCCAGTCAGTGCTCTCCATTCCAGGAATCATGAATGCACCTCTTACCTTCATTGCATGTCTTTTTAACTGCATCCAGCCCAGTATAGTTTCCCTACATTTGATCATCCTTGCTGCCCATTTTCCATGGTTGTATTTCTGAACATAAGCCAGCAAACACTGTGTTCTGGACTGGTTTCATTATACGTAGGCAGGGTGTTTAACGTCTAACGCTTTAAAAAATTGTTGGAAAACTCAAGCCTGTATTCTAGTAATTCAGATATTTTTAATCACTTAGGGAGGAAAGGGTCTATGTAGCTTTTGGCTGAACTGTGACTAAAGTCAGTGCCTTGTAACTGTATTTAGAATTTTTAAGTAATCCTTTCTGGTTTTATTTTTTAAAATGAGCTTAATGAAAGGCTTCACTGAGTGATTTGGGTTACCTTGCTGAAAATTCTTTCCAGGGAATTGGCCTGTGTTTAAAGCTGCCCAAAAATCTTACAAATATGCCGTAGAGAGTAATGCTGTGCTGGCAAGGGTAGAAATCTGGCCCAAGAGCCTGGTTTCCAGTTTTCATTTTAGTTACAGGATCTCAGTCCAAAGAGGAGAACAGCTGATTTACAGTCTATTGCCTAGTTTTTCAAATAGACTAGACTTATTTCCAGGCTTAGGGGATGTTTCTGGTTCTTTTTATGAAGCCATAATGAACTTGAGTGATGTCCTGACCAGGCACTGATTGTATTACTAATTGCCCTTTCAGAAAACAGCATTTAAAATATCTCTGGAGCAAAGTGATCTTTTGAGAGACGTGGAGCGGATTCTGAAATGTGTTAACCTTTTTCACTCCAGGCTCCTCTGCTGGTAGGGATTTTGGCCACTGACAAAATGAAAAACAGAACAGTTAGTGGAACCTAGGTGTGGAGGTGCGGATGGATTATGTCGTTTGTAACCTTTTTTTCAGTGTACAGAGCCCCAAAAGCTATTCAACATCGCCAATGAGCTGCTCCACACGGAAGAAGCTTATGTTAAAAGACTCCATCTCTTGGATCAGGTAATTCCATTTTGAATTATCTCTTTCCTTTCAGTGAGCAGCAATGATATCTCTGTCCATATCTTGCCTAAGCTATTAGCTGTCGCTAATACAAACGCTGTGTGCCGGTGGAAGGTGGAGTTTGCTTGGCAGGCTGTGGGCCATGGGTGCCAGAGGCGAGCCTTGGGCAAGAGGGTTCTCTGAGAAGGAACCAGAGGGTTGAGATGGCAGAAAGGGACATGGGAAAGCAGCAGCCCAAGACACAGACACTGCCAGCATTTGGTTCCTCCTTGGTTGTATGGGGAGAGGAAATCACAGGCACAATGAAGGCACTAAGAAATGATGAAATCTGTGATTGCTCTTTGATGTGCAAGAAGTTGAAGTTTCACTAAAATCACACCACATGTATCAGACCCATGCCTACAGCAAGCTATTTTTTTACCACTGTGTTTTGTAATTGTTTCCCATCATGTTTACACATGGGGATGAAGTGAAACTGGTGTGCTTAGTCTGAACTTTGTTCCCCATAGACTTTGAGTTGATGCTAAACAATTCAGGCATTTCTATAATTATCTCAAAGAAGAAATCCATGAATGTGCAGGAAAGAAATAAAAATAAGAATGAGACACATTGCTAGCCAAGTGTTTTTTAAAAATGAGTAGAATAAAAAAACCCAAAAAGCTGTCACCTGGCTAGAAATGTTTTTAGAAGCTGTAACTTGGAGAATCCTTCACCCTACAACTCTTGGAGCTCTATGGAAGACTTGCAGTGTTTATATTAACTGAACAGAAACTGTTTCTAGACCATAGAAATCTAGGGAATGTCTTTCCCTTTTGTTCAGTATAGTGTAATTTTTCCTCCTGAGAAAAACCCAATCACATGGTTTATTTTGCTTTGTGTAAATAGCAGTAAATGCTTTTCAGGGGCTGGATGTTCTTTGCAGCTTGCACTCCCAAATATGAGATTTCTGATCTTCTCACTCATTTCAATCTTTTTTTTTTTGGAAAAAAACATTGGTACTGTCTTGTTGCCTTCTGCAGGTTTTTTGCACTAAATTGTCCGAAGCAGGGATTTCATCTGAAGTGATAACAGGCATCTTCTCAAATATTTCTTCCATCTATTGTTTCCATGGACAATTTCTTCTTCCTGAGCTCAAAACAAGGATTACACAAGAATGGTAGGTAGCTGTCATTACAATTATTGGAAAATACATTTTCAAGAAACTGTAGCAACCTTAAGGCCTAGTCAAATTCCAAATTTTTTATTGTTTAATGCAGTAGTTATGTTACTTATTTAATATGTTTATGTGAAGTTTCTCAAACAATATCTGACTTAAAGAGTGGGCCTGAGCACTTAAAATTTTTAGAATACATTGTGAGCATTTTTTCAGTTCAAAGTATTTCCCGAGCTGTTTTCCTTGCTGCATTCCCACTCTCCTATTATTGCAGTACTATGAAATTACAGTACTAGGAAGGAATGAAATTGCTTGTTTTGGTCCCATAGCTGAAATAAGTATTTTCAAATACCAATTAAAATTTGGCTACTGTAATAAGTTGAAGGTGGGACTTATTGATTTTAGAGGTCTTTTCCAACCCTAATGATTCTGTGATTCTGTGAGTTGTAGATAATGCAGAAATGCAGTGATAGGTAGAAAGGTTAATTGTAAGTCAGATCTAGGAAACCCAATTTGAGGGGACACATTGGCTGCAAGGTTTGTCAGATAGTGCTGACCTTTCCAGATACCCTGACTGACCAAGACAAGACCAGGGCTTGCCTCTTTCTTGGCTGAGTCCAGTCTTCAGACATTCATCAGTGACCAGAAGGAATAAATGAGTCTCAGCACCTCGGTGCCTGACTTGCACTTGCAGGGACAACTGTAACAAAGTGGGGGGAAACTGCAGAGTCTGGGAGTCAGAACAGGACAGAAACTTGTCAGCTGGCCAAAGTGGGTCTTGCTCAGGTGGACTGGGGAAGAATGCCCTTGACTCTGGAGGAGAGAGATGTGTGGCTACTGCTGCTCCAGCCTGGAGTTACTGGCCTCTAGGGATTACCCAACTGAACTGAACCATCTCTTTGCATTAAAACTAATTCAGATGTTTGACTGTGGTGGAAAAGATTATTTTTGATAAGTAAAAGCTCCTCACAAGATTTTGTGCTGGGCAGAAGAGATATATAGATGTTCCTTTAATGATGTGTAGTCAGTCTGCTCTTCACTTAAAACAGTGAGGGCAGAAATGTCGTCCCTTCTACATCAGGATTCGTGTTTGAAGTTTCATCTAGGATATTGTATAGATTACCTTAAACTAAACTTAGCCTGTCTTGATTGCACATAGGTCTAACTGTTTGTGCATGTGTGAGACAACTGTGGAAATCTTACAGCTGTGTTTTCTCTCTGAAGATACTGTTGATTTCCAAAAATTTCAGTACTTACCTGTCTCTTTATCATAGGAGCATCAACCCACGACTAGGAGATATCCTGCAGAAACTTGCTCCTTTTCTGAAAATGTATGGAGAATATGTAAAGAACTTTGACAGGGCAATGGACATAGTGAACACATGTATGCAGAGGTCCTCTCCCTTCAAAGACGTTGTTCAGAATATACAGGTATGTTGTTAATCGGCATAATAGGACTTGGAGATGGTAATGGCTTAGGAGTGACACTTTCCAGTTTAGAGGCTCCAAAACCACACTGTCACTCCTTTGCTTCCCCACTCTGTCCTTTTTCCCTTCCTCTCCCCCTGGAGCATCTGAAGAGGAGAGCTGGAGGCACAAAAGGCAAAAATCATGGTTTGAGATAGGAACAATTTACTGGGAACACCAATGAGATAAGAAAACAAACAGTAAGCAAACAGTAAGAGCAACCATATTAATAATAAAAATAGAAGTGTACTAAAGAGAGTGCAGAGCTTAATGTGGCTGCAGCCAGGTCACCCAAACCACTCCCTCTGGTCAGGACCGGCATCACTCAAACTGGTCCATGTGCCACACTTGCTCCACTGTAAGGAACCTTCTCTGAAGTGAGACCCTCTCTTCCAGGCTGGCAAAGACCTGAGGTGTTATCCAATAACACTGGGGCCCTGGCCACCCTTCTGGATGCTGGAAAAAATTGACTCTCTGCTGGCCAGAACCAGAAGTGAGAGATCCTCACTTAATTCAGTGTGTTTATTTGTTTCCAAGTTCATGACACGTTGTCAAGATAGTAAGACACTAATACTAAAACTACACAATTTTAGTGACATTGCTTTTCTTCTCTCTCTCTCTCTCTTTTTTTTTTTTTTAATATGGCTTTAAACTGACAGAGGGCAGGGTTAGGTGGGATATTGGAAAGTAATTCTTCCCTCTGAGGGTGGTAAGGCCCTGGCACAGGCTGCCTGGAGAAGCTGTGGCTGCCCCATCCCTGGAAGTGTTCAAGACCAGGCTGGATGGGGCTTGGAGCAACCTGGGACAGTGGATGGGGGTTGGACTGGATGGTCTTCAAGGTCCCTTCCAACCCAAACCATTCCATGATTCTGTGGTTTAACAGGAGTTTCAGAAGTCACAGAATGAAAGTTCATCTTTGGTCCAGTAATTCTGACTCTTGGATTTGTCTTCCTCATTTCTAACTTTAATTTTTTTTAATAAATACATTTTCATTCTGAGGTGGGTGTGCTTAAGTTTGGATAAATCACTGACAGCATCTGCTGTTTGTTTGGTTGTCCTGAGGCTTCCAAAGTGGCACGCAGCTCTTGAGATCACGGGTCCACAGGAGGATGCTTAACATGGATTTTCAAGTGTTTTCTCATAATTACACAAAAAGCTGCACAGGGAGAGGGGAAGAGCTCCAGTTATGCTGATGTATCAAACTGCTCTGCCCCACTCATCCCCTCAGCCAGCTGAAGGGATGCAGGCTCCAGCACACTCATGAGCATCCCTGCACCAGTCCTGGGAAAGCAGATACCAACCTTTGGGAGGGGAGGGCTGGCAAGGAGTGGGTTAAGCTGAGCGGGGAGCACAGCTGCCTGCCTTAAATGGGAGGCTGGGCCAGCTGTGCAGAATCAAGTAATTCCCTAGCAAGCTGGGAGAGGAGAGAGGCCCTGTGTGGAGGTTTAGGGCTGTGTCAGAGACTCAGACAGAAGTTTAGAGAAACAAGGACTGGGGGAGGTCTTTTCTTGCTACGCTGTTGCTCCATGTGGCCTTTTCTTAGCGTTTTTCTGCCTGTACTCATCCTGTTCCCACTAAGGGCATGCAGACCAGCACTGTTTTGCTGTCCTCAGCCTGTGGCAAGCCATTACTCTCTGCAGGGTAAATCCATTTGGGACTGTTTTTCCTACAGCACAGGCAACTTCCTTCCCTAAAATTCACCTGTCTCTTCCCACCAGCAAGCTTCCAACACAAAGGATGTGTGTCACCTGTCGGTCTACACCGGTTTCAGACCATGGGCAGCTCTGCTGTTGCCTGAGCAGAACTCCTGCAGTGTGGGCAGTGGCAGTGCAGGCAGATGCACCTTGGAAGCCTGCTGATGATAGAATTGCACTGTAGGTTATTTAGTCACACCTAAAGAGTGCCTTTTGCTCTACAATGATTATAGCTGTAGAAGGCAGAGATTGGATCCAGAATGCTTAGTTCACTCACCTGACATGTCTCTGCACTATCAAAAGCCACTGATAGTTTTCAACATACCAGCTGAAGTGTGTTTTGATCCTTCAGGGATGCACTGTCTACCTAAGCTGCAAATGGAATAGTGTATATATAATACACAGCTTAAGGCATTCACTGTTACTAGTTGTGTTAAATTAGGGAAAACAGAAAACAAAAATCAAATGTTACTAATAAGCTGATGACTGTGACTTATCAAGTTTAGTCCTTTGAATTTCTGGAAGGATAGCTAATATTTTTCTCTCAGACATTCATTCCAGTATCTCCAGCCTTGCTGTGACAATGGAGCGAGTCAGCAGTGTAGTGTGGGCTGGCATATTTATGAGGAAATTGCAGATATTTGAAAGAAGTTCGTTTCTCTGAGAAATGCACAGTGAAATTAACATGGTTGTAGAGAGGCTGTTTACACTAGAACAGACCACATTAGTGGGCTGATGTAAAAATAATGCTGTGTAGAAGAGCTCCGTCTGTGTCTGTGGTTAACATGCTGCTGTGGAGTCAGATTACATCGTTAGCAGAAACTTCCTGTGTGCTTTAAAGCAAGTTATTGGTTCTTACTGAGATTCTCATCTCTCTTTTAAACAGAAATATTCTTTTGCTTCACAGGATCCTATGAAAACAGGTACACTGCAATACTCAGTGCCATTTTACAAAGAGCACATTGGTGCCTTATCCGATGATGTTTAGTGTAATCAGACTCAAGCCTCCTCCCTTTCTTGGCCAAGTAAAAAAGAAGTAGAATTTGAGAGAGCTCTGCCTTTCAAAACAGTGTGTCTGCTGCCCATATAGTCAGCTCTGGCAAGCTCCAGATACATCCCTGGGGGCATTCTAATTTCGTGTAGTTGGGAGAACAGTGCTGCACAGGGCCATGGATGGGAAGAGCTTTTCTGAGCCTTCTGGAAGAAGATAGTTGCATGTTGGCAGAAAATGCCTGATGTGTGATGACAAGTCACATAAAACCTGCCAGCTCTGATATCTGCAGTTGGGCAGGAAGGCTCCACAGTTTCATCTGGAGAGGCTGGATCCCAGGCCAGTGGTCTGAGGTTGAACAAGGCCAAGTTCCAGGTCCTGTCCTTGGGTCACAACAGCCCCTGCAGCTCCAGGCTGAGCCAGAGGGGCTGGAAAGGGCCCAGCAGGAAAGGCCCTGGGGGTGCTGCTGGCAGCAGCTGAACAGGAGCCCAGGTGGGCCAGAAGGACCAGGATACCTTGGCCTGTTCCAGCCCTGGGGTGGCAGCAGGACCAGGGCAGTGCCCATCGCCTGTGCTGGCACTGCTGGGACCCCACCTCCAATCCTGGGGTCAGTTTGGAGCCACTCACCACAAGAAGGAGCCTGAGGGTCTGGAGTGTGTCCAGAGAAGGGAACAGAGCTGGGGACGGGGCTGAGGGAGCTGGGAAAGGGGCTCGGCCTGGAGAAAAGCAGGCTGACAGGGGACCTCCTGGCTCTGCACAACTCCCTGACAGGAGGGGACAGTCAGGGAGTTGTGCAGAGCCAGGAACAGGGAGCAGGGACAGGAGGAGAGGGAACAGCCTCAGGCTGGGCCAGGGAAGGTTTAGATTGGATATCAGGGAAAATTTCTTGATGGAAAGGGTTGTCCAGCCCTGGCACAGGCTGCCCAGGGCAGTGATGGGATCTCCATCCCTGGAAGGTTTTAAAAGACATGCAGGTGTGGCATTGTGGATTTGATTTAGTGGTGGCCTTGGCAGTGTTATGTTTATGTTTGAACTTGATAATCTCAAGGGTATTTTCTAACCTAATAAATCTGTCGATTCATGATGGTTTGAGAAGCTCCTGTACACTCTCCAGCTGTGTGTGAATGGTCATTTTTCACTGCTGTCAAACACCAAAGACAGGAAAAAACCAAACCCTCGTGTTCTTGTTTTCTCTCCATTACAGAAACAGGAGGTGTGTGGAAACCTGACTTTGCAGCATCACATGCTTGAACCAGTGCAAAGGATTCCTCGTTATGAGCTTCTCCTGAAGGACTACTTAAAGAAACTTCCAGAAGAATCTCCAGACAGGAAAGATGCTGAAAGTACGTGTAAACTCCTCTCTGTCTAAAAGCACAATGAAATCTTGGGCAGTTTTTTCTTCACATGTTCAGATACTTACAACCAGGACTATGGTTGAAGTGGAGATTTGAATTAATCAAATTATTGCCAAACAAAGGGGTTTTGAATGCTTTTGGAGTTGAGAAGAAAAGGGTTGGAATGCCTGCTCTAGGGATGAAAGCAGCTGTGTCAAATAAACAGTGACAATACGAAGTTTGCTGCAGTAGAACATTTAACACTTTTGTTTAATCCATTGTGTGTCTAAGGACAAAGACAGGAGGACATCCTTGCAGTGGCCAGAGGAAGAAAGGAAGAATGGTTTTAAATGTGTATTGTATTTAAATGCATATTTCTTGCCAAGAAAGCCAGACAGCCTCTGTTTATATGGTGAAACAGGAGAAATGGACTTCTCTTGATTATGAGGAGTTTTTGATCTCAACCAGAGCAGGGTCCATATCTCCATAAGCAGGCAAGCCCTGTTTTAGAAAAACAGTCTTAAAAATATGCTTGGGAAGACTTAAGTGAGGCTTAACTTTTAATAGGTGATTCCTAGAAGGTGAGGGTTCTTTGTCACTGTGTGCTTTGGCTCATCTAGATTTTTAGGAGAGAAAGATGAAACATAGATCAGCTGAACAGGCAGAAGTGATTGTGTCTATAATTGCTTATTATATCATCAGCTTACAATATCATCAGCTTTGAAGGAAAAACAATACTCAGAGAGGTGAACCCACCCCCCAAGGTGCTATTAAAAGATATAATCTAGAGAATGCATAACTGTTGGTACCTTTATTGCAGAGTCACTGGAGCTGATATCGACAGCAGCAAACCATTCCAATGCAGCCATCCGGAAGATGGTGAGTAGCAATTCCAGAATGGAATTATGATCTGACTGAAACACTTGGCTAAACTGAGGGCCCCCCATTGCAACAGGCTCAGTATGGTAACTGGAGAGGAATATCTGACTGTCAGTCAGGCTTTAAATGTGTGTTGGATGCCTGAGTTCTTTTTACTGTAAATGCAATACTGTGACTTGTGGGGCTTAAATTCCATTTCCCTCATTCTTAAGGACCCAATGAGTTGAAAAATGAAGTCTTCATAAAACTTATTATTTGCTTTTCCTTGAAAACTGTTGAAAGTATTCCAATTAGGCCCATTCACAAGGTGTCCTTGCAGATTTTCACACTGTTTTTTTAGTCCTACAGTTCTTCAACAGAATGAAGGTTGCTTTGATTTGGTTTTGGCTCACCTTAAGTGCACAGAATGTGCATTTTGCATGCATCAGTAGCTTCAGAAAGCTGTGCTTCAAAAACTAGGTAGACTGTGGAGATTTTGGACAGTAGCACGTGTTTTACATATAGAAGAGCTAGCATATTACCATTAAGATAGATGTTTTTTATAGCTGCAGATGTTATCTCTTTGGTGCACCTTTGATACATTTTGTGTCAAACAGACCCGAAATGCTGTGTATCTGGCTTAGCACCCATTGAACATTTGGGGGTCCAAGGTTTATATCCGCTTCCCTATCAGACCATAACTTCCTCCCCCCAGCTGGTGGGGACACCATGAGACGATGTTTCCTGTGGCTGCCATGGGGAAGTAGCCATCTGATGTCTGTGTATTGTCAGTATGTCTGAAAACACAGTTAGGAAACCATCTGTTTCTATTTGAGTCTGGCATGTTTTCTTGATAAGGATATGTTTTGGTGGAAATTTTTCTGGTGTGGGGCCTCTAACAACTCTTTTCCTGGGGGCTGTGTACAGTATCTCTGCAGATATCAGGAATATGAAACAATTTGTTGGCTCATTGGTTTCTGTGTCGGTTGCTTTTTCTGTTAGTACACAAGAACCCATTTGAAAAGGCTGCTATAATAATTTTGCTGCATGAGGTCCAAGCCAGATTGAAAGGAAGTGAGTGCTGTAGCAAAATCTCCAAAAGTTACTGGACAGTTTAATTAATTGTTGGCTGCTTACTCCTGCTGCGGTGCAGTATAAGAAATAAATCATGCTTCCATTATTTGGGAAGGTACAGGTCTCCAACTTGGCCATTGATTTTACTGGACATTACTTCTAAAGTTCTAAAGATTAATATTTGGACTTGATGATCTTACAGATCTATTTCAACTTTTATGATTCTATGATACATATTTATTGTTGAATAGTAATAATCTAAAAGTGTCAATTAAATTTATTTCAAAATGTCATTAGATGGTACAATCCAAGTATAACTAATCCAGTATGACTAATCCAGAGTGGGGAATAGCACTGAAGAGTATGCAACAGGTTTTAATATAAATATAAAGCCATAGTGGAAGTGAAAGACTGTTTTCTTTCAACTTACATACATTTACCACAGAACTTTAACAGTGGGAAATAGACCACACAGAATATTTTTTTTTTAAATTTAAATTGCCGGGGGTTTGTACCTGCAGGAAAAGATGCACAAGCTTTTGGAAGTCTATGAGCGCCTGGGTGGTGAAGAGGATATTGTTAACCCAGCCAATGAGCTCATTAAAGAAGGACACATTCAGAAACTTTCAGCAAAGAATGGCACAGCACAGGATAGGTATTTATTCCTGGTGAGTGTTTTAATTGCTCTTTAATTTCCAGGATTGTGCTCAGGTTGGATGGACCCATACTAGTCTAGTAGAAGGGGTTGCTTCTCATGGCGGGGGGTGGAACGAGATAGGCTTTAAGGTCCCTTCCAACCAAAACAATCCTTTGAATCTATGATTCTGTGATATGTTTCCGTCTTCCTAAGCTCAACAAGAAAAAGCATTCACCAGCTGAGCCCAGCTACTCCTAAGCAGCAGTTTTCTCTTGTAACTTTTTCTTGAAGGATTCCCTTCTTTCTTCCATGCTGTGCCTTTTCTGATGCCTTGTCAGGCCCAAAGGGATCTTTTCTGTCTCCCTCCTCAGAGGCTGAGTTTTTGCAGAGTGCCACAGGAGGTGGTTTCTAGCCAAATCATCTTGCTGCAGGAGATGGCCAGCTCTCACTGGCACTGGGAGAAGAGCTCTCGTGCTTTCAAGGCAGTCAAATTCAGAGTGAGGGGCAGAAGGGAGCAGTGACTGGCTGACGTGTTTCTGTCTGCTACTTCTTTTGGTAATGATCCATCAGCCTCAATTTCACCTTACATCTCTTTTTGAGACTTATGTCTTAGAATAAGACACACCAGAGCCCTAAACTTTCACAGTGCAGGCTGTGTCCAGGATTTAATTGCCCAAGTTAAACTCTTGCCTCATTGCAGTTTAACAGCATGGTGCTGTACTGTGTGCCAAAACTGAGGCTGATCGGCCAGAAGTTCAGTGTCCGAGAGAAGATGGACATTGCAGGACTGCAGGTTTGCATCTCTTCTTTTCCCTTTTTTAATGCGTCTTGATTGCTTTGGATCCCTGCTGAATCCAAACACATAACATTATATGAACGTAAAAATATAATAAAATTCTAAAACCGGCTTTGGATCACTGTGGATCAGTGCAGCTTTTCTACTACGAGAAAGACCTTAAGGTGCTGGAGTATGTCCAGAGAAGCACAAGAGAGCTGGGGAAGGGTCTGGAGCACAAGTCTGATGAGGGAGCTGTGGGGATTTTGTCTGGAGATAAGAAGCGAGACCTTCTAGCTTTCTACAACTCCCTGAAAGGTGGGTGTAGCCAGGTGAGGGTTGGCCTCTTCTCATGGTTGATAGGATGAGAGAAAGCAGCCTCAAGTTGCACCAAGGGAGGTTTAGGTTGGATGTAAGGGAATATTTCTTCACTGAAACGGTTGTCCAGCCCTGGCACAGGCAGCACAGGGAAGTGGTGAAGTCACCATCTCTGGAAGTGTTCAAAAAACGTGTGGATGTAGCACTTGAGAACGTGGTTTTGTGGTGAATGTGCTAGTGCTGTTTTGATGGTTGGACCTGAGGATCTTAAAGGTCTTTTCCAATCTTTATGATTCTCTCTCTTTTTGGTTTTTTTTTTTTTTTGTTTGGCTGGTATTATGAACCGTTTTAACACAGAAGACCAAAAGAAACTAAGCCTCTGTGAATAAAATGGATCGAACCCAAAAAGGTTCAAAATATACCCCAAAACTTGATTAAAACCAAACAAGGTTAGATACTGATGCCAAAAAAAGTGATATACTTTATTTAATAGTAAAAGAGGCAAAGAAAAAGAAAGAGAAAAGAAGGAAAGAAATAGAAAAAGAGATGTGCCTGGGCGGGTGGACTGGGAGAGGGTGACAGGGGTTAGGTGGAAGCACGTCACCCTTCCCAGAGTCCCAACATCTCATTGCTCCCCTCCATCTGCTCTTCTTGGTGGTGAGGATACCCCTGCCGCCCACTGCTTAATCGCATGGAATCCAGTGGGTTAATCAAGTGGTTTGGGCCAGGTGGGAATGCCGATGTGCCTCCCTCCCCGGGCAAGTTTGACACTGGGCCTTGCAACACTGTGGTTCTGTTGCATCATCTCTGGTGCAGGGTCTGGGGACCCCTTTGGGAGGGTCTTTGATGGGCTATGACTCTCTCCATGTAGTGCAGCTTTTCCCAAGGTGAAGGGGCCCACAGCTGAGCTCTGCACAGCAGAGGATGGGCATTCACTGCCTCTCACCAGAGGCTTTTTCATCACACACCCTTTGCTGTGAGGGTCTGTTGGAGCCTGGCAGCTGAGAGCCCTGGGGCTGTGGCCTCCAACCCGAAGGTGCTAAGCTTGATCCCTCTGTGAATGTATTCTTCTCCCCTGAGTCACTTTATCTTATCTTCATCATTGAGCAGTGTAAGGCTCCATTCAGGTTTTTGATGGTTCTCTCTGCAGTTTGTACAATTTTGCTATAACAGGCAAAGGCCTTTAATGAAGATGTTTAAGACATAAATTATAACATTTCAGTCTCTGACAGTTGGGTTTTTAAAATTTTTACAAGAATCATTCAGAGGGTAGCAGAATAGTGGTGACTGTGTGACATGTTTGGACTGAGAGCCTTACCTTGTCCCCTGGCTGGCACAGGAGTCACCTTCTCCCCCTAGTGCTGTGGGAGTCTGCTTGGTGACCACAAGTTTGTAGCAACACAGGTAACTATGGAAACAGTTCCTTAGTCTTTCTGCTTCTATACTTTATTCCAAATGATCCTTTTGACTATGCATTTCAAAGAATGACTGTATTTGTACATTTAAAATATTGGAAAGACAAGGTCAATGAGTAAAAAGCTGATGTGCTTTTTATAGGTCCAAGAAATTGCCAAGCAAAATGTGGCTCATACATTTTCCATAACAGGAAAAAAGAGATCATTGGAACTTCAAGCCAGGTATGGTTCTTGTTCTGTCTTTAAAGGTTTGTGAATATGTGTAGAGAATTTGATCTATGGGCTGTGCTAGTGTGACAGAGCTTTAAATGATGAGGTGAGCAGCAGAGGTGGATAGCTTAGGTATGCAAGAGAATGTTGGTCCTAAGTCAAAGTCTGTTGGTTGCCTTTATTGAATGCTTACAGTGTTTACAGTAGTGCTTGTAGGGCCCACTATGTGAACAATTAAAGTATTTTTGGCATTTCGTAATAATTAATGTCAATAATTATCAATAATATTTATAAAATAGTGGATAGCAAAGCTAAAAATCTAATGGATATAAAGCTGTGAAGCTGTGAATTGAATTCACTGAAAATACTGTAAGTAGAATGATAATGTTTTCTCTATTTTTCTTTTGTTTTAACAGGACAGAAGAGGAGAAGAGGGAATGGATTCATGTTAGTACAAAGCACCAATGATAAGGAGGGCAATCACCATGCAGGCAGCATTTGAAATCATCGTTTTGGGGTTCTGAATTAATGTGGCTGTGCAGGGAAGCTGGGTGGGCCAGTCTGGTGGAGCTGCTCATGGAGAAGTGTGGAGCTCAGTCAGGGTCCCAGTGCTGACCAGCTGGCCCCAGAAAGTATCTGGGGGCTCCAGCTGGGCTCCCTTTTCCTGCATTCCTCCAGCCCAGTATGAGAAGAGACCAAGGCAACAGACCTTGTATAGTCTTCCAGTTTGACTTGTAGAGACACTGTCTGATGGCAGTCTTAGCTTTTAACTTAGCTTTTAACTTTTAATGCAATGATGGGTTTAACACCACCACTTAAGGTTTTTAAGTTTTCCTTTCATTTATAAAAGTGTAAGTGTTTTTCACCAAATGATAATTCTACCATCTTCCTATGAGAGAATTTTTTTTTTTTTTGTGATGCTGTGATGCTTCTCATCTTTGCTGACATCTTTGTTTCAGGTCATTCAAGCCACAATAGAAAAGCACAAACAGAACAGTGAGACCTTCAGAGCTTTCAACAGCTCTTTTTCACAAGAGGAGGAGCATCTTCCTGATTCCTCAGTAAGTACCAGTGCTTCGTTCTGCTTTGTCAGAACAGTTTTACCAGCAGTTAAGACCTGCACAGCTAACTTTAAAATAGTGGAGTCTTGGTTTGGATTTTTATGTGACATTACAGGGCAGTCATCTCCATTTCTCTGGCTCTAAAATGTGTATCAGTCACAGTTACTTAGCCATGCAGATACAGAATAAATTACCCAGGACAAATCAATGCCAGAGACCATTAGGCATGTTTTCCAGGCTGGTGGCTTTTTTTAGCAGAACAGGTATAATTCCTCAATGTTATAAGTGCTTAGCTGTCTGGAATGTTGTTTGTGTCCCTGGGAGATTTTGTTCATGACTTCTCCCCATCTTGTCAGAGGTACATTTTGGGATTATTTCTTTGATGTTATTTTATTATTATTTAAAATATTTTAAAGACTCAGAAGGAAAATGATGCATTTAAAATGGATCTTAAAATATTGTCTTTTAGATAGTAAATACATTTCAGAAAAATACTCTTCTATAAAATATGTAAAATAGTTTTGAAAGTTTATTGTTTCTCTACAGCTGTAAGATATCACTCTGTGTTGTGTTTGCTAGGAATTTTGTTTTAAAAGTATTCACATCAGGACAGTATCTCTCCATTCAACTTGAAAATGATCGTGATAACCTTAGCCACAGGCATTTGCTACAAACTAAAGAGGAATAGGGCCTGGGAGAGCAAAATATTTAAGCATATCATACAGCTATATCATACACAGTGTTGCCTGTGACTTTATGACTTCAGATGGCAGATTTTGGAGCAGAGACTGAACTTTGGGAGCTTTTTCTCTTCCCCCTCCCCTGCCTCCTAAACTCTTTGTTTGGGGTTGTTTTTGTTGGTGTGTGTTTTTTTGGGTTTTGTTTGTTCATTTGTTTGTTTGTTTTGGTACCTTACCATTTCTGACATCTCTCCTTGGAGATTCAGGACTGAACTGGTGACTCAATAATCTGGATTTTTAATCTGCCTGATTTTTCAGGGGGCTGAGGAGAGATGCTGGATATGCCTTTCATCCCAGCATAATCAGACTGACAGTGAAGATCTTATCAACACTCTGTAGAGTCTAGAATGCTGCTACTGATAGTAGCAATGAGCCATTTTCAGAATCTGGCATAATTTACTTATCCTGAACTGTTCATCAGCTAAAAATACTTGGGGGAAAAAATAGAATATAATCAATTCATGTCTATATTTTTAGGTTCAGTCATGGCTGCATTCAGAGCCAGGATGCTTTGATGGAAAAAAAAATCTTTTGCTAATAAGCAGACTAATAAGCACACTTCTCTCTATGTAATTAAGACACAGCATCTGGTCAAGTTCATTATTATTATCTTGCTTTGTAAATTCACTTTGATTTTGCTTCTGTGTTCATGATGTAGCCACATATTTATACCCTAGTCTTCATAAAAGCCAAGCAGAGCAAGAGTCTGGATTATCCCTGGCTGTGATATCAATGCAGTCTGTACTGTAATTTCTTTAATGCCAGAATACTAACCTGCATTTTTAGGAGATTAGCTTGTCTAGATAATCAGCTTTGAAACTGATGTCAGAGCTGAATGTGACAGAAATTGCTGTCACTTAAAACGAGCTGGAAGTATTTCTGTAAGGAAAACTGGACAGATACTGAGAACATTATAACTGCAATACACTGCTGGGTAGCATCCACCAGACATATCATCATCTATGGAATATTGGGCAGCAACTTTAGAGGAAAATGTGACCCTTTTTTCCTCTCGTGAGTCAAGAAATAGATATGCACTTATGGATTCCTGGCTGGATCTGTAAAAGCTACTAGAAATTGGCCTGCAAAAAAAGAGTCAAATTGTTTTTTCCCATCCTTGGCCGTACATTTTCTCTGTTACAGTGCTTAGGACTGGTTGCGGTTCATGACCAGTGGTTCATGACTGGTTGCGATTCTGACCATGCTTGTGTAAATAGTATTTTTAGAAAGCTTTCAGGTTCCTTTGTGGTTTAGTTCCTCCATTTTTATCTGCAGCATTTCCAGGCTATGTGAAAGGTGTTTTTAAAGCCATCTAAAAGTGTTCCCAGGGAAAAGAACCTCGTTCACCACTGCTTCATCTCGGAAGAGTTGCAGGCTCCTGGTGTGGTGATGGACCCAGTTTATGCAGTCCTGGAAGGCTGGCAAGGAAAAGTGCTGCAGAGAGCTGAGCTCTGTGGAAGTGGCATCCCTAGGTCTTGAGATTGAGAATGTTTCTATTAGTTAAATCATGAATGTTAGACTCTGAATCATCATTATTTCCCGCTGCTGTTTCTTTCGCCATAGATCTGGGGTGGTTCTGACAAACATGTCAAACATGGTATTCTTACCAGATCTGAGACACTGTAATTGGTAATGGTAACATAACAGGGAGAAGCCCTTTTGAAATATTTTCCAGGTAAGAGTAGAGAGTATTTGATTTTTAGCCTATTATTCCCAAAAAACAGACATGGGGATCTGAATAGGCAACTGGAGAAATTTACTCTTTTCCCTAAATTTGCCAGGGGTTTTCTCGAGCTCTTCTTCAAACCCTGTTTATTCTCCACGTTTTTCTTTTTCCAAGTCCCATCACGTGGGACTTGGAAAGACAAATCCCATGTCTTTTTACTAGGCAGAGTAAAAGCCTGGGTTGATAAGGATTCCAGTGAAAAGAACACCCTTTGCAGAGGACTGAGGAACAGATGATGTGAACACCTTAGGGTTACTGGGTTTTTGCAAAGGCAGAAATAACTGGTTAGAGCTGAATAGTGATACTTCTCTTAATTCAGTCGAACTCCCTGAGGAAGTGCTCTGGGGTGGCACATCCCTGGCCCCAGGGGATGCATTTGCTCCTTTTCTTGTTCTAAAGAGTTGATTGATTGTACTAGACTATAAATAGATCCAATAAGGCATCAGAATGAATAGCTCTTCAATTTGGTTACTTAAGCAGAGATTAAATGTTCTTGCTTTAAAATGAAATTAAGCTAGAGTGCCAAAATGCACTGGCCATTTGGATAACCTCGAAATGAGAGATGTTGTCTGATGGCAAAGGAAGAATGATCTGTGGGAATAACAGGAGAATTTATCATAAAGAATCCAATGGTTTGAGAACCCTGTGTAAACTAGCAAATTCCCTGTAAATTAATTGCAGATAAGGTGGTTTTCCTTTCTTTTTAGAATGTAGCCTGTGATTTGTTACTCAATGTACAAAGCTTGTTATGTGCCTTCTATGTGTATGGAATACTATTGAATGCATATATATATCTATATGTATGGCATACATATAGATAAATGAATATGATACATGAATGCTATAGGAATATTTATAGATATACAAATATCTATGTATATTTAGTACACATACATCTCTATAATTGAATAAATGGAGATGCCACTTTGGAGTTATTTAGGGATTGAGATGTATTGCGAAGAAGAGAAACTTAACTGAGTGGTGTTTTAAAGGAGTAAGTCTTGTTCCTCTCAGAATCAGGTACCTCCACTGAGCCCTTGCTGCTCTGGCTGGCAGGCTCCAATAGAGTAATGTCCTTCAAACCATGGCACTGGCTTTCTGCAGCATGTGGGGGACAGGCACAGGTTACACCCAAAGGCAGTTGGCAATTCAGTGCCATCTGTAAAATCATCCACATCAGAGCCCATCCCATATTTGAAGGTGGCTGAGCACATGTGCACCTAGGCTAGTGGAAGTTGTCCCTGCTCATGGCAGGGGGCTGGAACATGATGAGCTTTAAGGTCCCTTTCAACTCAGACCATTCTATGATGCTGTGATCTGATTTTGTGGATTAAAGTGCACTCACAAGCAAAGAGTTGAGGAGCTGAAAGCAAACTCTCTTTCTTTTCTCTTCACCCACCCCCCCTTTTTTTTTTCCTTTTCAGTGTTGAATATATTTGAGGAAGAATGTCCATGTTGAAACTGTTCTGTGTCATTCTGTTTCTCCTCAGATAGCCAGCACCAGCTCAGTGGAATCAATGCCAGGAGCAGATGGTGGTGGTGCATTAGGAGGGGTGAGTAATTTGAAGCTAATACTTCAGTCAGAGCAGTGTTGGGAGGTAGGTCACGTTTGTTTTGTAGCAGGAAAAAATAATCATGCTTCAATATAGGTTTTATAGGGTTTATATCCTGCTGTCTGTGGACTCAGCTGTGCTGTCATTAGTTTTCCTGGCTAGGTTATACCCATAGCTTCTTGCCATTTGCAGCATCAGGGAATTTGAATCCTGCTTATATGTGTCACAAAGCCCAGGAAATAAACTCTCCAACCAATTTGCTGGGTTAGAAAGCTAACATTACTTTATTAACAGTACTGGATGTGTCAGGGTTTCTCCTCAAAGCGTGCAGAGACTTCCTAAAGCAATAGAACTCCTTCGGCAGTGGATAAATGCTGCATGTACATTGGAGTTGGTTCCTTCAGTTTGTAGCACTGGGTTTGGAGAGGGGGAGGGTTGTGTGGGCTTTTTTCGTTTGTTTGTTTTTGTGGGGATTTTTGGTGGTGGATTTTTTTGTTTTGTTTTGTTTTNTTTTTTGGGTTTTTTTGTTCGGTTTTGTGTGCATGTGTTTAAGTTGTGATAGGAGCTATAGTGATTGCTTGAAGGGAGAAAGACAGGACAAAATGATACCAGGAAACCCATCTGATTAATGCTGTTGCATTGTGTAACTCAGGATTTCATCTCCAGAACCAAATTTTGAGTAACACATCTTCCACAGTATGCTTTCCATGTTCCTGCTAGAGCAGAGGAAGAGATGATAGTATTTTCATATGTCTCTGGCCTGTAAAACACTGGCTGCCACAAAAGCAAGATATACTTTGAAAGGTGTTATTCATTCTGCTCAGTAAAACAGCTATGACTGCTGCTGAGTCAAACCCAAGGGTCTGAGTCCTCAATAAGGTCTAGTTTTTATCATTCCAATCTCTCTTTTGTAGATCAAAAGATTTTCAGGAAATGCCTAGGGTCTGTTGAATTTACTGAAAATTAGCCTCAACAAGAACAACAACCACCAAAAATACCCTCACCTGTAGCAGGAAGATTCATGCTATAGGATGTTATGTATTAGCATGACGATTTTAGTAACAAAGGAGCCATTTAGCAGATCCTCCAGACCGCTGGCCAAGCTTGGAACCTTCTGGTAGAGTGCACAGTGTCAATGTGAGGCTGTTAAACAGGCCAGCAACCTGACCTATACAAAAAACCAAGTTGTAGGTGTTTGTGATTAGTGTGACCCATGCTGGTTATTTTTTGTTCTTACTTCATATTTTCACTTAACAATTTTTAATCTTTTACAGTCAGTTTTGTATTAGTGTTTTGTGCCTTGAGTTACAGACGCTGTATTTGGTGAGCTACTACTTAAAAAAAAAAAGTTTTATAGTATTAAAAAACTCCAAACCTACATAAAAAATTTGGTTGGTCTTAAGTATCTGCAGGAAATGTAAATTTTATTTGTAATTAAATAAAAAACTTGTATCTTTTTAGTTGATTATAAATAGTTGTGTTAGTGATTTGCATAGAATATCTTGATGTGTTAAGTAATTTTCCTTAAATCATGAATTTAAAGAAAAATTTAATTCCTGACATAGATGTAAAAATAGAGTTGATCAAATAGACAAAGTTAAAAATATCCAAAATGGTGTAGTATTGATTCTGGGCTCTAACTTTGCTAAAAATGGATAATATCAATGTAAATAATGAAAAAAAATGTTAGTTGCAGCTTCAGAAAATATGTATTTTTAGTTCTGACATCCCTTTAGTAACAGCTCAGAACACAAACAATAAATCATGTGCTCAACAACTTCACGTGCAAACCACTTGGTGGTAGTGGTGGCCAGCAAACAGGGAGCACCTTTCTGCGCTTCCCCAGCCTGCTTGAGAGGCTTCTGAGATTTTCAGTGTCTACCTATGCACAACCAGACAGTGAAATCCTACTGCAGGAAGGATCATCTGCTAGTCTACAGCATCATGGTACCTCTAGGCTGAATTGTCTTACCGCTCTGCAGTGATAGTGCAGGTTATGCTCAGACTTCTGTGTGCAGGAGGAAATATGAGGCTGTGGAAAATAAATTTATTTATTCTTACACATACTCTTGCATGTATAATGTTGGCATGTAGAGAAACAAACTAAAAGATTACAAAGTACAAAATTTGCTATATAGTTTAAAATTATTTTTCATTTATACTAAGAATTTGCAAAAGCACTTGCTGATGTTCTACCCCATTGTGGGTTGCTCCACGTAGTTAATTTATAAATGGAAAATACACCTGTAAGAGCATGAGAAGGAAAAGAGTTGAAACTGCTTTGTAGCTCATGCGTCTGCTCATGTAAGAGTCTCATCAGACTGTATTTATGAGTTACATGATCAACACTGGGGCTGAATTTCTACCTGCTGGCCCAGACAGAATGAAATACCTGGCACAGAGCAGCTGTGGCTGCCCCTGGATCCCATGGCAGGGTGGGACTGGATGGGCTTTAAGGTCCCTCCACCCCAAACCATTCTGGGCCTGCGTGATTCTCCAACTGTAAAGCAAGTAATAAATAATGGTAACAGTAGTCTCCTAAGCCCACTGGTTTTCTTGCTGTTCCTACCAGCTTTTTGGTGATTCTTCCCTGCATTGCAGAAGCAAATGGAGGCAGCATGGATCACTAAGCTCAGATGTCTGCTCACCTGAGAAGGCCAGCCACAGGCCTTCATCTTGCACTCACATGAGTTGTACCTCTTGCTGGGATATATGCTATTTTTCCACCAAAATTTTAAAATTGTACCTTGAAAAAGCAAGAGGTGAGTGCCGGAAGGGAAGCTTTTCTTGAAACGCCCACCTTGGCCATTCCTCCACCTCCTCGCTGACAGACAGGGAGAGGACATTGCTCTGTGGCTGTGAGGAGATGAGTGGGCAGAGAGGGGCTGAGACCACCTAATGTGTCCCTGAGGCCCCTGATGGTTCAGCCAGCCCTCCAGCTGAGGCAAGCAGCAGTCATGCAAATTCTTTGCTAAATTGGTGTGAACCCCAAAGAGGATCTTTGTCAGTAGAACTCTATGAATGATTTTGCCCTTTTTTTAATTATTATTTTTTAATCATGTACTTGTGCTTTTAATTTCAGAGTGATTCCTCTAGGAAATCTTCCAAATCCAAGCGAGACAAAGAGAAACAGTCTTGTAAGAGCTGCAGTGAGAGCTTTAATTCCATCACGAAGAGGCGGCACCACTGTAAGCAGTGTGGGGCAGTAAGTATCCCAGCACCATCAGCTTTTGAGTTTCTTCTGCTGAGACCTTTGAAGACAATTTTTTATTTTTTCAGTGCAGGGAATAAAACAGATTTTGGTTCATGGCAAGTCATTGACAGAGCAGGTTTTTGCACTTGCTTTACTCTCTGGGTATCACACGTGAAAAGAGTAAACTGGTGGAAGGGTCCCAGTTTGTGCTGGTTCAAAGGCAAATTCAGTGCCTCAGTGAATAGAAAGAAAGGTGGTGCTTTTCCTGGGGGTGGCCATGTATCTGAGGAGGGGGCTGTAGTTGTTTGCAGAAGCAATGGCCTTAAGACAGCCTCACTTCACCCAGGCAGCAGCTCTTCTAAAATGAACATAATCATGGCCAAGATGAGATGGATTTCTGCCAGGTGACTTGAAATGTCATTCACTGTTCATAGTGTAACTAAAAGTAATGTTATTTAAACAACATTAGTTATTTGAAGTAGAGACAAATTTTCAGCTGCAGAGAGGTCTAAATGTATAGTCAAGATATTTAAAGAAACCTCAGTCTCAGCAATTAAAATTAAATTGCTGTGGAGGAGGCATTTTTACCCTAGTTGGGTTTTTCAACCTTCTGGGTTTATTTTTATTAATAATTGCTTAAATCATGAAATGCATTTCTGGGGGTTAAAATATCCCATTGCAAAGTCAGCGTTACTAAAGAAATGAAATAATGGCTTTCCTCCAGAACAGAGAGATAACAAGAATTACATCATTAATAATTTATTGTTAAACCATAGTTCATTGTGCAATGCCTTGTGGCATGGCAATAGCATTTGAATTAAAGAAGTTAATTTGTCTCAAGGGAAGACTATCATGTTGCTAAAAATGCTGTCTTGCTTTTATTTGGGTAACACTTCCTGAATTAAGGCAGTCCTCTTCGTACAGTAATTAAGGTCTTAGTGAACCATGTAGGAACGTATATATGTGCGTGGGTTTGTAGTTAATACTGTACAGAAATGCAGAATGGATGTCCATCAGGCTGACACCCTGGGGACAGCTTCCCTCCCCAGAGCAGGTGTATTAGAGACAAATTTTTAGCATGAAAACAGGTTCTGGAGCTGCAGATCCAGCATTGTTTCCAAGCACTGGCTCCTCTGGCCCAATGTGCCACTGCATGCTCTTTGCAGCTGAGGCAGACAAATAATTTTTAATGGATAATGTATTGGACTATGTTCTTAAAATAGTTGGTGCTTTCTGGATTCCTCAGTTCTCCAGGATGTCCTTGATTGATGAAGAGTGTCAGCCACTTTCACTCTGCAAATCAGTCCTTCTTGGACCATTAAAAAGCACTAATTGCTTCATCAACTTAAACTCTTTTTGACTTATGAAAGCTTATAGGAAAAGACAAGAAAAGCAAACTTGTGTGATGTTAGTCATACAGCATTCCCCCAAAGACATAAGTTTTCTTTAATTTGGTGTCTTGGTGTATGGCATGGGATCACAAACATGTTAATTGTTAATGGAGGTAGATATAGTGACTATTATATTGGTCTCTATCTTATGTTTACATTAGCTCCCATAGAGATATGCTTTACTAACAACCATTCTGCAATTCAAATTCTTTGATAAAGGGTTGTGTTTTAAACATGGCTAATTAAACACCGTCTGTCTGTTACAGGTGATCTGTGCAAAATGCTCTGAGTTTAAGCCACTTGCAGATAACAGCCGCCATAACCGAGTGTGTAAAGAGTGTTTCCTGCAGCTCCCAGCAAGCCCCTGCACCCCTGGGGTGGAAGCAGTGGGGGAACAGAAGAAAAGACTAGCTGCAGAGGTACAGTCTTGGGCTAAGAAGCTTTGTGAGGCTTTCTCTTTTTCTTTAGTGTATTTATTAAAATTGGTTTTCTTTTCTACCCCACCATGGTATTTAATCCTCTGACCTATAACTCCCACTGAACACACCTGCAGCCTGGATGCTGTTTGTAGATGGTGAGCGTTCATCATAGGGTGCTGATCACACAGGGATGCAAACAGGTTTGGCCGCTAAGCTTCAGCTTCCAAACTTACAAAAAAGAAGGAAAACCCTCTGACTTCTTTTTGTTATGACATATTTCCAATCTTGAGCTGTGCACAGTAACTTTTCAAAAGATAAGATCTGTTTTTTCACGTTTAATTCCATGCAGCAACTCTGTTGCTTGGGGGCTTTGTCAGCTTTGTATCCAAACACGTCCAAAATCTCAGCAATAGAGTGGGGAAAAGCTGCAGGTCCACCTTGCCCTGTCCTGAGCTGCCAGGTCTGCAGAGTGCAGAGAAAGTTCTGGATCCGGAATCTGACCCCATCCAAACCTTCAGATATGGTATCAGATATTCCCCTTTGTGGCAGGGGGTTGGAATGAGATGGTCTTTACAGTCCCTTCTGACCCAAACCATTCTGTGGTTCTGTGATATATGCTCTAACTGTGCCTACAGATGATGAGCTCTTCATGGGTGCCAATACAGTCTGTTGTATCTCATGACAAATTTTGCAGCACTGTTTCAGTAGGAAAAGTTTCAGATGCAAATCTGCATCTACACAGGGAAGAGAGAGCCCTGTTAATCTGAAAAGCCAAGAACCAAACCAGTGAAATGGAACCCATGCTTTTACCTCAGAAAGCAGATTATGGCAAGAAGGTGTAAAAACCCCAGGAAAAGTGTCATTTTTCTCTCCTCTACTCAGGCTGCTAGTTTTTTTTTCTTAAATCTTCAAAGGATGAGGTCAAATGCAAGAAAGCTAGTGTATAGAAAGAAAAGATCAGAGTCAGGCTTTTTATTTCCCTTCTCTTTACATTAAACTTTCTTAGCAAGCTTAGTAGCAGCTGAGGAGATTACCACTTAACAAATGTTATTAGCAGCTGCCAGAAATCTTCAGGAGACTTCTGTCCAAATCCTAATGCAAACAGGAATTTTGATTTTCTTTGTTTTCTATCAGAACACAACAATTTCTTCCAGTTTTTTTTTTCACTCTGATTTGGCTCCATCCAAGCATAAGAGGATCTGTTAATAAACTCTTTGCATTAATTTGAAGTAATCTCCCAGCCCACTTTGCTAAGCAAAAAATGAGCTGCATCATCTTAATTATCATTCTCAATTTGCTGGGTGGAAGTTGAATTTAGCTTCATGTCTGCTGGGAATGGTTGTCCAGCCTCTGCCTCTGTTGCATGGAATTACGCTATTTCTTAATTGTATATAATAATTATATATTTTTATTTGGTTATGGCCTATCCAACATTTGCCCTCAAGTGTTATTTGACTCTGCACCACTTGAGTATTTTATATTTAATTCTAAGTATTTTTCACACTTAAACATAAATGGAAATAGCTCTGGTTTATTTTTTTTCCCTTCATCCAGAAGCAAAGCATCCTTGCGGCTGAAAACAGCCTCTTCAGCAGCTACCTCCAGTTCCTTGAAAAAGGGAAGACTTGGTACAAAATGTGGGTGACCATCCCAAAGAGTGAACCTCTTGTTCTGTATCTGCAAGGAAGCAGCCAGGTAAGGTGGCATTCACGAGGGTTAACACACAGAAGAAGAAAAGCAGAAGTTTAAATATGTTGAGCTGAGAAATGGGTCAAAGGATTTGGCTTGGTTTCAACAACAGAACTGAATTTTCTATTCTGGATGTGGCAAAAAGCCTCAGAGATTTTAGGTTACCTTGTTACTTGTACTTACTGCTGATACAGATGTGAGCAAATGTTAAAGCTCATTGCTTTTCCATTCAAGTTTTTAGCAAAAGAGGACAAAACAAGGATAATTAGGTTATGTTTTAGCTTTTTCAGACAGGTGTAGTCAAGGGTCTTATTACTCTGTCATTAGGGAACGCACTTTCCTGTTAAATGTATAGAACGACAAAGGAGATTGGATATTGCAATTGCTGGAATTGCAATTCAAGCTTTTTTTTCTTAAACCTAGTTCTGGGTTGATGGGATAGAAGAATTTGTGAAAATGTAGATGTTCTTCAGCCTGAAAAATTATAAAGCCCCTTGTCATAGCATCATGGGGTTTTATCTTCACTTGAAATACTTAGATTGATAAGAGTTTTATGTCTCTAAATGTACTGTTGAAGCTAACTACCATTTGTGTGTGATGAAAGTCAAGGTTTAGAAACACCTATATCCAAACTAGAAATATCTGTCATGCTTCCTTAGCACTGAAGAGCAACAATGCTGAAAGGAGATCTCCCATATCCAGTTTTGCATTTGGCATTTGACACATTTATACACAGCTTTGTTTTGTCTCCTGTGTGGGATGGAAGAAGGAATGAAACTGAATTCAGCCAGCAATTACCCCTGTTGTAGTTGTAGTGATAAGAAAGTTTTCTTTTTATTAGCATCTGTTTATGGCTAGGAACAGTTGAGGAAATCAATTTTATAAAGCATTTCAGAGTAAAGCTCACCCTATCAGATCTATAAATAGTACACCTTGTAGTTAGAGCTGTGTTCATTTTGCAGCTTGTCAGCAGGAGCTTTAAACAAGGTATAATGTTTTAAACATAGTGTTCAAAGAGGCTGAAAGCTTGAATTTGGAGCTTCAGCTCCCTTGGCTCCATCTGTGGTTCCAACCCCACCCTGGGAAAGCCTCCAATTCATCCTGCAGGCAGCGAGCTGCCTGTTCTCCCTCTGGATCAGTGGGACATGTGTGGCTGAAATGACACTTTGGAAAAGCAAACAGCCTCACACAAGGCACTGAAATGAAGGCAACAAATCCAGTCTTTGGCTCTCTCTGGAGTCAGGCTCTGGGGAAAGGAACAATGCTTTAAAAAGCCAAGCAGAGAGAGAACAGCTTCACCCACAGAACTTTTCAACTGATGCGCAGGCTGTGCCTCAGCCAAGGGCCAGTGCAAGCCCTGCATCCACAGAAACCAAGCCAGACTGTCTCACACTTGGGCAAGGAGAGTGGAAACAGAGGGAGAGAAGTTTAAATTCTTTGACCTTCCTCACCACAGAAACAACGTGTGTCATCTAAGAGGTGGCAAGGGTGAGAAGTTGAGAGGAAGCAACATCCCTTGCACAGTATGATTGAGAATTTCTCCTACTGCCTAACTGATTGTTGCAGTACAGCACAAATAATAACCCATAGACATAAATCACCTGCATTCAGTGCAAACTCAATGATGCTTAATTCTGCAGGCCACAGATGGAAGCTGAAGGAGCTTCTCTGCTTCAGCTGCTGTGTACTTTGCCTATGTCCTGCCAAATTTGATCTTGAGCCTCTGCTGATATTATTAGTAAGATCCTATTTTTTTAGGGGAAAAGGATGCCTTTGGCACTGATTGCCAATTATGACGGTTAAAATTAGTGGTTAGTGTCCTCAGCTATTTCAGGGGTGAAATAAATCTCCCAATAAAGTGTCTAGAAAGCAAAAGGACAAGGTTATTTATCTTACATTCCAAAACTAGGATTTACTGTCAGGCATGAGACTGTAAACAACAAAAGTTATTCCTTTTTTCAAAGGCCTGCCATTCCCATTTGTATATTTCAATTTGCATCCAACTGCAGGAAAAAATTAGGAACCAAGTCCTATTTCTTGATATTAATCCAACATTCTTGTTAATTCAGGTGTACATAGGATACTCTAGACTTCTGAGGAAAATCTCTTCCAGAGCTTCATTACTGGTGTCTGAATGTCTGGAATCAGTTGGGAGCCACTCATGTGCTTAAATATTGTATTCCCAGGCATAGTTCTGTTTTGCACAACCACCTCACAGACCTCTTTAGACCTGCAAAGAAGCATTTCAGTGCCTGAGATGTATCTTTTGAGAATCATATTGCCAACAATAGTATTAAAGGTCTTGAAAGATAGACTAAAGCATGACTGTAGAAGTTTGAAAGTTGGGGGATTATTGTTAAGAACAGAAAGAATAGCTGCGTCTTGGGAAGAAGGAGCAAACCAAGCTGAATCTGTAGCTTTGGACACACTGAAAGCTTCTTCCTCTGCACCCCTGCCCTCACGCCAAAGAAGGGATGCTAGTGCATGTAGAGACATGACTTGCAGATTTAAAATAGCAGGAACACTGCTGTTTTGCTTTAGACCCTTGTTCCAGGAAAATTAATTAATCCCCTGAGTGTTGGCAGTTGAAGTTTTACACATGAGGTTGTTTAGGTTTGGGAATCATACCAATTTGATTTGTCCTCAAATGGAGTCACAATTTGTACAGCTGTTTGTCGTGTTTATCTCAGTGAAATTATAAGTTTACTTATAAGCAAAGACCACTTCAAGTGTAAGGAGCAGCAGTTTTAAGATAAATTAGTCTTGTCTTTTCAAGGGCTCCACCTGGATCTTCTGCCCCTGTTGGCCTTGTAAAATGCACAGCTCCTTGCAAAACTCTGACATGAAGTTACCTGAGTGAGACGTGCAAAGTCAAGGCTTACAGGCTAGCTGGAAAAGCAATGGATTTTGGAGAAATATGAAGGGTAAAACTAGTATAGCTAGAGTTAGTGTATTTATGTATATATCAGATCAAGCTTGATCCAAGCAAAAATTTTGCTTTATAAAGAAGAAGAATCTTCCACTTATCATGTAAATGTGATTTACTTTTAGAAAATAAGGGAGTAGCTGGGTTTGAAATTGAGCTCAGGGGTTTTGAGACTTTCTTTTTTTCTTTGCTTGCCTGTTGATCCTGTTTAGTAGAAGCTCTACCCGGCCCTGCAAAAAACTCTGCCTGCCCTTTTTTGGTCCTGAAGATCTTTGCACCACAGGAGTCTCTCAATGACTTGTGTAAGGCTGGGTTTAGACCACAAGTGGGTAAAGAATGGAGTTGGGGTAAAAAAACCCAGGGATTTTCTAAGCCCGCTCAGAAGGAGGGGGAAAATGCCGTTGGTGGGTCACTGTTGTCTAAGAGAGCTTATCCACTGCCAAGATCTGTGCAGTGCCAGAGGCGTGTCTGTAGGCAGGGGTGCCTGGAACAGAGCCGTCTGTGTGGTGGAACTGAGTTGTCTGTTCCCAAATCTTAAACCCTGGGTGTTGCAATGGCTGTAACAGAGCAATAAATACATGCTGCTGTAATGACCTAGATAAATAACCCATTTGTGTTGTGCTGCTGAGAGTCAGGATGAGTGCAGGGTGCTTGTGATTGCTGACAGTATTACACATGCACTAGATTTTTATCTATCACTCACTTACTGTCTGAGGAAAATTATTGTAGTCAGCCCTAAAGTGAAGCTCTTTAAGCACTGGGTATTTTGGTTTGATGAAACACCAGTATCATGCAGCCATACTATGTTGCATGCAGAAATATTTAAAAAAAAATACAGTCCAATCAGCCAAATCCAGTAGGCTCTTAAAACTAAAACATGAATTTCATCTCTCTTGTAAGGCTCAGTATATAAGGCTGGAATTCCTCATGGGCGCATAATAGCCCCTGGATGTGCTGGGCTTCAGGTAGGAGGGAAGGGCTCAACAGCAAAGGACATCCACAGATGCTGCTGGTCCCAAAGAGAAGTCTGGATTGGGGGTGGGGTATTCCTCAAGGCCAAGTGCTTCACCTTTTCCTGTCAGTAGTACAGATTTTCAGAGATAACGTAAATCCCTTCCTTTTGGATTAGGCAGGTACAGACAAAGTGCCAAAGGCAGCATATTAAGGGAGGATGCAAGACCAAAGGCAGACTGCTTAATTTGCCTGTGTCTGCACGTGTTGGGTAGGTGCAACACATACAACTCAAACATGAGTTTGCTCTTACGGTGCACTTTGTGGCTACAAACAACATCTGTCATTGTCATGGGCAACCTACAATTTTCCATTTGACAAGTCTAAATGTCTACTCTTCCAAACCAAGACCAGTGAAACAGGCATGGTTGAGCTTGCATGTGCTCTTGTGCATTTGTGTTCATCAGTCCCATGTTTGCTTGCTTGAACAGTGCCACGTATGCAGGAGCTGCTCTGTACTTCTGCATGGGCAAGACCTTCCTGTTTCTAGGGATGTGGCTGTGGTGTCAGGGAATAGAAACTGTGCTGCATTTAGGACAACTAGTTACACTCAAATGGGAACTGAGTGTAACTTTAGTGTTTGGCCTAAAGCTGCCTTAAATCTCCTTGAATAGTTCTTGGTCTTAAAGCAGTTGGACTCTGGTATTTTTGCATAACAATAACAAGCAATAGATGAATAAATCAAGAAACCTGTATTGATTTAATAAACTGTGATAGATTTTTGACTGTGTATTTCTCGCCCATTTAGTTAATGTATGTGTTTGCATTGATGTGAGCAGTTTTGATACTTGAATTACTTTAGACAAATTGTTAGAAAAGTAGACTTTTTTTGGCCATTGTTCTCAGAGTTTTGTCCTCTTCAAGATTTACCAAGTTGTCTGCATTTGGTATGGGCTGACAAAAGAATGACTTTGCCACTTCTCTGTGGGATGCTTCATTAGCTTTGGTATGGGGCTGCAACACAATCAGCTGCTACAGAAGGTGACAGCATTGTACAGATGCTTGATGCTTGTGTGATTCAGACTTCAGTTTGGGGACTCATCTTTAGGAACACTTTGCTGGGAGCAGTTGAAGAGGTTGCTTGGCCATGGCACACCCTGCCTTGCTAAAATATGTGCTTCTTGAGAGGTTAGGAAAGGAGCTGGTTGATGCTCAAGATGTGACAGTTAGAGAGCTGTATTGTTCCTTAGATCTGTGAGTCAATCTGGCTTTTAAAGGATGGTCAGGAATTTGAGCATTGGCTTCCTTGACAACTCTGAAAGGCATCATAAATGACTGAAAATCAAAAATTGTCTTTTCGTTCAAAGACTTTTCCCTTGCCCATTAGTTGTCTTGGTGTCTCTCAGGGTCCAGCTTTGCTTATTTGCTTCCTTCTAACCAATCCTGCAAAATATCCCATGATGTTGAAAAGGGACAACACCAAAATCTTCTCAGCTGGATGCTATTGCCTGTACCTAATGCAGAGGAAATTTTTAACAGACACATGCATAAATTACATGAAATTATATGAAAACCCCTGGCCATATTTGCTGAGAAAGGAAATCAGTGAAGTAAGAATAAAGCACCAGTAAGTCATTGCTTTTTGTTGGTTTAAGCTGAGCAGTGGTGCTGCCTTGCAAGGAGCCTGGGGCTGTGTCCGTGCGCTTCCTGCAGTGTGTGCCCGCCCACCCCTCCTGCCCCAGACCGCCTCTGCTCCCGAATCCTCACATTTGTTCTTTCTCCTTTAGGATGGACGAGGCCCACGTCCTCTCCCTCTGCCCGGCTACGAAGTCAGTTTACCAGGTTCTGGTGAGAAGTTTGAAGTGAAGCATGTTTTTAAGCTTTGCCAGTCCCATCAAACTCTTTATTTCAGTGCAGAAGATGAAGAGCTGCAGATGAAATGGATGGAAATTCTCACCAAAGCTGCCAAAGGGGAGACTGAGGATACAGCTGAAGGGCTCAGCAACCCATAGAGCAAGTTTCATTTAGTTTCTTTCCTACATGCTATAAACCGTAACTTGAATTTTGTATTCATGGCACTTTGGAATCTGTATGGCTTTATATTTTCATGTGTCTGCATAGGAAATTCAGTGGTTTCTCACTTTTTATTGTACATTTTTCACATACAGTAGCTACCTGCCATATATTATGTTAAAGGAAAAAGTAGTTATAGTTGTTGGTGGTGTCAATGCTGGTTTTAAAACAAAAGACAAGGAGCAAAGCATTAATTTTAACAAAGGTAATGGAAAACGGTCAGTCTTTTGTTTTCCTAAATGTATATTTTCCAGTCCTTTTGATTGCTGTTGAGTGCAGGATGTGTATAGTCTGTGATTAGTTCTATAAATGCTGCCTTTTAAGTTAAGTGTTGTAAAGGCTTGTGCTGGCCACTGACATTCCATTCTCTGCCTCGCCCTCCTGGTAAGGTCTTTGTGATGTGTGAGCAATGTACTGATATTGCTATGTCTCTGCTATTTTGAGATGACCTGTTCAAATGACAAATACTGTAGAAGGGACTTCTAAAAATGACTGCAAACTGTGCAGAACAGAACATTAAGAAGCCTCATTGATTTTAAGCATTTATTATAGTGATTGCTTTCTTCTGGAACCAATACTTTCCTTCCTTCTATTGGAACCCATTTTGATGTAAGTAAACAAACATTTTTATACTGCAAACTGGGTTGTGATCAATAAACAAAAACATTTTTAGTACACGCCATAAAAAAGGTGACTTTTTTGTTGTATTGGTTAATTTAAGTGGCTTAGATTTTATTTATATAATTTGTAAATAATGTTTCATTAAGTATTTTAAGAATTTTTAAAAGACCTCAGCTAATTAACAGGATTTAGTGCATAGTGTAAGAGATATTTGTATGAAGTGAATTTGTAATTTAATTTTCCTGTTCACCTGTTTTTGTCTTATTTTCAAACATTAATGCTTATCTATTTAAATAAAAATTCCTGCAGTTAATTCCTGAGCCAGATTTCCAAGGCACAGCAAAGTTTAGGTCAACATTTAATATAGGTTAAAAAAATATATAAAAGTCCAAAACAAACAAACCAAAAAAAAACCACCAAAAAAGGCATGTCTGTTCCTAGTGGTAGTAAGCATGTAGTATCAATCAAAATTAAATAAAATCTGTCACAGTACTGTATTTTTAAATGGTTTGGTTTAACTTTTGTTTCCTCTTCAGCCTTCTATATTTTCTGATACTGATAGAGAGGAAGAAATGCTCCATACAGATAGTTTTTTAGGATTGTTGAAAATTAGTGATCTGCATCAGTGAGTATTTTTTGAATCTAAAGGAAAGGACTTATCCTGGTTTGGGGTTTGGTTTATTTTTTACATTGGTGAATAAATCATATATCTGAAGTCCTTGATGATGAAAAATTAGACACCATGTATTTGATTATCCACTGGAAAATTTTCTTGAGACTTGCATCCTTCCTCTCCTCCCTACCACCTCTCCCAACAGTCTACACAGAAAAGATTTTTTTGAAGAGTAGCTTTTACCATGAAAAGGAATTCTTTCCAGTGTGTGATATTTCTTCTCTCAGGCTTCCTTGAAAATACAATGATGTAGAGTGCTTGCCTTGAAAATTTACTCATTTAGTATAATTTCTGGTTTGGAGGTGGGGGGTTTGTTTGTTTGTTTGTGTTAACATTCTCTCAAGCTATGATTCTAGGCAAACCAAGGGAAATGTGCTTAGTGAACACATTAATAAACCAACAGGCAGAAATGCAAGAGCAAAGCACCCTCAGAGAACAGCCCCAGGCTGCAGAACCCTGTCCTAGGAGAGCCTCTCTTGGTCTGCACTGGTTGACCAGCACAAGGTCCCAGAATACAGTGCTGCTGTGAAACCACAATCAAATCCTCTGAGAAATCACTACATGTCTCTGAAAGGCTAGTCCTAAATTTACACAGGATCTAACCTTGTCCAGATTAAAGGCTGGAGGGTTAGGACCTTTGTTTCATTCTCCTTCTCTGTCTTCTCTCCTTTGGAAGGAAGTGGAACTCCCAAAGCTGAAGAAATAGACAATGGTGACATTATTTGTCATAAAAGCTGTAAGCTTTAGACTTTGTCATAAAAGCTGTTCTTCTGAGCTCAGCCTGCTTCTGTGCAGAGGGTTAGCACAGGGATTAAGCATCCCATAAATCCTACTTATACCTTCGTATTAGTGCATAAATAAGATTTAAGCTACTAATAACCCCTTTCTAGTTCTGCATAGAGCTGAATTGTATATGCTGGCCATGATAAGATCAGAGAAAAAAAAATTTAGATGTGGCACCAGCAGTTAAGTTTAGGGGACTGAATTTTGATGAAGTGGGGATTACAAATACAATACCCATAGCTGTGGTGTCCTGACATCAGCACATTTCAGAAAAGATGTCAAAATCTCACAGTAAGCCAAGAATCTTCTCTGCGCACGAGGGATGTGGCTTGTGGAGCTGCCAGCAAATCCTCTCCACTTTGCTGCTTGCAACCATGAAGTAAAACACACCAGGTCTTTGTGACTCTCTGCCTGTCAGGTCAAGGCACAACATTCCTGCTCTGTGCATGGCTAGGTCAGAATTGAACTAGGCTGTGGTGCCCTGGGCTCTCAGGTACTGCAGGATTCTGAAAATCTACTGTGTTTGGGAGCTAAACCTCACAAATCTGTGAGAACTTGCTTAGTCCTTCCCGTCAACAGCTGGATAAACCTTTATTTTGCTTCTCCAGGAGCTGTTGTCTCTCTCCAAGGTGCCCATCATCTCTTGCCTGAATTAAACTGATGTCTGTCATTTTTTTCTTTATTTTTTTCTGTAAATTGACAATCACAGAATAAGGGTTTGAACAACCCTGGATTTGTTTCAGGAAGATTTCATTAACAAACCAATTAGCTGTATTTAATCTCATTCCCACACATTTTTCATTCTGAGTGCTTACTTACTAATTTTCCTGTTCTGTTAAAATGTGGTGTTATGCCCTCAGAAGGAAGAGCTGGCAAAGGCATAAAATACAAGAACTGGCAAGGGCAAGGGGAAAAGGCAGTGACAAAAGCAGACGGACGGGGACAGTCTCCAGTTATTTATTTCCTTCCTAGAGGTGGGATGCAGGTTGGTGGGTGACTCATTTTGCAGGTGGTGAGCAAGTGTGATGATCAGGATGAGGAACAACACAGAACTATGACCCAGAGAGATGCAGCATTGCAGAAATTATCTGGATCCAGTTGATTCACCCACATCTTCTTCACCTACATTTGACGCTTTGCTGCTGTACAAGAGCCACTGCCTGGGACTGAGGGGCTGATGCTCAGCTGAGCCAGCCTCAGCTCCTGGGGCTCAGAGAAGGAAGGGAGTGGCAGCAGGGCTGACCCGGAGAGGAGACAGGGGAACAGCTTGCTGCTGCTGCTGGAGGGCTGAAAAGCTGCCCTGGTCAGGCTGGGACTTGGGAGCATGTCCCTTCTTGTGGCCAGGCAAGCCCTGAAGCTGCCCAGGCAGCTTTGCTGGGGACTGTCACTTCAGCAGTCTTGTGCCCTTGGCATGCCTGGAGCCAGCTCTAATAACTAGGATTGAAAGACAGGCAACACCTTAGGGCAGCTTAGTGAAATCCAACAGTTAAACAGTCCCTAAGCAAAACCAGCAAGTGTCTGGCTGGGGCTGCATGGCTTCCCCTGATGCTGAAGGTGAAACCAGGAGCCTTAAAAACTGTGAAAGCACTCACGCGCAGCCAGGGAGGTGAATGACATTCTGGGGGGCATCACACAACAGGGCTCCCTGTGGTGTTCCAGGACACGTGGACCAAAACCACTGCTGTAGGTTATACATTCCCTTACAAAGCAAATCTGAATGCTGCCATGAGGTGAGTGGAATTCAGGTGCAGCTGCCTAATTTGCTTCTCTGAGTGCCTGTAAGGAAAGATTTGACTTGCAACACACTTGTGTTCAACTTGAATTGCATAACAGCAGCTGCAGGGGTAGTGGCTTACAGAAAAAAAACTACTTCTCTGTCTTTGGTATTCCTCTGGTTTCACTGGACTTGACTGAAGGAGCTATAGTTCCTTGTTGACTTAAATTAGATTGATTAATATCTGGCATTACTGGAAATACAAACCTAATTCATAAGCTGCAGCATTTTCAAAAATGCTAGGGTTTTGCTATAATATGAACAAGCGTTGCTTTTTGAATGTGGTTTTGTCATAGAGATGGAAATAGCAGCCCCTTATATCTGCAATATTCCTGAGGCCTTCCTGCCAGATAAACTCACAGGAAAGAGTGCTATGGCCAGCAGCACACTGAGCCGTGTCACCGTGACATGTGGGCATGATCCTGCTCCATTTGATGTTTCTAGAAGAGCCTTAAGAGGTTTTTCAGTTTATTTGGGTTTGGTGCACCTTGGAAGTTCATCTCTCTAATCTGTTCCTGCAGACTATTTTTTCCTTCTACTTCCAGGTGAAAAAAATAATGAGAGGGTATAACAAGTGAAGAGTGTTAACAGCTGCGGTGCTTAGTGTGGGCCCCAGACTATAGGCACAGCACCAACCCAGCAGAACCAGTTGTTCCTCTTGTTTTCCGTGGAGAAAACAAGGTGCAGTCCATTAGGGGCCTGTTTTGGATCCACTGCCAGTGCCAGCAAATCAAGGATCCCAACAAACACTGCTGAGACCCAGACTCACTGTGGCAGTGCTGCCAGGGCACTGAGTGGCAGGGGGTGACACGGCTGGATGTGATAAGCACAAAATGACACTTTGCTTTCACCAAGTAGCCTGTGCATGTTTGTATGCGTGCCACCCAGCTCCGGATGGGATGATGGATCTGAGAACTATCCAGTAGGGGTTTAGCTGCAGACCCCAGTGAAAACAAACACAACTTTGTAGATGATAAACTGGACGTATGTGAGAGATTCTGCTCCTGGAATATAACCGCATGAAGAGACAGTAGACTGTTTGCAAGAACAGACGCACGAGAACCAGACCGGGGTACCTGAGGCTCTGCAGGCTGTGAGTACCACCTTGGCCGCATCGGAGGCTGACGGCGGGCAGGAAGCAGAACGGACAGCGGGCGGGTGGCAGGCAGGAAGCAGAGGGGGCAGCGGGGGGCAGGCGGCGGGGAGGGCGGGCAGCGGAGCACAGGCAGGGCGGGCAGAAGGGGGCAGGGGGCAGAAAGAGCAGAGCGGGCAGCGGAGCACACGCAGCCCCTGCCCGGCGCCGCGGACGCTGCGGCATCCCCGCCTGCCGCCCGTGGGGCGCCGTGCGGACCGGGGAAGGGCTGGGCCGGCCCGCGGGACTATCACGGCACAGCGCTATCCCGATTCCCGAGGCTCCGGCGGCGCCCCGGCTCCGCCAGCCCCGAGTGGCCCCTCCTCTCGCCCCGCTGCCCCTCCTCCCTGCCCGGCGGGGCTCCCCGGGACGGGCCGTGCTGCCCGCGGGCCGGCCCCGGCGGAGGGCGGGCGGAGGCGGGCGCGGTGCGCTGCGGTGCACCTGCCGGGCTGCTCGGCGGGGCCATGCCCGCAGCCACCGCGCCCGCGCTGGACGCGCCGCACACCCCCGCGCTAGGGCGGGACAGCGGATACACAGGTACGAGCGTGGTCCCACATCGTTCCTCGCACAAGTTCTCTCCTGCGCCGCACCGGAGGGGAGGGAGGATGCCAGCGGCGATAGCGCCAGACCCTGGTCAGGGTGCAGGATCCCTCCCGCGTAGAGATGCGGGGTGACCGGGTCAGGATACGGTACCCCCGGACAGAGGTGTTGCATGTCCCCCGGGAAGGGGTGCGGGAGGCCCCAGCCGGGGCTGCGTTACCTTCCCAGCCAGCTCCGGACCCCGTGCCGGGCAGGGGCCCCTCCCGTCCCGCTCCGTGCCGCCTCCGGCCGGTCCCTGCAGCCGCGGGGCGCGGAGGGGACGATGGCCCACACCCTGAAGTTCTCGGGCACGCAGCGCCTCGGGACGGGTGTCCCGGAGCCGTCCCGGAGCCGTCCCGGAGCCACCCCGGGCACGGGGGGTGGGTCCCGGCGGGTCCCGGTGACCCTGGGACAGCTCAGCGGGGGCTGCACTCGAGACACCGAGTGGGGCCAGTTCTGGACTGCGGGTGGGCGGAGGGGCCGAGGCCCCCAGAGCAGCCCCACTCCGGAGCCGCCCGAGCTCCTCGCCCGGGGGCTGCTGGAGCCCGGAGGATGATTGCTCCCGGAGAGGAAGCGCTGCGGTTCAATAAGAGAAGTTTGGGGTTCAGTCGCTGGGATGGCCGCGGGCACAGGGGGCATGGGGGCGGAGCGGAGTGTCTGGCAAGGATGGAAGGTGCTGGTTCTCAAGAGACATCACTACTGGGCACATGTCACCGGGCTGGGAAGGAAATGAAGATATCAGTGTTTTAATGGAATCTTGTGATACATTGAGGGGTGGAATGAGAAACCAAAGCTTTTTCCTTCTTATCTTTCTCTTCTCTTGAATTTTGTTACTCAATTCAATTGCATAGATCATAAATCCTTTCAAAACATCTTTGGCTCAAGTGGGTTCAATAATTTGGGGGTACCGTGAGGTGACAGAGGGTCTGAACTGGTGGGACATGTCCATTGCACAGAGATGTGGCTTTGGTGGGTGTCTGGGCCTGGAGTGAGCAGAGCCATGGTCTGTACCCTCTGGCCCAGATAGCAGGAAATGCTTGTTCACAGCCACCTCTGGAGTCAAGGAGCAAGGCAAGATGGAAGGATGCTGGAGCCTGGTGCAGCTGCGGTGACCTGGCGTTTCTTCCCACTGCTTGCTGGGGTTTCTTCCTCTGTTCTTCAGATTATGGGGCAGATGGGCTTTTCCCTGGCTTCAGTGCAAGCAGGGCTGAGTGCTCCTGAAATCCAGGAGCTCCTTCTCTCTCATGTTCAGCCTGTCCTCTCATATCCCTGGTTTTTATTTGGCTTGTGAAGTTCTAACAGACTTTATTAATGATCTGATTTTGTTGTGCCTATAGAAATTAGCAAATGTATTTTGGCTACTAGTGTAGCAGTGTTTTAAATTGTATCCTCTGACTGTGCTTAACTGCTTAATTTGAATTTAATAGAGCAGTTAATTTGAAAATGCAAAACAAGTGCTGAGAAACTTGCTTAGAGAAATAACTCAAACCCAGGTGTAGACACTGTTGCTCTAGCCTGATAGCATTGCTAATAATTGACTTTTCTCTCTTTTAAAATCATGTATATTTGACTGCTTTTATATGTTGTGCCAAAGTCTTGTGGGGCTGGGTTTGCCCACACTAAAAGGAGTTTTGGAAGTGGCATGTCTTGTGTTAAATGGGTTCTGTATAGGTTAATTTTGCTCTGTGTAGATCTGTGGCAAAACAGCTAGAAATGCCAATCTGCCAAAAAATATTTAGAAATCCACCCTCAGTTAATCCCTTGGATATCTATAGACCTGGCTCCTCTCAGCCATGTCTCCAGCCTGAACAACAAAGACCATCTTTTCCAAGCCAGCTACACCAAAACTGTGGAGCAGTTCTCAGTAAGGTTCTAAACTGGAATAGGCTGGGTCAGGGCTTGGCTGTGCTGCACAGAGTTGCCGCATTGCCTGTAGGACCAGCAGTGAGCACACGGGGCTTTGCCAGAGCTTGGCTGGGTGTCTGCTCTTCATGCTCTTCATCCTCACTGCTCGTTCATGGGCCTTTGCCACGGTGCAATTCCACCCTCACGAACACCTATTTGGAACTATGAATGTATTGAGTCAGGTGGACGTACTGCTGGCAGCCCTAAGCAGTTTTGGTAGCTAAAATGATGGCTACTTGTATCATTTTAAATTAAACTTTTGTTCATTTAAATGCAACCGTGTTATTTATACATGGATGTTTGCTGCCAATTGTTGTTCAGCACTTATACAGTATCTTTCATTGTATCGTGTCCTTATTGGTGATACTTTTTGATTCTGAGTGCCCCCTTACATTATTTCAGACCATGAGCAATAGAGTGATAATAAAGGTTTGCAAAGATATACTCCCTCACATGTTCCTTTTGAGAGGATGAAAAAAAAAAAAGGTGGCAGGATTTCCATTTGAATTAAAGCATGAATGAGAGAGAAATTAAAGGAAGTTCCTTAGTACAGCCCTGATGCCTGTAGTACTTAGAAGGTCTTAGAGCTTCCTGAGACACAGCTGTGAGATTCCAACGCCCTGTGCTTTTCCTGCTCTTGCCTTCTTTTGAAGGACTGACAGGAGCAGGGAGAACGATCCCACTCCGTGTTTGGGGAGGGCCAGCAGGGTGCTTCCCTGAGGAGCTGTGGGAGCCTGGCTTACCCCGAGGGAAGGTCAGCAAAGGTGCAGGGCAGGAGCCTGGGGCAGGGGAGGAGCACAATGAATGTCTGGAGCTGAGAAGAAATCTTCTGTCCTGTGGCTGTAGTGCTGTCACAGCGGCATTTACAGCGTTACTGCCACGCTGCAGTGTTCTGGAAGTGTTCTGTGGACACTCATAGACCAGGGTTTGCCAGGCCAGGTAAATTCTCTGGAAAAGCCTCTGAGATTCTGAAAGGCTTGTGCCAGGTGACCTGGGCACTCTCCTACCCTGTGGAAATCACCACTGAGCAAGGAGCTGTCATCAGTCCGTGCCACTGAGGTACTCGTGCCTCTGAAGCTGCCCAGATTTTACTGGGGGCTTTAGGGTGAAACAGGAAAAAGAGGAAGGAGCACAAAGGCATATCAATATTTTCAGTCTTTATGTTGCTGTAGTAGGAGCCTCTGGCCCTTGGTTATAAAGGGTGGTACTTTTTTTTGCTATGATTCCCCTCATTCCTCAGTACTCTCCTGTAGCTCGCTCGGACCAGGCAGCTCATGCTTCAGTCAACGTAGAGATGCATCGACAAACACATCAGTGCAGCCACAGACAGAGACAATAAATGCAGGATCTGGCAGAAACACTCATTATGACAGGCTATAAATTAATAGGTCTCACTGCTGGGCTGTTTGTTGTCTGTAGTTGTGGTTGTGCCTCATCCCTCCACTTTCCAGACCAGGGAAGGGGAGAGGTTTCATGCGGTGTGAAATGCTGCAGGCTGCAGTGAAGGCTCCGTTCAGGCCTAGTTGTGGAAGGAATTATCTAGCAAACATCACTGAAAGAAAGGGACGGGATCTCTGGCTTAGAACAGATAAAAGCTGCAGTTTGCTGGAGGATGGGAGAGGGACAGCATGTATTGGCTCAGCTGTAGCTTGGATGTTGGTGGCTGTGGTGGGATGCCAGTGCCGGGGTGGATGTACCTTTGGTGCGACTTAAACTGTCTGTTCTTTTGTTGTGAGCAACTTTATTTTTCTGAAGGGAGTTTCCTTGTCAGTGCAGAAACTGAAATTATGTTACTAAGAACTTACAGTATCTCTTCCAAACACAAAGTTGTTCTTCACAGCCAGGAGCACTGCTGCTCTGCAGAACGGATGCATGGAATTTTATCCTCTGATGTGGGTCAGTTTTTAGGCTGCAGAACAAAACATGGATCCCAAATTTACATTTCCACAGGGGAGATGGTGATACAACCTGGAATATATGGGCTTGTAGTTTCTCCAGGGTTATTTCTCCTTTCTTGTTCTACCATGAGGTCAAAGTCAAACCTTGTATTAAGTAATGTAAAAGAAGGGACAGTTGCAGAATGTCAGCTCTTTGGCTTTATCTCCTGTACTGCAAGGTGTTAATCTGAGTGGTTAGGCATTTGCACCAGGCATTGATACTGCTTTGAGGGAAGGATTTTTGTGCTTGTCATTAAAGCTCTAGAACAGTACAAAATAGAGAAGGAAGAGAGTTATTGGATTTTCTGAGTCCTCCACAGTGCAAGACTGTTCCCTGTGGTATTCTCCAATGCTTCCTCCTTGCTACTCTGAAATTAGTTATGTTAGAGAGGCAGATTATTAGTAGACTTCTGAATTTTCGCTAATGAATGAGGTGAGCTGAAAGCTTTGGATCCAAAACATTGAAATTTAAAAAATCACAAGTCGGTCTTAAAACACAGAAGCACCCCAATGACAGTGGTTAACCCAGCATTTTCTGGGTGGTGTAGTCTATTTTAAAGGCCAAAAACACTGCCAGTTTTGCTGTTCCCACTGTGGCATAGCCAGGATATCCTTGCACTTTTCCCCTGGAAAAGCAGAGCATCCCCAAGCCCCAATCTCTGCAACTCTACAGCAAAGAGATTTGTAACTATGCTGGAATTGGCCTCATTTTGCTTATTAATTATGATTGCCACTGACTTTTTATGTGCACTGTGGGGTCTTGTCTTCAATATTATGATGGGGACAAGCTAACACATAGGACAATTGTTAGTTTTCATTTAGGCATTTTATTGACACGCTGGCTTTGAAATGCAGCCCCAGATGAGCAAGCATGTTATTCTGAAGAACAGTTTTGACTGGCTGAGTGGATCAGGATTGGCAGAGAGGTGATTTTGCAGTCTGCATGAACGTCTGCCTCTCGTTTGGTTGTCAGATGACAGAGAGAAATGCAGAAGTTGCAGAATGAGCAACTGCTCCCCAAAATAAATCAATTCCTGTGTCTGCTGAGGGTCTCAGGGATGGGATTGAGCTGGTGCTTGCGTTTCAAACGAGCCTTTGCAGCAAAGCAGAGCCCCTGTGGCCCAGCAGCATCTTTAGGGGGGTCTGTAGCTCCCTGGGGGGCAGCGCTTGCAGCTACCTCAGCCCAAATTGGAGTGGTGGTGAGCAGTGTTGGAGAAAGGGATGGGTTAACTGCTTGCTCCAACAGACCTGGGAGAGATGATTCCATTATTATTTCTGAGATGAAATAAAGCCAGTCACAGTGCTGCTCATGTATTCCAGACTCCTAAGCAGAGTAGCTTTGATTGGGAATGGATTTGAGGAGTGGTGAAAATGGGGTCAAAAGTCTAGTAGGGTGAAGGGATGGTGTACAAAATTCCCTGAGCATATGTGTGGGCTGGGAACAGTGGGTGGGAGGATGATTTGGCCTGTGGGAGCTCAGAGGGGTGCAAAGGACAAGTTTTGGGGTTTGATTTCTCCTGTTCAGAGAAGCAGAAATTTGTGCCTTTGTGTAAAAGCAGAATTACACCCAGGAAGGTTTCTGCTTACAGCCACAGTTAACTTCCAAGGTCTTTGCTAGTTGATTGGGTCAGAAGAGGCCTCTGGACTGGACACAGGGGTTCTGCTTTGCTCTCAGAAGCCGTGCCCCACAAAACCGGGGCAGTTTTGCACAGGCAAGAGTTTGGCCTGTTATTGTTAAGACCTGCAGAAATTTAGATTAGGACTAAGGTTTTCATTGATTTTAATCTGTTTCAGCCCAGAAACTGAATTTTCAGGTGTAGCCCCGAGTTCCCTAGCCATGTACAAAGGAAGGGCAGGACATGGGGCTGCCGTCCTCTGCTCTGCTCTCTCAAGCTGCTTGTTATTCTGTGCATAACTCACCTGCAATCATTGACTTTTTAAATGGGAAAAAACAAACAGAGTGCACTGGTTCCCTGTCCTTATACCGGCATTCCTGTCAATCTTGGTGCCATCTTGCACCAGTTCCTGTGTGCAGGGAGGCCGAAGGCAGATGTGTTAATTGACTTGTGCTGTTAACCATTGCTGTGCCGGACTGTTCTGGCAGTTTGCAGGTGCCTCTCACCGAGCAGTTTGCAGGGGCTCTGGTGTCCCTGGCCAGGTTGCTGGCTGCATGTCCCTCTGCGTGCAGCCTAGAATCGGAAAGCCAGACTCCATCAGGAAAAGAAGCAGCCAGGAGAAAAGAAAAATAAAAAGTGATAAAACCACAGAGAAGGGTTTTAAATCTGGCTGTTGGTCTCTCAGCCCATGAATGACTTCTATCACCATAATAAAAGGCATGCTATTGCTAACTTTTTAAGACTGGTGTCTAAATCAATTATTCACAGAAATTCTTGCTGACAGTTGTGGATGCCAGGTCACAGCTCTGTGGTGTGCTTAATGCATTTCACAGCTTAACACAGCAAACCAAGGACAGGAGCAGCTTCAGATTGCTCTTGGGAAAGACTTAGGGAAGCCAAAGTGGGTCAGCCAGTGGGAGGGAAGGCAGGTAAGGTCTGTAGCATTCAGGCTAGTTTTGCTAAAAAGGGTGGTTGGAAATTCCCCATGAAAATTAACAAACCTGTATTCCATCATGTGTTTTAAAACAGGAAAGTGGTTTCAAAGAGGAAAAGGTTGAAAATTTTCTGTATTCTTTACAAATAAGTTCTTTGTGGAAATGCAATTCCTACATTTTCAGCTTTTTGGCAAAAAATTAATATATAGCCATCAAGTAGCATGCAGGTCTGGTCCACCTAAAATTTCACATTGGAAGTGGATTTTTTTAATGACTGAAGTGTTATTTGTCCAGCTCTGGACCGTTCCTTCTTGAGAATTTTTTTGGTCAAGGTACGTCAGTGCAGTGTGGCCCCAGCTGTGGGGGTCCATAGAGGTTGGGCCCAGTCTGGCAAGTGTGGTGCATAAGCAGGAGGCCATGGGCACGTCGTGCAGGCACATCTGCTCTTATCAGCCCTGTTCAGTACCCTGGTGTGTGCATGTCACTGTGCAGTGGCCAGATCAAAGAGCTGCTGCAGGCAGATAATCCAGAGCCAGGCAAGGCAAATATGCAGCCAGGCTGAGCTCTGTCCTGCAGCACCCAGAGCATTGGAGGGGAGTGGGGCGTGTTGAGGGTGGGGAGTGGACATGCAGGGAGGCTGCAGGAGGCTTCCCATGGGGCAGCACACAACCTTTGTCCTGTCCACTTTGCTGGTGGGGCATCCTTCATCCTTCATCTGTCCATGTCTCCTAACAAATGTGTGCTTTTTCTGTGGAAATACATGTGGGCTTTCTTGTGGCTTCTCCAGTGGCTGGCTTTCCTGCTAGTGGATCACTTTGCACCCTCTGCAGAAATGTTACAATTGCTTGCACAGGGTTTAATGAATGAGAGATTATTCCTGAGTTCTGGGAAAAAATAATGGTGAAAGTTGAAATTATAAACATACAGACTTCACTGTCTGTATGTCACAATGAAGGATACCAGCAAGGATGTGACCCCCAAAACCTGTGTGAGAACAGAGGGACCTGGTGACAGAAGGAAAATGCACACTTGTCTTGGGACTCCCATGTTGCAGGTCCCATGGTGACCTGAGAGAACGGCCTGACACAAGGTGCCCAGAGCAGCTGTGGCTGCCCCTGGATCCCTGGCAGTGCCCAAGGCCAGGTTGGACACTGGGGCTTGGAGCACCCTCGAAGATGTCCCTGCCAACGGCAGGGGATGGAATGGGGTGAGCTGTACGAGTCCTTCCAACCCAAACCATTCTGTAATTCCTTGAAAGCAATGCTGCCGAAAATGTGATGGATATGGGAGTCTCAGCATCTGAACCCTTGCATGTTGTAAATTACATGTGCTGAAAAATCAGACCACAGAATAAAATGAAGGAAGTGGGTAAGAGTGAGCCTAAGATATCTGCTATAACAGAGGTAGGAGCAGAGAGCTTATTTGAGCAGGGATGTGTTAACACAGAAATAAACTCTCTTCAAATACATTTTGCTCTCCTTAATTGCATGGAAATTACATATTAATGGGAGAACAGGTTTTTCTGAAAAAGTATTTCTACAAATGTGTAATGGTGACCTGTAAGAATCATCAGATACTGGGTTCCCTCTATCACACTTTAAAAAATAATTTTATCAATAGAAACATGGAATGTTTTATGGGGAATACTTTCATTTGGAAATGCTGATATGAGACAAGTGCCAGAACCACATATTAACAAGCTGCATTTCTTTTGTCAGGTAATGTGCTGTGACAGATGTGTTCCTTAGGTACCTGCAAGTTTTACCCTGTGCAGTTGTCCAGATGTTCTTCTATGCAACTGACCCAGAGGAACAGCCCTGTGGCTGCTGTTCAGTTCTTGCAGGTCTCCAGCAGTATTTGGGGTGTGAAGCTCCTGGAGCAGTGGTGGCCAAGCCTGGCCCTGCCTCTGAGGTGGTCCTTGTAGTGATGGGTGTGCAGAGGGCTGTGTTTTGGTGCAGGTGGTTTGTGCTACACCTGAACCTCCAAAGCTTCCCCTAGGGAGTGACTTCCAACACCTGTGTGTTGGCAGGCAGAGGGGTCTGTAAGAGCTTTCCAGCATCTCCACAGCAGCTTCCTGGGGACTGCAGCACAGCTGGGGTCCTCGGTTAATTTCTGCAGCTTCTATAGCCTGGGTCTCACCCTACTCTTTTACTGTTGGTCTGGTGTCATGTTTAATGCTAATTTCTTTAAAAGCCATGCTAGTATCTGGATTTTCTCCTGGGAGGGTCAGATCCTGGTGGCCATTTGTTGGTTTAAAAGCCCAGCCCTGGCAGGACGAGGCCAGCTCTGCAAGGAAGCAAAGGCATGGTGGTGAGGAGACCAATGCCACGGCCAGACAGTTTCACTCTATACAAGATGCTTTGCTATATCTGCTTTATTCATGTTTCACTTCTAGCTGCTTTTCTTCTGCTTTTTAACACAATGAGCTCTTCTCAGAGCTCTTCTGTGAGATTGCTGTGGATGCTTAACAGGCCTGTGATTTCAGGGACACCAGTTTCTGAGCTGTGCTTCTGCAGGAAAAGAGACTTGCAGCAATAATATTGGTATGTTTATTTTCTACAGGATCGATAGAGCCTAGTGTTCTCTTGCTTTCTGGCATCTTGTCATCCCAGCATGTTTTAGTGATATTAAATCGCCAACAATAAGCAATGCAAAGGAGTGAGTTTTGTGTGTCTGCAAATAATGAGGTGAAGGCACGGGTCGCTCTCTTTCTGCACAGACAGCAAGTGGCAGCCTTGCTAACATGCTTCCCGGTAATTCATTCCGTAGTTTAGATAATTTTGGTAGGTACTTATGCAATGTATTTGATTTTTAGTCACTGTTTTGTTGTGGAAGGAGTACAGGAAATGTTTACCAGGCAGGCATGCCTAGGTTGCTCTCTAATTTCTTTTTTCTTATCAGCAAAGCATACAGCTTGCTGACAGTGAAACCATATGGTTCCTCTTTTTGACAAATCAATTTTGCAATACAGATAATCCTGGCTGTACATAAGAAGAGATATTTTGCATTATTTTAATTCTTGCATTACTCTATTTTTCACTGCCTGGAAATTATGTGTTTATTTCTGAACCGCAAGGTTGGGGTGCATTAAGAGTTTATGGAGGACACTGTGCTTTAGTGTCTGTCTTTATTTTGAGGACAGTTATTTGTCATATGCAATAACCCATTTGTTGTAGCCATTCTGCACTGCCAGACAACAGTATCAGATTCAGAGCTTTTCTGAGCCCTGGATATCCTCTCAGCATGAGGCCAAGCTGAGAATTGTATTTGTATAAATCAGCTTCTGCTCTACAAAAAGCTGCAGAAGAAGCTGCAGAAATAGCTGCAGAAATAGCTGCAGAAGCTGGAATCATGAAACTATAGAATCACAGGAGGTTTTGCTTTGGAAGGAACCTTAAAGCCCACTCAGTGCCACCCCTGCCATGGGCAGGGACACCTCCCACTGTCCCAGGCTGCTCCAAGCCCCAGTGTCCAGCCTGACCTCGGGCACTTCCAGGGATCCAGGGGAAGCTACAGCTTCTCTGGGCACCCTGTGCCAGGGCCTGCCCAGCCTCCCAGGGAACAATTCCTGCCCAATATCCCATCTAAATCTACCCTGCTTCAGCGATTCCTCCTTGTCTTGTCCCTGCAGGCCCTTGTCCAGAGTCCCTCTCCAGCTCTCTCTTTAGGCACTGGAAAGGGCTCTAAGGTCTCCCCAGAACCTTTTCTTCTCCAGGCTGAACAATGCCAGTGCTTCCACCCTGGAGCAGAGGGCCTCCAGCTCTCTAATTAGGGTATTTATTTAATTTTGCAGTTTTTCATTTTTACATTTCTGGGTGCCAACAGTTATGCAAACCAAGACATTTTCTAGATATTTCTGAACATGACATTTTCTAGATATTTATAAAAGAAATTCAAATCAAAATGTAAATCTGGTCAGCACAAATGTTTGTGTTTTATTAAGCAGCAATGCAGCCTCAGAGACCAGTCTCAGTTGAAAACAAAAATAAAATTAATTATATTAATGAAAACAATAGTAAAATTCTTGATTGTAGTAGATTTAGTCTGATAAACATGCCTGAAGAGTATTCAGAAAAGAAGTCTATGTGGAACATCTGCTTATGTAAGTATAAGGATGGAAGCCTACTTAAACATGATTTTTTGGAGATGTAAGGGTAAAATTAACCCAGCAGAAAAGTGAATGCCATGGCTAACTATGAAAACATTACAGGTAGCTAATAGTGAAGGACTAGAGTTTGCAGGAAAAGTTTTCCAAATGCATTTTTAGAAGATAATTGATGCTTAAAATTAGGGCAAATTTTATGCAGAGAAGCTAAATCTCAGCCTGGATGAAATTCAAAAAATCGTTCTGGCAAAACTCCATGTGGGCATTTCAGTACAGGCATTTGTGAAAAGCAAAAAGCAGTGACACATTTAAGTTTTTGACTTTAGTGGGAAGAAATGGTGTTGAGAAGCTCCTAAAAGAAGAACAGTGTTTATCTTCTCCACAAGTACAGGTACACAAAGTTGTTGATGAACTTTCAGCTCAGGTGTAAAAGGTTTTGGACGCGTAGCTCTCATTGAGGGGCACCTCTGTGGTTCTGGCCCCAATTACATTCATATGGGAATGATCCTCTGGGCATGATCTGTGGTGCTGTTGCAGCCCAAGGCAGAGCATGGAAATACCCACATTTTCAGGGGTCGCTGACTAGTAGACATTTCTGTAGAGCTCAAGTGGAGCAAGAATATTTTAAAGACAACAGGGGAGGAACGGTGCTGACAAGGTCACTGCCATTCAGAGGTTTAAGCACTTGGCAGGCACCATCGTGGGCAAAGGCAGGGCAGGGAGGGTTCAAAACAGCAGCTACAGCTGCACATCTTACTTAGGATGGTCAATTCTGGATTAAATGAAATATATCTTGAAAGAAAGGATCTGGTGACAAATTATTTGTTCTTTGGAGAACAAAGGTGAACAATGAATCCAGGTAAACTGGCAGGTGTACTGAATGCTTCTGCTGAGGCTGCATGTGGTGGTCCAGCAGGTGTGCATCAAGTCCACTTCAGCTCTAATTACTTTTTATGTCTTGTGCATCTACAAGAGTCACCAATGTAAACTCTAAGAATGTGGTCTGATCTCTAAAAATAGCCTTGAAATTGTAAAATGAAAAAAAAAAATAGTATCTATATGTAAAGTCTTTATTTTGCGGTTTAGGCCAACGTTTTCTCATGGTAAGCCACAGAGTGATTAAAATAAAAATAAAAGCCCAGACTCATAACACTCATCTGGAGGGAGGAGGAAAATTGTCTGATACATCCTGTGTGTTCCAGGAATGGGATGTGGGTAGGAAGGACAAGAGGTGAGGAGAAACCAGTTGTATTAGAAAATATTTGCTCTCATTGAGGCCAATTGCTCCCATAGTGAGTAGCTGAAAAAAATGGCAAAACAAACAGAAATAATCTGCATGGAATTAAAGAGCTGTGGTTTTAAAAGCTAGTACTTGGTGCATATTTACTCAGTAGATTAGCCCAGTATTGTCACTGGGACTTCTGGTTGGTCTTTTCCTGAGATTCCTTTGGGTTGACAAGGAGTTTAAGAGCATGAATTGGAGAGAGGTGGGATACCTGCCTGCTGTGGTATGATCTAGGGGCTTAACAACAAGTAATGACATGGGGGGAGTTTTAGCATTAAAAATAAGAGGTTTGCTAACAACATGTGGTTCTGTCAGGATGTTTTCATGGAGGCTTTAGTTTCTTTTTGCCTGTAGATGTGGAAAATAATTTTTCCCTTCTTTTAATACTTTTGTGTGTATCATCCTAGTGCTTGCAGCACTATGCCTATGAGTTTTCTCAAGTCATTTGGAAATCTAGTGAAAAATAGGGAACTTGGGCACTGATGCAGAAGCAGTGCTGGTATTTTGTAAATGTTAAAAAAAAACGAGTTTCTAGATTCTGTCAATACACATGTACAGACCAGAAAAAGTATTTGTTACCTTTGAAGTTACCTGGATGTTATGTGTTTTCTTAATACATAATACAGTGTATTGAAAGTTTTGTTGAAATTGAAAGTTTCATTTGAAATTACTGTGAGCAAGGAATGTTATGATAATGAAGCTTAGTGTATGAAGTTAGTGGCTGATAATAGATGGCCAGAAGGGGAGAAACTGTTCTCCCAAAAGGGGAGAACAGCTCCACAACTCAAAGAGCAGCTACATAAACAACCAAGTAATAGGAAAGCAGAATGAATAAAAATGTATTAAAATTTAATGATTTCCTGTAAAGCAGAGTTTGTCTCTTGAAAAGGGAGCTAAGTTATATGTGTATGTCTTTCTATGCTCCTCCCTGTGGTTTTGACCCCCTTGGCCCCTTTCAGCCAAGCCAAACAGAGATGCAGTTCTTGTAAAGATCAGAAGTTTGGGTCAGATCATGCCAAGATGCTACTGAGTAGGCTGAACTGCACAATCAGTCCAGCAGATCTTGGAAATTTTTGTTTCATGCATAATGAATACTCCCAGGCAGCCTGAGTAAAAAATTAACCAGAATCCTACAACACAGCGATCAATAGGGGACCGTCCCACTCAGAAATTACTTTTTTAGTGTTTTAGTGTTCCACGTGTACCAGTCTGAGCAGATAATGCCGCAACATCAGTTGCTTCGTGCCGGGGTTGAGGGCAGAGGAATGGCACCGATGGAGGGAGGGTGGCCGCGAGCGGGTGCTCGGCAGAGCAGCCACCCCGAGGTCTGGTATTTGTTTTGGCCATGAACTGTGACTGATTTGCAGTCTGGTGTCAGTAAAGCCTCCGTGGACCTGCGCTGCTGTTGGCGGCGCTCCATCGTGTGTGTCTTCGCTCTGCAGGGCAGTGCGGCCGCCTCCTCCCCCCCCAGCTCGGCTCGCTGCAGGTCCTGCAGGGCAGCGGCACCGATGTGGGAACTGTGGTCGCGTTCCAGTGCTCGTCCGAGCACCAGCTGGAGGGAGCGGGCATCGTCAGCTGCGTTTGGAACGGGAACAGCACGCAGTGGACAGCCGGAGTGCCCTCCTGCAAGCGTAAGGTTCTCCCCAAACCTGCTCCTCCTCTGCCCTGCCTGCCCCGCGGCGTTAGGATTCGTCCTAAATACCTGTGCAAAGAAAAAGACAAATTCCATTTTCTTCAAAGCTGCCCCACTTATGGTAATTCTACTCCATAGATGTTCTGACATGCCATTATCAAGACACAGAAAAGACTCTTGTATTCATCCCTGATCTCATGTCACTGGTAGCACCGGGAATAACTGTGGCTCTAGCTAAAGCTGTATGCTCCTTTAGAGAATGTGTGGGTGTCTCAGCTTAGAGACAAGTTTAGGAGAAAGACACTCTAGAATGAGTGTTTCCTCTAAAAAAAAGGGTTGCAACAATCCCTTTCCACCAATAAGAAATTAATACTAGTGGATGAAAATGAAAAAAACCCAGCTGTTTATTGACAGACAGACTGCCCACATGGCATGGGAAAAAAGGTAAATAAATGCTAGATATTGAACTGTCAGACCTTAAAACACCCCACCATCCCCCAGAAAAAAAAAAAAAAAGCCTCATAAAAACCAAACAAAAAAACCCTCAACCCAAAACGCCGAGAAAGATAAAAAACCACAGGGGCTGGCAGCTGGGTGGGGAGAAGGATGGCCCCAGCTCCTGTCTCAGGGTGAAAACCAAAAGGTTCATGCAGCAGCTCAGGCAAACAGATGGGAACCTGGTGAATCTGCTCTTGGTCCCCTGTCCCCAGCCACAGCAGGTGAAGCAGGAGTGCTTTCCCTCCCTGGCTCAGGCTTTTTCCGAGGTCTGTGGCCGAAATGAAGCAGCAGGTTTCAGCATGGTTTAATGAAACTGTAAAAGATAAATTTGTGGACTGATCTCAGAAACATTTCTGTGTTTGCTTTGCTGCAGCCATATCAAAATACGAGACTTTTGGCTTTAAGGTCGCAGTGATTGCCTCCATTGTGAGCTGTGCTGTCATTCTGCTGATGTCCGTGGCTTTCTTAACTTGCTGTCTGATCAAGTGTGTGAAGAAAAGTGAGAGAAGGAGAACTCAAAGGTATGTCAAAAAGACAGTTTTAATACGGTGTAAGAGTGTACATCATATGAAATAAGTTGCTTTGAAATGAAAGGTTAATTGACATTTTTGGAATTTCCACTTTTCTTTTCGATAAGACTATTCATATCACAGTCCTTGCTTTTCATTTATTTTAAAGGAAGTTTTGTAAAAACTAGCCATTCCCATTATTATGATGACTTGATATTTTTCTCTTAAAAAAGAAAAGCCCTTCACACTGGACATTATGACCTGATTCTGTCATCAGGTTGTAAAATTACTCCTTTTGCTGAGACCTTCTCCGTTCCCTGCTGCCCCTGTGCTCCTTTCCCTATTTCCTGAAGGAGCTGCTCCATCCCATTGGCAACAGAGCCCAGCTCCAAAGAGATGCCATGTATCATAATAGTGTTTCTACTGCTTGATATATTCACAGAGAAGTGCAGCTGTGGTACCAGCTACGGACTGAAGAACTAGAGCACATGCAAGCTGCTTACTTTGGTTTTAAGGGAAGAAACAATAACAACAATAATACAAAACTCAGGAATACATCTGTATTTGGTGATGTGACTAACATGGCATATGATAACCAAGGCTTCTACAGGTAAGGCTGTTAAAATATAATGGGTTTGAATGAGGTGATGGGATCCTGGTTAGTGATTAATCACTAACCAGAGCTAAAACCAGCTATGAGGGCAGGTATATCAGCCTGTGTACCCTTAGCCAAAAGTCTGGCTGTTTTGCACATGGAGAGTGGGCACTGCTTCTAATCAGAGATGGAAGTGTCATTAAAGGTGATTCTGAACGAAGCTGTCCTGGAATTGCTCTTGGAACAGATGTGACCCTACCTTGTTCCCTTTTTCTACTCAAATAAGAGCTGTTTAATCAAGTAATTAGCAAAAGATGCTGATTTCTATTCTTTAGTTCTGTGAAATGACTAGACATGCAAGGTGAGATGTGGGAATTCTGCCAAGAGATTTTATGAACACAAAAAATGCCCTGTCAATTTTGTATTTCACTTGGAAGGCTTTTTCTTGGTGTGTGTGTGGCAAGTTAGGCTGTTACCTCATCCCGTGTTCATGTGGCTTACTGGGAACTGGAGGACAGTGCAGGCCCTGGGAGGTGCAGACATGGAGCTGGGCTGTGGTGGGAGGACGAGCATGAAAGGACATGTTCCCTTGTCTAGGTGATTGCTGTGGTACCGTTTCCCCTCCAGTATGAGCTGGGAGTGTGGGCAACCTGTGCCTGGAGGAAATCTCTAAACCGGTGGGTGCTGCTGCAGTGGTGAAGCTGTTACAGCATTGATTGTCCAAAGAAATAAATACAGGCATGTGGCATGGTTGACAAACAGCAGCAAAACGAAGGGCAGGCAGTCCCAAAGGAAAGATTCCATATATTTCTGCATATCCATAGTCAAGAACAAATCAAAAGAGAATTTAACTAAGGCTCCCTAGGGAAGGTTCAGGTTTGGCATGAGTAAGTGGTCAGTTTGGCAAGAGGGTGGTCAGACCCTGGAACAGGGTCCTGGAGAGGGAGTCGGTGTTGGTGGCCCAGACTGGCAAGGGGTAATGCCCCTAAATAATGAGCTTTAGTTTTTAGTCCGCCCTGAAGGGGTCAGGCAGTTGGACCCAATGATCCTTGTGAGTCCCTTCCAACTGAAATATTTTAGTCTAGTCTAGTGCAATCTACTGTACCCTATCCTACCCTATTCTTATCCTACCCTATCCTCTAAGGTTTCAGACATTGGGAGGAGTTGCCCAATGCATCATGAGATCTCTGAGTACAGCAGTTATCCTACTTGGTTTTTCTAGGCAGGAGTTGTCTGAAGAAGCACAGGGGATGCATCTTTTCCTCCCTGCCTCTTCCAGGGCTGTGGTACATGCTGTTTTCTGCAACCCAACCATGGGAAGTGGCTCTGCAGCCCACTTAGAAGGGGAAGTTGAGACGAGCGCTGCCCATGTCTGACAAGGGAGTGGGTGGAGGCCTGACAAATTCAGTCATTTTTATGATAGCTTTCTCTTTTCTTAAAGAAAACTGTTCTGCTGCTTCTTGTAGCATATGAAGTATCTGGAAGAGTAAGAACACCTCCACCCTTGAAGAAGACTCTCTTGAATATAACTTAATTTATTAGAAAAGCATGTAGGTTATGCTACTTTTCAGACTTAATTGAATGGATTTAGAGATTAACATTTTGATTCAGTGCTTTAGGATCAAAATACTGCAAGAGAGATAAAATAAAAAGCCAATTCTTTCAGGTAAGGCAATATAAAATAAAAACGCAATTCTTTCAGGCAGGTATGGTATTTGTTAAGGTTTACAGACAAATTTAGGATTAAAACACTAATCAGTTAAAGCCGTGCCTTAGTATCCTGACGAGGTAATTTTGGCTGCAATGAGGTGACACAATGTGGGTGCAGAATGCTGATGTGTAGAAGTTATAAATAACAGAGAAGCCCAGCTGTGTGACAGCAGGGGCTCCTGGTGCAGTTCTGGACCTGGCTGCCACAGAATGAGAACTTTTCCCCCTCATGTTTGAAGCATACAACAAACATCATGAATATGTAGTTCTGCAGGGGAACATTGAATTTTAGTGGCAGCTGCTTTAATTATAATGAGCCTCATTCTGACTGCTTTGTTGGTTGCACAAATTGCTTTAAAATGGTAAGAAGTATGTGTACAAATACCAAGGATCATTAACTACAGAGTGCAGTCACTCCAGATGCCACCTCTTTTATTTGGATGTAAAAAATCATAATGAGGATGAACATACCAATTTTTAGCAGAAGGTGTTATGTGCATGAGCTGCAAGTATTTGCAGCATATTTGCTCTCTTGTATTATTGAAAATGCTAAATAATGTTGAGCAGGGAAAAACAAGTTACAGATCATGGTGCTGCTGGGAGGGAGGTGTTTCCCAGCGTTGCTTCTCAGAAGTTCAGAGGAACAGAGATAGCAGTTTTCTCTGTGGTGCAGAGGTTTGAACCAGATTAGCTAAAAACAAGGGTCTGTGTCTAGGAAAGGGAGATTAGCTGCAGCCCTGGGCCACGTAGTTAGAAAAAACCAATGTCCATGAGCCTCCAAAGCAGTCCCCACGAGAACTGCTGGGGCTTGTCACCATGTTGAGAATGGCTCTCACAGCCTGACTGCAAGATGTACCAGCATGTCTTATTTTTGAGTCAGTTATTTTCTGATGAAAAATAATACCTGACCCTGCAGTAACTCTTCTCTGGAGCACTTGCTTGGGCACCCAGCACCAGAGACAAAAAGTCATCTGCCATCCCAGCAAGAGCCACGTGGGAGAGCTGGGATCAGGCAGCTGCCTGGGAAGGCAGGTTGTCCTCTGCCCCCTGACAGGGACAGGGTAGAATACCAGTAAAGAGATACTTAATGGCAGCTGTCCTTCCTCTGTGCCAGCTGCTGGTAGTGTTTGAGAGATGGATGTGAAGGTCACAGAGACGTTAGGTTAAAGAAATGGGTGTCCAAAGAAGAGTGGGGTCAGCTTAATGCTGGCACCACTACTCACCCACCACTACGACCCACCTACTGCTCCCCAGGTGAAGGTGTTCCAGAGATTGACAAATCTTTCTGTAAAGAATTTTTTTCCCAATATCCAACCTAAACCTCCCCCAAACTGACAGAGTTTAAAAAGTGCCTTCAGTTTTCAGCAAGCAGGCAAAGCTTCACAGCAAACTAGTGCAACAGCCTCAGCAGAGCTGCTGCTCTAGGAAGAAAGGTTTAAAATACAGGATGAGGAAATACAAATAAGCAATTGTTCTGATAAACATCACTGCCAGTTTTTAAAATCTGTAAAGAATTATCCTGTCCTGATGTAATGTATATCAATTAAATTTTAAGCATCCAAGCAGAGAGGGGGCTGTCTTGTGCTTGTTTAAGTAGTTTGTAGCATTTTCATTTGTTCTGTAATGAAGCCATCAGTTCCATTAAAAACACAAGGAAGTGCAAATGTTCTGTGCCAGAAATGGGAGCCTGAATCCAATTGGAACCACTTTTGGTCTGGCAAAACCAAACCTAGTGCACAACCTAGTGTAACATAGTGAAAGCAAACAGCAAACCCTTCTGGCATGAAGAGACATTAAAGAACCAGGCACTCCTCTTTTGGAACCTATTTATATATCAGTATGTGTAGAAGATACTATCCCAGGAGCAGCACACTGTACTTTTCACTGTAACCTGTCCTGGAACAGATACTCCCTTGACTCAAGGGATGTGCTGATTTTGCATAAGGGAGGACTGATGATCCAGCATTTTCCATACTCAGGAGAACTGAATGTAGCTGTACACTAGTTCCTTTTCATTCTCTGTCAGCTAAGATGACAACCAGAAAAAAAGTAGTCCAGCTCAAAAATGCTGGGGAATCTAAGGAGAATCAAGTCTAAGGAGAATCTAAGAAATATGGTGTGTTTTTTTGTCTAGTGTGGAAGCCTTTGAAAGAAGTTGGGCATTCCAAATTCGGACTGTTTAAGAGGTGAATTATTTTTCACAGCTCTAAGTCAAGTTGTAAAACATTCTCTATGAAGTAGCTGATCTGACTGCAGGAGCGAGTGAAATGGAAAAGCCCATGTCTCAGTAGGCCTGAAGTCCTCCTTTCAGCTATTCACACAGCTGGAGCATATTACCAAGAAGAAAAAAATCCTTCTGCAGAGAAGCAGGCTGTTGTATTCTCCCACAGAAGATATTTTTAGTAGCTGAAATTTTGGTACCAGAGACCTTTCTGACTACAAGATGCTTTACCATTGTACCTGGCAAAAAGCAAATAAGGGCAATCCAAACAACAAAGAATTCCAACTGAGAAGGTTTTGTAGAAAATCCCAAAGCCAGCATGGTATTAGGAGAGGCAGCTCAGCCTCTTTAACATCACTGTGGGGTTTAATGCTGCATCACACAGAGCATCCAGAAAGGGCTGCAAAGGGCAAATGACCTGTTTGATACACTTGTATGGAATTGACACAGTTCCCTACAGGAAATGTCTGATTGCATGGCACCAAGGACTGAAGGGGAGGAGACCCAGCATAGGAAAGCAGCAGATTTCCTTTCCCTGCTTTTCTCCGTTACTGGTCCAGCCTTGAGCTTTTTATTAATGGGGTTGGTTTGTTTGTTTGGGGTTTTTTCCTCTTGTTTTTCCTGTGCTTTGTGTTCCCCACCACCACCTTTTAGAGGCTCAGATATTCCCAGTACTTTTTGACGTGCAGGTTTCAAAGAAAGCTGAGACAGGGGAAGTGAGCTGTGGTTTCACCTTGGGGCCCTGTTAAAAGGGTAGGATCAACTGGCTTTTAAGTTACACCCATTTCTGAATTTCAATCTTAATTGTCATCGCAAGAGCTCGAAGGGGGCATGAAAGCAATGTGCTTTCAATAGAGCTGCTATTTTTGTTTTCATAATGCTTTCCTGATTACCCCAGGGTCTTGTACAAAGCCACCAGGCATACAGCAACAAAAAAATCTCCTCCCATCCTCTAGTATAAAAGCTGTTTTGAGAGGCAGTGCCAGCACCAGACAGCTTTGTGGCTGTGTTCTCACACATCTCAGATATCCTGTTAACAGTATTTTCCCTCCAGCAAGGAACAGTTTTCATGTCACACAGAAAAATATTCTTGTGAATCCTCTAAATCCCATTGACAAATGCCGTAAGACTGTAAAAAAATTAGAATTCAGTCAGAAAACAAAATTAACTTAAAGGGCCCTATTTCAAGACGTTTTTAAGGCACACAAATACAATGCGTGTAAAGCTTCATTAAACAGAGGTGGTGAGAAACCACTCCGCGCTGGAGCGGGCGGGGGCTGTGCTGCCCACAGGGAAAAAGGAGAGGGAGGGGAAAGAGAAAGAGAACTCCGGGCGCTGCCACCTTGCAGCTGCTGCGGGGAAAGGGAAAAACAAACCCCGCCGTGTTGTGCTGACATCCATAGGGATGAGATCCTTCACTCTGCAGTGCCCGGGCAGCGGGAGCCCAGCGGGCCCCGCACAGCCCCAAACCCCCGCGGGACAAACGCGGAGGGAAAAAGCAACAAAAAAACCCTCTAAAGGCCGCATGTAGCAAAAAGGGGGGGGGGAACACCGAAAACAAATACAGAAAAGGTTAAAAAGGCACAAAGCGCTTGTGGCTCCCACCTCCCGCCCCGAAGCCCGCGGAGCTCCGCGGAGAGGAGCCGCCGATGGAGGGCCCGGCCCGGCAGAGCCGCCGGGGCTCTTGGAAAGCCCGGGTAGGAAACGGCATTGGAGCTGAGAGCTCCGGGAGGGAACGGCAGTGGAGCTGCCGGCTCCGGGAAGAACTTGTGCTGCAGGAAATGTTGTTTCCTGCCGCCTGCAGAGCTCGCGCGTTCCGCATGGAGCTGCGAACCGACCGGGGATCAGGGGTTTTCTGGAGAATAAAACTCACCCGGGCGGAGCTCCCGCGGCCACCGCCCGACACCGCGGCCACCGCCCGCCGCGGCGGCTTGCCGGGAGCGGGCGCAGGAACTCCGCGCCCTGGGGACACTGTTTCACGCCGGAACCATTTGGCAGCGGCGCACATACACAGGTTCCGTTTCCGGACTTTGTGTGGGTCCCCATGCGACGTCTGCACATGGCTTAGACTGAAAACAGTTTCTAAGTGGATATAACGTTTTAAAATAGTCTTTTCAGCATGAAAAACGGAAGTAAAAAGTAACTTATCCATCGTTCGTGGGTAGAGGGAACAGAAACGGACCTGCAGAGAGCGAGAGGTCTCTGGAACCCGCACGGGGTCGGTTGCCGCACGAACTGCAGTCCCTTCAGCAGATCGTAATTTTTTTTTTAACGGATCTCTAATAAAATACCATGTGGGTAACGATTTTGTGACTATCGTCTCTTCCTTTATGGCGCTGCCCACAAAACCTGCCCCAATTCGTCCCACCTTTCGCCAGAAAAGACATTTTGTACATCTACTCTCAGATTGTTTTCTACACCCATAGCAATAAAGTCCGCGAAATCCTTTTATCCTGTTTTATCCCGTTTGTGCAATATAAATGCCCACACACGTATTACCGCTTTTTAGTCAGCTGAAATTCATGATCCAAGATTTCCTGCATGTTACCCCAATTTTTAAATTCTCACTCGATACCCCGCGGTGTATGTGCGTAGTTACGCGGGTGTTACACTCCGCGGCGCGTATCTTGCACAGTGTATTTTTCAGGACTCTTTGGCAGCTGTCTTCCCGGCTCAAGCCCGTAGCTCTCCCCCGATTGTCAATCGCCTCTCCGCAGCTCGGCTCGGTGCTGTTTCCGCGGTTCTCCAGCCCGTTCCCCGCCTCTGCCCGGCTTCAGTCTATTTCCCGGCTCTCGGCGCTCCCCGCGGCTCTCGGCCGTGCTCTCCCGCAATTCGGGATCGCGTCTCCCTCATCTCCGGTTCTTGACCGTCCATTCTGCGGTTTTTGACACCGCGGTCTCCCCCCGGCTCAATGCCCACAATGCGTTTTTCGGTTCGTGGTCACCCCCCGGGCGGCGCCTTCCCGGGAGCTGTGCTTGCTTCTGTGTTTATTTCTGTGTTTGTTTGTATCCCCGTCCTCTCCCCGTTCGAGTCCCGCTCCCGCTCCCCCTCCCGGTTCTTTTCTTTGTGTATTTTGGGCCGTGCCGGGGCCGCCTGTAGGCGGAGCCTTTGTGTATTCGCTGATTTAATTTCCCTTCGCTACCGGCTCTTCATTCCCGGCTTTCTGTATCCCGTCTCCCGGATCTCGGTTCGGCTGTGCCCGCCTCCTTTTCCGGGCACTTTGTGTGTTCCGTCTCTCGGTCCCGGCTCGCCTTCGCCTCCTTTTCCGGGGCAGGCTCGGCCGGCGCCTCCCGCGATCGCCTCGTGCCATCGGATGCTGTAATAAGTCAGCCGAGACTCCGTTTTCTTCATGCGGGAAAAGCCAGTTCTTTATTCACATCGCTTATTTTACACAGTGTTCACAGACCTCATACGCAACACCCATTGGCTGGTCGTTTTCTTACTACTTCATTTTTTGGTCAGAAGGTGATTTGTGTGTACATGCTAAGTTCAGATTGTTCACATTTTTCCTTTATGGGTTCTCATGGAACAGATATTATTGTTTACACAGATGCACTTAGTTTTCAACCCATGAATAGGTTGTTGTGTTAATGAACCTTTCATACCAAGATTGTTTCCACATGGGAACCTGCAAATTGCTTAACTACACTTAAAAGAAATGACAGATCAGCTATTAATTTAACAGAGCAGGCCTGATTTTATGAGGCCTTTCTTTTATAATTCTTCTACCTGTCACAACAGAAAGGGGCCTTAAATGGGGCCTTATCCCATTGCCATGGGCAGGGACACCTTCCACTGTCCCAGGGTGCTCCAAGCCCCAATGTCCAGCCTGGCCTTGGGCACTTCCAGGGATCCAGGGGCAGCCACAGTTTCTCTGGGCACCCTATGCCAACAGGTGTCAATGAAAGCTTAAAAGTTCCTGAAATGGGAGGAATGGGTTGCTAAGGCAGGAGTACATTTCTTCTCCAAGTTCAGTTTTAGCCAGTTTGGATCCCTGAGTTGGTGGTGGACTGTAGGTAATTGCAGTGTTTCACAACATAGAGAAACATACGGGAAAACATCACAGTGGGATGACTTCTGCCCAGGGGAGCTGTATTTATTGCTCTATAACCAGAATACCTAGACTTGAGCTATAATCATGGCAGGGCAATTTGGAAAGACTTCTTCTTTCAAAGGTTGTTTTCCTGGCCCGTGCAAAACTTTATTGCAGTCCTTCTCTGTGTATGTGCTGCTTTGATTTGATTTTTGTTTTGACCTGTGGCTAGCACCTCAAGAAGATGGAACTGAGTTCTTTATACTATAAAAAAATAAATAAACGCACAACAGCAAGTATCTCAGAGGATTTTCTTTTGGCAGTGAGGTGTACAGCATTAGCCCATCTAGCTTCTGTTCCCTGATGGCAGGCCATAGGGGTGCTCAGTTGGTACCCAGAAAAAAGGTACTTGAGGTCTTGTTGAGGCTTTTACAGAGACACAATTATTTGCCTCACTGCTATCAACTGTTTTTGGTGCTGGGAAAAGCAATTCCTTATGTTACAGCACAAGTCATTTGCGAAATGCCTGATGTGCCAATAAAATGCACAAATTCTGTACCTTCACCAGAATTAATGAAACAGAAATAACTTTTCCCTTTGTACTTCCAGGTCCCAGGAAGAGTGGACCCAGGATGTCGTGGTTCCTGGGTGTTGCAAAGACAGGAGTCACCTGCTGAAGGGAGCCAAGAGCAGGGGTGCTGCCGGGACACCCGCGGTGCCGAGACACGACACTACCCTGCAGACGACCAACTCCGTACACCTTGTTGAAGTCTATAAGGATAGTTACAACAAACCAACCTGCCAGATACCTGGATAGCTGGTGTCTGAAATGCAACTGCCTCTCTGGACCAAAATGAAATTTTGATAGAAATATGTGCCTTAAAGACAACATAGAAAGTTCATTATTCATAAAAATTGTAAGTTTTGTATATTCCAGGATAGTTATTTAACAGAAATGCTTCAAAGCCTGATACAAATAAAGATATGAATGCTTAGGGCTGTCGGTCCAGAGATGTTCTCTGTGGTGTACTGTGCAGTGTGACCGTGGCAAAAGCATAATGTCCTTCTGCACAGCCAGAGAGGCGGAACCCAGTTTGCATATTTGCCTCATATGAAGTTGCTGATAACAATTACACACCCCTCATATTCCAATCTTCTCTGAACCAGTGGGTTTTGTAAGAATTTCAGAAAGGAAACTCTCCCATATTTTTACAAAGTAGAATGATAGAACTACAAAAAAATATTTGGTTTTAATTAAATGCCCCATTGTTTTCTATGAGGAAGGTCTTTAATTCATCTGCTCTATGTTTAGAGACAGTGTGCAGCAAAGGCCCATCTGGTGGTCTGCCAGCCTGTGGGAGAGGAGATGGCAAATGGAGAGATGTGGTGTCGTGCTGTGGCACACCTTGGGCCCCCACAGTGACCTCCTGCAGCTTCTGCAGGTGTCCCAGTGTGAGAACAGCTGGTGTGCAGGTGGGGGCGGTGGTGGAGCCTTCCTGGAGCAGCCAGCTTGAGATCACTGCAGCATCTTCCCTGGGAGAGCTCTCTAAATAAAGGGCTGAGGTAGCTTTTGAAAGCCTGCCTTCTTTTCCTGTTGTTAATCTGTTCATTTTGTGAGGAAACAAGGTGGGATTTTTTTTTGTTTTGTCCCTTTTGTATAGTTAAGTAACTAATACGGCTCTTTTTCTACTGTTTATATGCAAATAGATGTATATCCTACTTATAATATAGTTATTTTTGTTCAAGTTGAAGCCTTACTTAATACTGTCATCAGCAGTTTAATGGGTATCATCACATCCCTCTCATGGGTAGAAACATGACCTTATAACAAGCTGCAGTAATTGTTTTATGGTATGTCCCATTGGTATGAATCAGGTGTCCTCTCATGGCCTGCAGTTCTGAAGCTTCAGTTTTGAAATTCAAATTACTGTAGCTTGCTGGCAAACTGCCTCTTCTATCCTGGCCATACTCTGCAGAGATCAAAAACATGTGCTTGAAATTCAGTAACATGGAAGTTGCACCAAAAGAGCTTTTTTCTTATTTCTAGTAAGTTCGGTTCTGCTGTACAATACACCAAGTGCACCCTGCAACACACTTCTTGCTATGCACTGCAAAAAGAAGAATGGATGTACTTCCCATCACTCCACCCAATTAAGTTCTCAGTTTATCCAATTAATACTAGCCAGTGTTTATCAGGACATAGTTGTGCTGTGAACTATTTTGCCTGCAGCTGTCAGACCCAGACAGCTCCTCTACCCAGCAGTGTGGGCAGCAGGTCAAGGGAGGTGGTTCTGTCCCTCTGCTCTGATCTCATCTGAAGCTGTGTCCAGCTCTGGGGCTCCAGCACAGGGAGGACATGGAGCTGCTGGAGTGATCCAGAGGAGGCCACAGATATGTTCCCAGGGCTGGAGCCAGGCTGGGAGAGCTGGGGGTGCTCACCTGGAGAGGAGGAGGCTGCAGGGAGAGCTCAGAGCCCCTTCCAGGGCCTAAAGGGGCTCCTGGAGAGCTGGAGAGGGACTGGGGACATGGGAGAATGGCTTCCCACTGCCAGAGGGTTAGATGAGATACAGGAAAGAAATTCTTGGCTGTGAGGGTGGTGAGGGCCTGACCCTTAGAAAATTGGAAAGGGTAAATCTAACTTTAATAAGGGGAGAGAACAGTACCAGAATGGAAGGGTTTCTCTGATCCGCAGAAGTGTAGAACAAATGGTTAAACAATTCCTTCACAAAGAAGATACATCTCAACCTAGGATTAAAAAGAAAAAAAAAAAGAGTTATAGGTATGGGAGGGAGATGTTCTGTCCTACTGGCAGTATTATGTTTAAGGTGGGAGATGTTCTGTCCTACTGGCAGTATTATGTTTAAGGTGCATATGTGAAGGGTGGCCAAGATATCTTTGATCCTGCCTCTCTACAGCTCCTTTGAAATTCCTTCCTCTTCCCATCTCTATCATTATGTTCACTGAATTCCATGATTTAGTTCCCTGGTGTTTTAATTTTATTATGTGGCTTTAAAATGCAATAATATGACTGCAAGTGAAATAAATTCCCTGTTGGGATGTTTGGGTCAGCAGTTTGTGTGAGAAACAGCCTGGCTCCTGTTCTGCATGAGGCAAAGCTGAGTAATGTTGGATGGGACCAAGCGCACCCTTGAACTGCCAGGCATGCTGGCAGCCATGGGAAGCACCCCAGAAGGCAGATAAATCCTTTGTTCCTAGGCCAGAGCACTACACGACTATCATTTATTTGGGCAGCTAATGCAAGAAGGAGCAAAATTACACCAAGATAAGGAAGCAACACCCAAACCGTTTGTATAAGATTTGTGGCTCGGCTCCCTCTGGGACTGTGCTTAGTTCTGCTGGCTGCACCCCCTGGAGTTAGCTTTATTGCTCATGCAAACATAATTTATTGTCAGAAGATAAATAAATGCTGTGCAAGAAGGAGATCAAAGCAGCTGAGACTCTAAAATAGACATTTAAAACCTTGTAACCCTTAAATACTTGCTGGCCAGTGGTTCCAGCTGGATTCAAGCTCTTATTTCTGCTACAGAACACTTGCATTTCCTTGTTATCCTGGTTTGGAAAAACAGGTGTCTGCCAGGGAAAGCCAGAGACACCCTTGGAATCGAGAATGCAAACCCCCTCCCTTCAAATTATTATAATTTTGAAATTAAAGGGGCTTTCAGGCAAAGATATGGGAATAGGAATAACAGTTCTTGACTAGGAATATGAAAAATACAAATGTAGCAGTACAAAAAAACCAAGCAAACAAAAATAACCCTAGAAACACTTACAGAGTCAAAACATGACCTGTTGGTCAGGGTGTTGGGAGCAGATCAAATAAATCCTCCTGGAGTGGCAGATGCGGTTCTGTTGGAGCAGAGATGATCCTGGCAGAAGGGTGGAGTTTTCCTCTGAAGGCCCAGTGGTGGTGAGATGGGTCTGGCCTTCCTCTGGGAATCCAGTGCAAACAGGCTGTGCTAGTGCTCTGAGTCTCAGGTTTTATCCAGATGGGAATGCTGGACTCCTCCCCCTGGGTGGAGCCTCTCCCAATAGGATGATGTAATTGTATCAGTCACGTGGTGAGCCTTAATAGCTCATTAACAGAAGCTTTCGCCCTGGAGGGAGGATGGGTCCTGGAAGGGATGAGGAACTCTGCCCCACTTGGTTTAACAGCTGCCCGTTAACAGAAGGCACCTGCCCCCTGCCCCTGGAGTTATTAGGAATGGGATATACAAGAGATAAACACCTCCCCAACTGGTTTCAACAGATGGCAAATAGAATGCACATTTTTGATTACATATTTGTTGCCCTAAGTTTCAGCCTTCTGATTTTGCTTACATATTTCTACTGGAGTTTCTCATGATTTAAACATAAACAAAGACTGATGCTTTTGTAAACAACATTCTTTCCAGGGAGAAGGACAAAGTGATGGACTTCTGCGTTGACCACTGGAGTTAGAGAGGTGGTCCTTTCATCTCCCATTCTTGATCAAATTCTAAACTCTATTTAAATTCCACATCATAATAAACTTTCTCTTTCGCTCCTCGCTTCTCAACCTGAGAGTGAGTGTCGTTCTTTCGTGTCGTGCAATGCAACACATATTACAACCCAAGACAGTTGTATCTACGAGCTGGAGTCTGCAGTGGCTTCTAACCCGAGCCCGATACTCTCCTTTACTTCACATGGGCTGTGGGTTCCATGCTGGCTGCACACCATCCTCCCCATCATTCCTGACTCTGGGGGTCAGATGAGGCCTGGAGCTGGCATAGGGATGACGTCCATGTGAGGACATGTACCCAAAGTGGCTTTGTTCCCTTCCCACAGCTCTGCAGAATGTTAGTTTGCCAAATCTGTCAATTCTTTATTTACATACCTATTTTAAGAGGAGGATGCCTTGACAGCTTTATTTGCTTCCTGTCTTCAAAGAATTCAATTGTTTGGGTTTTTTAAATAATTAGTTGAGTATTTTTTCACATGTATACAATTGGATTTGTGCTTTACAAGGGATAAGGAGCCAAGTGCAGTATTGAACATGTTTGTGAAGGTGGCTGTTCATTCTCCAGAATCTCTGCAATATTTGCCAGGCTTATTTGTGATCAGTATACACGGACCCATTCTGCATGCCCATTCTTCACTTGTGCCAGGAACAAGAGATACACAATTTTTCCATTATCTACATCATCATCTTGTTTTACTAATGCTGTTAAAATTTCCAAGGGTAGGGTATCATAGAGCAGCATCAGAGGTGTGTAATTCACCAGGTGAATACACAGGAAATTAAAACTGACCAGAGGTTCACAGGCTTGTGGATGTTCTAGGCTATCATAGAACATCCTGTGCTGAAATGGACCCTGAGGGATCATGGAGTCCAACCCCTTTGTCTGCCCAGACCCCCCAACAATCCCACCCTGGGCATCCCTGGCAGCGCTGTCCAAACCCTCCTGGAGCTCTGGCAGCCTCAGGGACATGACCAAACCCTGGGGAGCCTGGGCAGTGCTCAGCACCCTCTGGAGGAAAATTATTTCATCCAAATCAGTTCTGTTCCCATTTCACCGTTTGGCTCAAGTAGTTGGGAATAAACATCTGGGAATTTGCAGCACAGCTTCTGCTTTAGTGTTTGGGGTCAAAGAACTTTTTTTCTTCATCTCCTTCTAACCAACAAAGTAATCATACCAAAACCACCAGCAAATTGCTGCCGACTCGCAGGCGCAGAGGAGCCCCGCCAGCTGTCACAGCCGCACTCGCTCCCTCCCCGTTTACTTTCGCTTCTCCAAGTTCCCCTGACCTCTGCTTATCCCGGCAAGGAGGAATTGCACCGCGCGGGACGTGTGCCGGGCACGGCACACGCCCACCCTGAAACTCATGGATGATGCTCTACAGAAGCTGTAAGTGCACATTTGTAACCAAGAATTTGGGCAAAACAACGGTCTGAAAGCTGCAAATCTGTGGGAACATGAGTTCAGAGCCAGAGGGGCAGTGGCTGTGACGGGAGTGGCCAGCCCGTCACTGCCTTCACATTTTTTTCCCCTTCTTAGAGCTTGTTTTTGTAAATTATTGACTAAAACTTGCTGGAGGGAGCCTAGTGCGCAATCTGAGCTTTTAAGAAATACTTTATTGTATTTTCTTAAGCACAAAGACTGTTAGAGGAACTGCTTGGGCTATCTGGATTCATTTTGTTGCTAAACAGATTCAGAACTCTGCCGGTGGGAAAATAACAGAGCGTATTGTGATTCAACAGGTAACAGAGAAAACAAAACGCTACATGATGATGTTGCCAGGACAAGGGTGATAATTAGTAAGCCAAATAATTCACTCAAATAAACAAATCGGTAGGTTTTGCAGGGGGAACAGTACTGGCTTTCGAGATTAGCTAAGCAGGAAATCAATCTGCTGGGAAACAAAACGTTGTTGTGCAGATCACTTCGCAGGACCACTAAATTGCGAGTCAGAACTCTGAAACGCAGCAGTTTTGGAAAAACCCTGGGCTCTGTCGGGAAGCGGGGGCTGGCAGAGTGCCGCCCACCCGGAGCGCTTTGAGGGGCGCGTTTCTCGCCTCGCTGTCCACGCCTTCCACGCCTTCCCCCCCCAGCTGTGACTGCGCTGTGACTGTCACGGGATGTACATGGCTGTCACCATGGGAGCCTCCCGGGAAGCCTCTTCTGCGGCCGTGCGGCTCGGCCGGGCTCTGTCTGCGCAAGGCGAACCTGACAGCGGTCTTGCTGCAGAGGTCGGGCGTGCCACCGGCATGAGGAGGAGATATGTTTAACCTCTGCTTCTTGTGTATTTATTTGAGTCTGCAGGACAAAAATATCTGCAGGCAATGTGGCACTGTACATCGCAGCATTCCTGAGGGATTGATTTTCGCTTCCATTTCACTCACTGTGCTTGGAATCACTGTGTGCTGAAAAACACTTGGATTTATATTAGAGATTTCAGTCCATATCACACTAAGGTGACCAGGGTTTCTGTTTAGTGGTTTTGATTCCAGTAGTTTAAAATTTAAATTTAAAATTTCTAAAAGTTTCCAGGGAAACACTTTAGCAGATCACAAAATGCAATGAATTCAAAGAGGTATAAAGGAATCACAAAAACAAATGCTCAGCATGGCATTCTCCCAATTCTTCTTCTTGCTGTAATGTTTTAATATACACATGGAAGTGAATCATAGAATACAAGAATGGTTTGGGTTGGAAGAGACCTTAAAGATCATCTTGTTCCAAACCCCTGCCATGGGCAGGGACACTTTCCACTGCGCCAGGTAGCTCAGCCCCATCCAAAACAGTCTCAAAAATATATGACAAAAGGAATTACAAAATTGCAAGTTCCTTTTCACAAGGTTCCTATTTCTTTACTAAAATACATTGCCAAAATCACACCAGTACAGGCGTGATCAAGGTCTCCATGTGCAATAATAGTAATAATTTAAAAAATATTTTCATGCTGTTAGGGTTTCAGAGGGTAAATAGCATAAACTCAGGACTTCATACTCTATACTGATCTTCTCAAGAATATGCATCGTGAATGTCACAGCATTCAACACTTCAATCCTCTATGCGTTTATCCCCAGCAAGGCATATTCTCTTCTATTCCTTGCTAGTTAATTAATTGTTGATGAAATTTAGTGCAAATGGCAGGTCTTACAGCCACAGATTTACTTGTACTTTTTCCTTCACAAAATTAAATATCCCAATTAATTAGATGCTTCACTGCAACCTTTTCATGAGAGAAGTTGTCCCTGCTCCTTGGGCTTGAGCCACTACCTGCCCAATGTACCTTACATGTCCAGCTGCACTTAAACATGCACTGTGCTGCAGCATAAGGAAAATATAAATTCTACATGGATGCTATGAAGGTGTAGACATGGTATTTTTGACGCGTAGTTACTTCTGGAAAAGAAAATCGCGGCTTTACTAATCGTGGATTAGTTGTTTAAAAACTCGTCGCTGTACAAGTGTAAATTCATGCTTCTGCACTGTACAAGTGTAAATTCATGTTTCTGCACGGGACGGCCTGGTGAGCAGAGACATTTGAAGAACTGTTTTATCTCGAAGCTCAAGGCGATGGGAATGCCGGTGTGGGCTCAGGGGGGCCCGGCCCGGTACCGCCCCGGCTCCCCCGGCCGGTCCCGGCCCCGCGCCCCGTTCCTCGGGCGCCGCGCTTGCCCCGCCGCCTCCGGGGCCGGGAGGCGGTGCCGAGCGCCGGCCACCCCGCCCCGGCGCGCCCCGGCCCGGCCCGGCCTGGCAGGAAGGCCGAAGGCCGCAATCCGAAGGCCGCAGCCCGCGGGCCGGGCGGGGCCGGGGCTGCCATGGCCGGTGAGTGCGGGACGGGCAGGGTCCGGGACCCTCGGCGGCTTGGTGAGACGGGGCCGCGCTCCCGAGCCCGGCCCAGAGCCCCCGGGGCCAGAAGCGGCTGTGGTGGCGGTGTCCCCGCGCCCCGCAGGGGCCCCGCCAGCGCGGTGGCCCCGCCGGTTCGGTGCGCGGCCGCGGCCCGGCCGTGGATCGGGGTGAGCGGCCGGGGCACGGCTCGGGCAGCGCCGCGGGGCCCCGCTCGGCCGGGCCGCTGTGACAGCGCGGGCGGGGCCGGGTTCGGGGCAGCCGGTGCGTGCGGAGCCCTAGGCCGGTGTCTCCTCTGTAGCCGGGCGGTGCCACGTTTCACACCCGCGCACTGTGGCTGCGTGTTGTGTGGCAGCGAAATCGGCTGTTCGCCCCCAGTCTCCATCCAGCTCGCTGGGATTGTGCCTCTACATCCCTGGAGCACACAGGTTATCCTGGTGACTCGGGACCCGGTTGTTGTACCCACAGTATGGAGCTTGGAGGACTGGGCCTGTGTGTAACCTAGTGTCGCACTCTAGTGTCAAATGCTTTTTAGTATTTTGCTCACTGCAGTTTTCCTATGTTTTCCTCTTCTCTTTTAAAAAATATTTCAAGTAAAAATGACTTCCGGAAGTCTACAATTCCCTGACAAGTGGGTGTAGCCGGGTGGGTGTCAGTCTCCTCCCAAACACCAGGCGACAAGATGAGAGGTGATGGCCTCGGGTTGCACCAGAGGAGGTTTAGGTTGGATATCCAGGAAAAGTTCATTGAAAGGGTTCCCCAGGCCTGATGCAGGCTGCCCAGGGCAGTGGTAGAGTCACCATCTCTTGAAATGTTCAAAAAACATGTGTGTGTGGCACTTCAAGACATGATTTAGAGCTGAACATGGTGATGTGGGATTGATGGTTGGAGTCAATAAAGTTATTTTCCAACCTAATGATTCTGTGATTCTCTTGACTTGCTGTCAGACACTCTTGACTTCTGGTAACTTGCCAGTAGCACATGGCAGTGGGTGAGAGTAGCAGGGGAGGGCAGCATCTTGTTTTTCACCTCTCTGTCATCCTTCCAGCCCAGAGGAGCAGACCAGTTGCTCTTTGCAGGTCCATCTGGTAACCAGTGCGATCTGATCATCTCAGACGATTTCTCTGCAGCCAGTGTCCTTCTTAAATCCTTGGCATCCCTTTCTTGGGCTCTTGAAAGGGAAAAGCCAAAACTAAATTCATGTTAAGCTAACATTGTGTTGGGAGAGATTTTTTCCTCTCTTTCCTGAGATGCTTCTGAAAGGAGTTATCACAGACATGTACAAATGGTTTGATCATCAGATCCAAACCTTCCAGGTTTGGGTTGCCAGCTTTCCTGTATCATATTTATGAAAATCACCCAGGATTTTTACAGGAAGTAGCAGCTCGAGTTTGCACTGCACAGCAGACACCACTGAGGAACGGATGTTTGCAAGTTCTGTGTTTTACAGAGAATGTCAGAGAGCTGCATTGGGTTTTGTGTCTGTTGCATTTAAATTTATTTCCTTAATGATACTGTTTGTTTGCTTGATAAACTTAAGAAGGCTTTTAAGGGGAAAACAAACCATAGATGAGACCATAATAAAGATACAGTGGTGTCAGTGTCCAGAGTCCTTATGTACATATTAGTGGAGTTATTAATTAGGAATGTGTACCTGCCTGACTAAAAGTGGTTGGCAGCATTTATGCTCCCAGGGCCCACATGTGGATGAGAGTGCTTGCATGTTGCAGTGTGGCAAGGGAGGGCTGGTCTCAGCTTACAAATTTGAAATGCAGCTGTATCTATTAATTTACTGTGATAAATGTGGCATGGCAGTGCAGCTCCTTAGGGCCCTGTGTCTTTATCCAGAAGGGCAGTGAAAGTAGATCATGGAGAAATATATGCAGGGGATTGTGACAAACAAAATCCTGTTTGATGTTTCTTGTACAGAAAGCAATATGAGGTTTTTTATGCTAAGAATAGTTAAGCAGAAACAAATTACAAAGGGGTTTTTGGCAACCAATACAACCTGAAAGTTCTGTTTTGTGTTGTGCCAGTGGCTAGTGACAGCTTTCAGGGACCACACTCCTCACCACAGGCCTATGGAGCAGTAGTATAAAGGTTTGTCCAACATCCTGGCATGTCCCTGCCTAGGTTAGGAATTGTATCTGACAAACTCCCTGTGAACATTCTGCTACCAAATCAGGAAGACCTTAAGAAAGGGTGTCCCTGATATTTTTTCTGCAGGCTCTCTAGCAGACAGTCTGGCACCTTATGGTCATGTACATTAAGCTTTTTTTTAATGAGCCATGTTATTTCTAGGAGCAGAATCAAAGCAGGATGGGAGAAGCATCTTGCAGGTTCCTTAAATGTCATTATCTGACTTGGTATGTGATAGAGAATTTATCTTTAGTGATTCATTAACTTTAGCACTGTATTTGATTAAATATCCATCAGAGCTTGACTTCTAAATGATTTAGAGTCTTCTCCTTTTGGAACAAGAGAGGCAGTAGAAGTGACCAGCCAGAAGTTTGGATTTGTGTAATTTCAAATGGATGGGTCTTTGAAAACACATGGCAGTGTTGTGTTTCCCTAACAGATAGTTCAGCTTTCTAATATTGCGTGGTGGTGATAATTTTATTTTAGCTATTTAATCACTGGTGGGAAAATGAATTTTATGGAATTTAAAATGGCTTATTAATTAACTGGTGTGCTTTGTTCTGTGTTACTTTCTCTCTAGATCAGTCGTATTGTCATCGGCTGCAGCATGACATGTATTTCCTTACAAGCACTAGCCGTCTGAATGAGCAAGTGGTCGATAAAATTGTTCTTCAGCTTAACAGAGTCTATCCCCAAATTCTTACCAATGAAGAAGCAGAAAAGGTAATTTGAGGAGTTTTGCTGTGACTGTTGTGTAGCTTTTGCGGGTCACTAGCCCAGCTGCCCTCTTCCTGACACAGCTCTTGGTGCCACATGCAGCCAGTCTGCCTCACCTCCTGCATGCTGACCATTTGTATCTGGCATCTCATGTAGGAGGAGCAGTCACAGGGCTGGCACATCCCCTGTGCCAAGTGGTCATGAGAGAGAAGGCTCTCTGGAGCAGCAGCTTAATGCCACGGTCCCTGCCATGATCAGGAGCATGCAATCGTGCAGCCAGTCTCTGGGCAGGAGGGCACCCATCCTGTGACCACATGCCTGGCATGCCTGTCCCCTCATGTGAGGTGGTGTGGAGTGACACACCAGGTGATCTGTGCTGCATCCATCTCTGCCCACAAAATCATCTATATTAGCTCAATGACTTTTGGTAACCAGTTAATAATTTTAAGTATTGGGAGAGAATTGAGGGGATGTTAGTCCCACTGGTAAGTGTGGAGCTGTGGGAAGTAGATGGGGTTAATAATATCTTGCAGTGGTGCCACCATGTGTGGAGGAAGGCCACCCTCCCTGACGTGAAGCTTTCAAAAATGGGTAGCTCTTTTTAGGGAGAAAAAGCTTCTAATCTTGTATGGAGACAGAATTAAAGTCAGCTAGGAGCTTCCACAATCCTACCTTTAATAGTTTGTACTTGCCCTCTGCTGTCTTCATGTCTGCACAGGGTTTTGGCATATCAGTATTTTAATATTGGGAAAAATAGGTCCAATTCTGCCATAATCAAACTCCATGAGGAAAATTAGTGTTTTGTGGTGTAGAGGAGAGCTAGATCATATTTACTGAGCCAGTCTTGCGACTTCCCTCAAGAGCTTCCAAATAAATCCATAAAGAATCTGAAACATGATTTGTGACTTCTGCACTTAGGCAGAAATGAACTGCTTTTTTATGAGTCCAGGCAAGTTTGTGTCAACTCTACTGAGTGTTTAGGAAGCTTACAATCTCAGCTGTATCTGGTAGACCCTGTGGGAATTTTGCCAGAATAAGGAGTGTTGTGTAAGATCTGTGGCATTCCTGTCCCCCCTGAGCAGCAATTGTTCCTAACTCAGTATGCTCCAGAAGTTACCTACTGTGCTGCTATGAAATATGATGCTTTGCTGAGAATGGCTTTGGATTTTTTCCAAATAAACTGAAAGCAGTTTGATGTGTAAGGCTAGGGATTCATTTTCCTTCTCTTTGTAAGGTCTCCAAATATTCATTGCATTTGGCACTACAGGAAAAATGTATTTTCCTCTGCAGCTGTTTCCCAACCTGAGTAATGGGAATTTTTGCCTGTTGAAGTGCATACAGAGCAGTTAATCGTGCTGCAAACAATAAAACCCAATGAAATACGAAATCTTGGGATAATGAACACTCCAGTATTGGGACTAGGATAAGCAGTATGAAGTGCCTTTTCGGGGATCATTACTAGGCAGCTAAGGGCAAACTTGAAAGCATCAAACTTTATTTCAAATTACAAGATTTGCTGAAATATTTTATCTACAGCTGTCAGAATTAAACTGTAGAATAGCAAGTACTGTGTCAGCTTGGATGCAGGGAAGACATCAAATGCAGAGTGTCTTTCATTTGATTGGGACGGAAAAAAGCAGGACAAGCAGAGACAATATGCTCTCCATCAGACCATGCTGACCACGTGGAGCTCAGTGGTGTACTTTGTATCTCCTTTTTAGGTTTCCCTTTTTGGCCCATTCTTTTAGTAAATATCAAAGAAGCTCCATAACTTTGTTTCCTGGCATAGTGATGTAAAATTGATCTTTTAACCTCTCTTCTGTTTTAATCTCTTTTCTGATGAATACTTTCTCTTACAGTTCAGGAACCCAAAGGCATCACTCCATACCAGACTCTCAGATCTGTTAAAACACCTCCAAAAGAAAGGAGACAGACACTGTCAAGAGTTTTACAGGGCTCTGCAGATCAATGATGAACAGCTGTTTAATGACCTGCCAAGCAGGAAAATCTTGAGTAAGTTGACTTATAAGTTGATTGAGTTGTAGATTTCCTCACCAGTGTATTACAAAACCTCATTTCAGATGCAGTGTAGGTCATTTAAACAACCGACACAGGTTATAAATAATATAAATAAACAAGTTACTTCAATAATTTTTGGGGTACACCTTAATTCCTTCTGACGTGAGTTTTCCAAAAGCTGTATGGGGATTTTTTAACGTAAAATTGTAGTTACCTTCATTTTCTTTTTCATTTTGAAAGAAGCAATTTGTATCTACCCAGCACAAACTGATGGAAGACCATTTTCTGCCCAGGGAGGCTGCAGAGTTACTCCACATCCATACCTGAACCCCTCTGAACTGGGGAAGTCTGGGCCCCTCCTGCCTCAGAATTTGATGAGCCCCAATCCCAGTTGACTGAACCTCACAGCAGCTTGAAGGCAATGCTTTGATCTGATATTCACCTTGCAGAAGTTGTGCACTTCGGGGTACAGGCTCTATAATCAAATTGACTTGGATCTATCAATTTTACTTGGGTAGAGCTCAAGAAACAGATTTTTCTGCCAGGCTGACTAGCAGTTAGCAGACAGCCTTTATGAATTAAGAGCAGTTTGAGAAGTCTTGGTGTAGTCAGTAAGAATAAAATTTCAGGACTGTTTTGATGTTTAAGAGTTGAAGCTTTTTTAATGTTCAGTAGCACCTTCTACAAGCCATTTTTGAAAATGTATCTTTACAAGAAGACTTGGATAGGGTCTGTAGGATGTTTTCACTTTTAGAGCAGAAACATGCTCATCCTTGCACATGACGAACGTGGTGACTCGGAGTTTTCCTCAGGTAGCCATGAGTAGGCAGGGTTAGGGTTTCTCATGTTCTGACTCTGCATAGCAAATACCTGTGCTAGAAGAGCTTCATGTTAAACATACAGCTCCTTGTGGCACCCAAAAACAGTCTGGCTGCTGCTGCAAACTGCTGACTTCAGTAGTTTCATCAAAAGTCATTACATTCTCTTCTTTTCTTGCTACACTCTATTATGTTACCATCCTCAGAAGGACGAGGATAATTTAAAGAACTGAGCTAAAACATTACTGTGTGCCGAGGTTTGGCAGTTTCTTTCTGTTAAGCTAAGAAATAAATGCTGAGATGATTGTGTTAATATGCTTGCTGCTTCTTAGAGTTCTGTAATTAAAACAAATGTCTGCATTCTGGATTGAATGGTCAAGAAACATCTGTACAGCTTTTTAAGCTAAAACCACAAACTCTTCTATGAGAGTTTGCTTCAGGAAAAGCTCCTTTATCAATATGAGGAGTAAGTTCTCATTTAAATGAGCTTGGACATTTTCAGTATTAAAGGCATTATCCTTCAGACGTCCAACATGCACAATTCATTACTCAAATGTTACTCCTTGGAGTGCTCAAGGGGTGTTTAAGGCCAAGAGCTGTGGGGTCCTGAGCACCCTGGTCAGTGGAGTGTGTCCCTGCCCATGGCAGGAGGTTGGAACTGGATGGTCCTCAGGGCCCCTTCCAACTCAAACTGTATCATTCTATAATGCTCCTAGCAGTAGTTGTTAAATTCAGCACAAAGCATTTGCAGAATTGCCACTAGAATTTGTAAATGTGAAGAAAAAGAATCCCTGACATGAGGATTTTCTTCTAAATGCAGGCTGAGCTGAAACAATCAGCATTAGAAACAGCTGGAGAAATTATTGATGAGGACATGGATGAACCACGGGCAGGATGGAGTTCTGTAATAGATTACATGCAGCTATACATAGGACAGATTTTTTCAACAGAGGAAATCCTTTCAAATACTTATTTTTCATTTTTAAGACAGCTTTAAAATTCGTGTTAGAACACAATTTCTTTGCCCGAAGTGTACATTGCCAGTGAAGTGTCTGGTAATGTCTGAACTTTCCCACTAGAGGGGGGGTAAGGTACACGGTGTGGGCAGCCTCGGAGCTGTTGAAGCAAACGGGAGTTTCCAAGGGACTCAGAAAATGTTTTTACTTCTCTTCGTGCTGACATAGACTAAAAGGATAAAGGGTCGGATCAGCCCCACGCCGCGATAGAAGTGGCAGAGGTTTGTCTGTGCTCTCCTGTGCAGTGTGGGAATTCCCTCGAAGGGGCAGGCTGGGTGGGGCTGCTAGGGGCACACCGGAGGCTTTGCAGCAATCCTTGCTGCTCCGGTGACTCTCAGGCTTCACAGCAAAGGGCTCCAGACGCTTCTGTCCTGCTGCAGGGGCATGCCTTGTCCTCTCACGGAGAGGGAGGGATATCCTTAGCAGGGGACATGGATGTTCCCCTGTCGCTGCCTGGGTGTATACAGGGCTGTTTCCAAGGCACCTCTCCTAGATCCTGGTGTCATGTAACAGGAGGAGAGCAGTTGAAACCGATCAGTGTTAAATTCTTCCCTACTGACAGCCAGATTCAGAGCTCTTACTTTTTTTCCTTTCCTTTTTTAACCCTCCTAAGCCTTTGGCAGTTGGATTTGGTGATCGTAGAGGTCTTTTCCAACCTTTCTGATTCTGTGATTCTATGACTACAGAAAGGTTTGGTTAAACAGTGCTGCAGATTGGTGATGTGTTATGGAAAGTCACTCCTGTGCCATGTCTGGTGACAGCTGTGCATGCCCCTTCTGCAGACAGTGTGATCTCCATATCTGTGGAGCAAAGGCAGCTCTGAAAGGTTCTTTCTGCCCAGACTGGAAACTACTGAACACCTTGTCCTAAGCCATCCAACCTCCTTTTCTACTAGAATTTGCAGAAAGATGGAGGCCAAAATTCCTTGTGCCTAATGTTAGCCTATAGAACCTAGAGAGTTTTAAAGAAGCTGGACATGTCTTCAGCTGAGACCTGCATTTAGTAAACAATCTGCACCAAGAAGGTTTTTCTATGTGCTTTACCTGCTAAACACATCAATGCCCAGAGATTTGATCAAGAACAAAGAATGGTGATGCATTAAATTATAGAGGTATTTTTGGATTTGTGCATCTATTAACAAAGAATTTGTATGTACTATAATGAAAATTGCTAGTATTGTGAAGGATTATCTCCTGCTTTCCTAACTTGGGAACCAAGTGTAATGTTATTTATGTGATCAGTGCTTAAGCAGATCAGAAGTGCTTAAGCAGACCAGAGGTGGGGTTGCAGCTATCTGTAGTTGCATTCAGATGACTGTGTGCCTATGTCTTTTGCTCAGTCCAGCTTTAACTGTAGCAATGATTTACCATTGGAGGGGTTAATACTTAATGTCAGTATTGGGTATTTTTCTGAAATGTGTTGTTTTGCACCATTTTGCGTGTGCTGATTACGTTTGTTTGTTTGCTTGAGCTGAGTACTAACTTTTCATGTGTTGCTTTTATTTCTAGAAACCCCAGATCCCACAGAGATAGACACTGACAAGGAGCAATATATGCTAAATGACAGGGGTAAATAAATCCTACAGTGTCACCGGATGGAATGGCTTTGCAGATTATTATGCAATTTATTATATCATGTAATTTGTACTTCATATAACAACTACTTTGGCTTACAGTATCTTTAATGTCACAAGTTAAGTAGAATTAGTGGAGGAAAATATACTGAGCGACTGTCGAGGAAACCAGTGCCAAGAAATTGAAGAGACTGTAGAGTTTAATCAATATTTACAACAGTATTACTTACACTATTACTGCTAAACTCTTAATTTCCTGTGATTTCTTCAATGCCTGAACAGTTAAGATTTATTCATTTTGCATAACGCCATCAATAACTTTTTGATCTTTAATTTTTTTAAAATTTTTTTAAGCTCTCAATTTAACTACAAATCATTTCAAAACAATGACAGAAAGGAAGGAGAATCTTAAATATATGTTCCTTAAGCAAATATATTAATTATTCTCACCTTCCTCTGTTCAAAACCAGATTACAGAGGGCAGATATTTTTTTCATAGTAGGATATTTTGAAAAGGAAGATCTGAAATAAAGATGAAGAGTTCTCACAATTTATAATGAACTATTGTATCATTTAAGTGAAGTATTTTGTTTAGAAATTTAGATACAACAATGAGAAATTCGAAACACCTTCTATGAATTATGCCTTTTTTGTAGTTTCCTGCGAGAAAACTGCAATAAGTAGCAGTAACTCTGTTTAACTTGATGTATATTTTTGTCTGTGGTGGTGGTGTTTCTCTGAATATTGAACAAAATTGCCGTTCAGACTTTCCACATTGCTGTTGCTGTCTGCAGCATAACAGTACAGGATGAACAGAGAAAGTGCTTGGAAATAAGAAAATGAAGTAATATTTTATTTCATTTTTACTTACTACTTTTTTTTTCTGAGCTGGTTGCAGACTAGAGATTGTTTGGCCACTAGCCACTCCCCTTGGGAGGTTACATGCTGAGGAGCAACCAAATCCTTGCTCCTTTGTTGTTTCTCCAGTGTCCTTGTCCACACAGTTGGCTCCAGGAATTTGTTGAGGCAGTACATTTGTCCTTAAATTGACAGGTGTAGCTTAACTGTGTCTACAAATCAAGGTGTAGTTTAACTGTATCTCTGTTTCCAGTGAGATAGTAACTACAAATGGAGTATTAGGTAATAAAGAGGCAGATATAAATCTTTATGCTGTTTTGTCAGTGGTTAAGTACGAATTAGAAGGGTTTTATTGAACATCGGTACTGACCATCACCATTAAACTGTGTGTAATTCCAGGCAGGCAGTTTCCAGGACATTTGGTTTGGAAACTTATCCTTAAATACCGTAGGATATAGCTAGATGAGCAGAGGGGAACAGAGGATGGTGGCAAAGCAACTGTAGTAAAAATTAATTGCAGTATAGTAAGTGTGCTTCACAGTACATTAGCTACAGAACATACAGAATTGTGAATATGTTAGCTTCATTTGAATATGCTTAATTATGCATATTGATAGCAATTGGTGATTTATGACCTGAGCTAAACTTCTGCTGCCCTGCCCCGTCTCAGTGTATTTCCTTGGCATTTCCTGTAGGCCCGGTGTTTTTCCTGGCGTGTTTCAGCGTGGCTGCAGGACTGGCCCTGTTCTGGTACTGCTGTAACTCAGGTGAGCTGCTCAGGGGCTTCTCCTGGTGCATTCCCCCAGCAGGGATGAACGAGCTGGCCTCCTCATCTCACAGGGTGGGTCAAGGTGTCATCATTCATTAATGAGCTCTCCATACAAATTGCACAGCAGACATGCTGAGGTATAAATAATGGACATTTTGCCTACAGAGGATGCATAAATAGGGGCTCTTTTTAAAGAAAGTAGTCATGTGAGCTCCTGTTGCTATAGCAATGGGTCATGATTCCCAGCAGCTGAGAGACAGATCCAAAACCTTCAGACTCCCACACCCCTTGGGAGCTGGTGGAAGCCTGGCCAGTGCCAGGGCTGGGGGATGCTGGCTGAATTTGCTGAGTCCCAGCAGCTCCAGCTGTCCCCGTGCTGCTGGCTCGGGGTGTAGTTGCCACCTGGCAGTCACCTGCTCCACATCATCCAGTGCTGTGCTCAGGTGTGAACCTGTGCCCTTCCCTAAGTGACCAATCTTCTCTTCCTGTCTGAATGTGCAGCAATGAATCTGAACAGATTCCTTGTTTACCTCTCTTGTAGTTGATTTCTACAAATTGAAGGAAATGGGCTTCAGTTACTTGCAACTGGTTTTTATGTTTTGCAGATGCTGCTTCCTAGCTAAAACAAAATTTAACTGTGTTCACTTTCTCTTTTTCTTCTCATCATTCTGTTTTAGAAACGCAAGTCGTAGGAAGAGCCAGGAGAATCTTGGGCTTTTCTCCTATTATCATAGGAAGACATGTTAGAAATATATGTTTGTTGTATTTGGAAGACATGTCAAGAAATTAAGGACAAGCTCTTTGCTTGTCAGTACAGTACATGGCCAAAGGAAGCCAACAGTGCATAAAAATGTCCTGTACTCATACCAAAGATTTTATTAACTAGCTTCATCAATAATTGCTTTGCCTCCAGATGTATTTGGAATTTCAGCTATAAATGTCCTTCTTTATGGGAATGGACTGTTTATTTTTGTAAATGCTTCAAGTATTTATTGTTCGTATAAAAATATTTTTATTACAAGCTTTAAAATATCTCTTAAGTGAGCATGGGTCTGAAGTCATGTTTGCTTACATGTTTTCTGTACTGGAATGAAGGATCACAACTGTTTGAAGAACTCTGGCCTGTCTTTTGTGACAATTAATTTAAGAAAAGAACTTAAACACGTGCACTCAAAGCCTTATGAAGAAATGGATCTCTGTCTCAGAACTGTTTTGTCTAGATCCTTTGTAGTCACTGCCTGAGCTCAGGTGGGCACTGGCACCTGTGAAAAGTTTATGGGGGCCAGTTCCCTTTATGTGTGCCTTATATTCACTGTGTCTTCTGATTCCCTGTGGGTGCCTCATCTCAGCCTGCCTTGTTCCCGGGCACACTCAGCTGCTGGCCCTGGTTTGGACGTCCTGGAGCTGGTGCAGGCTGGTTCCCAGCCCATGGGGTATTCCAGGGAGTGAAATGTCTGACCTGAAGCACTTCAGACTACCAAGAAAATGTTCCAGATTAGTTTAGCTTTCCCTTTCCCAGTGAAGTGAAGGGAGGCTCTGCAGAGAGACCTGGACAAATTAGAAGATCAGGCAATTGCCAACCCAGTGAAGTTCAACAAGTGAAAGTTCTGGATTCTGCACCTGGGATGGGGCAACCCTGGCTGTACAGACAAGGCTGGGGAATGAGATGCTGGACAGCAGCAGCACCGTGTAAAGGGACCTGAGAATCCTGGTGGATGGAAAATTGGATACGAGTCAGCACTGGCCTGGCAGCCAGGGGGGACATCCCTGTCCTGGGGGACACCAGGCCTAGCATGGCCAGTGGGGTCAGGGACGGGATTGTCCCACTCTGCTGTGCACTGGGGCAGCCTTACCTTGAGTGCTGGGGGCAGTTTGGGCACCACAGTATAAGAAAGATATTTAACTACCAGAGAGCTTTCAAAGGACACTTCAGGGATGGGGCAGCAACAGCTTCTCTGGGCAGCCTGTGCCAGGACTGGGGAAAGAATTCTTTCCGGTATGGTACAGGGGAAGTTTACTGTGATTAGGACTGTATTTCCTCCCTTCCTGAGTTTGCTAGAGGAGGATGTCTCTCAGGGAAAAGAAAATGATCCAGAATGAGCTATGCCAAGGGTTAGAGCTGGAAGGAGAAAGAAAAAGTGAGTCTTAGTTCACCCTAGTCTTAAAGGACTTAACAGCAAAAAACAGAAAACTGTTCCTTCATTAGTGCCCATTATTGATTTGAACAATGAATGTCAGGCTGCCTATAAAATTGGCATGTGCATAGGCTGCGAGACAGTCTTTTTTTGGAATATTTTTCTTTCAGGGGCTTGCTTCTCTGCAAGCACATCTATGCAGCACATATGGACAGTGGTAATTCCATTTTCAGCTCCTGGAGAAAGCACGTGTCCCCCTGCATGGGAGTCAGGTCCTTCTGGGCAAACAGTGTTACAGACTCAGGAATAAATTGAGTAGGGTCTTGGATGAAGCTGCAGAGAATTCTCGTTTCCCTGGCAAGTCAAGAATAGCTCAGCCTTTGCTGCTGAGACTGTGCTGATATTAATTTATAAACATGCTTCACTCTTTGTGCAGGGAAGTTGTCCTGGCTGGGTTGTAGAAGGATCCATGCTGAGGGTGGAGGCCATCCTTATGAACACTGTGGCTCCCATGCTGCAGGCAGGAATTGTACAGGAGCTAAGGAGGTCAGGGCCTGAGCCAAGGAAATGGTTCAGGCCAAATGATGGGATGGTCTGTGTGCAGAGAGCTGGGAAGCAGAGTGATATACCCTACAAAGAATTGGCACAATTCCATTTAAAGCCAGACTGCTGTTTAAAGGACTTAGTGAAGGATGGTGTACCTGAGGAGCTGGAGTGGGAATGAAGTGATGATTTATTCTGGGATGCACTGGGCTGTTTTGCAGCTGCTGGATGGAGTTTGCAGTTAAAAGTGCCTTTGCCAAGGCAAAGTTATTCCTTTTGTTTCTTTCATTTGTCACTATTTTTCTTATACTGTAATAAATTGAAAACATGTTTGTTCAAAATGTGCTGTTGTGGATGCTTTTCCTTGCCATTCTGTATGCACAGATGCTACTCCATGTTATGCCTTGGCTCTGCTGCCACAAATCAGTTTGCTGCACTTCACAGGGCCTGTGTCCTGTAGTAATTCCTGTAGAAATTAATGTATTTCTTTTTTTAATGGGATGAAGCTGGCAATTACAATGAAATAAAATCTGAGAGAAGAACACTGCTGTTTTTCTTGTAGTTAACGCACTGCTCTTCCTTGCAGAAGCGCCCCTTGGTTGTTGCCCTCCCATGGCTGCTGATTGACCCCTCCTGGGCTCTGGCCTCTCATGGTTGAATTTTTCTCGGTATTTGCACCAGGATTTTTAACATTTTCACCTGATTTCAAAACTGCAGTTCTTCCGCTTCACTTGTTTAGGGATCTGGAGTTAAACAGGACTCATCAGTTCAAAGACTGGGTGTCTTTGGGTTAATCCTTGATTTTGTGTCATTTTGGGAGTTCCAAGGGTCACTGCCCGTGAAGCCTTGGAGGTGCACTGCTGCTTGCTGTAAAGGGACTTTGACACACCATTCATTTTAAGTGCTACTTTGACCACACAAAAAGGGACTTAATGTAAGGAAAACCATGCAGACAGTTTTGTTACTGGCCTGTTCCTTTGGATAAGGGGGAGCTGCTGGCCTGGGTGCCTCTATGAACAGTGTCAAGAATCCCACCAAAGGAATTTGTTGCTGTAGCAGGAGAATCATGGGATCACAGAATAGTTGAGGTTGAAAAAGGCCTCAAGGTAATGAAGGTCGATCTGGTACCACCACCATGCTCACCACTAAACCATGGCCTGAAGTGCCACATTGTGTTTTTTAAACACTTCCCGGAATGGTGACTTCACCACTGCCCTGGGCAGCCTCTGCCAGGGCTGGACAGCCCTTTCCAGGAAGAAATGCTTCCTGATATCAAATTTAAATCTCCACTGACACAACTTGAAACCTTAGGTGGACTCACTGACCACAGTCAGGATTGCATCTGCTGCTGCAAGACTCTCTTTGGGGACAAGAGGAGCCCCAGAGCTTGGCAATGGATTCTGTTGAACAGGGCCTGGGTAGTCATGGAGGAGGATCTCTGGGATAACTTCATCAGGAGGAGAAATCCTCTTCATCCTGTGGCCTTCTGTGGAGTGACCCCCTGATGAGTGGGAACTGGGCTCCCTCCCTTTCCCACTGGTTTGTGGCCCTTTGGGGAGAGGAGCAGCTGTGTTAGTGGGAGGCTGTGCTTGTGCTGGTGCCTATGCTGGGCAGAGTGCCCCAACCCTCTGCCTCAGCTGGGGCAGTCCTGTGCCAGGTGAAGGGACCAGAGCAGAGCATCAGGGGCATCACCAAGGTTTGTCTATGACTGAAACAGCAGCCTGATGAAACTACAAAACTATAAAATTCAGGGGAGGGGGTAATTTTTTTTCTATCTTCATCTCACCTACTTCATATGGATGCTATTAGAGCCAGATGGAAAGAAATCAGAGGCAGGAGATGAGACAGATATGCAGCAACACTGCTCCAGTTAATTCAGTACCATTGCTTCGGCATAAAAGAGCATTTTGGGTGAATCCTGAGCTGCCCTTTCTATTTTGGAGCACAGGCCGCTATACACAGTGGTCACAAGGAAAAGCTTTCTGCCATGGTTGCTGTTGATAAATCTTTAATAACATTGTGTCTAGTAAAGCAAAAACCTTTCAGACTCAGTCTGTGTTTCATGAACTGGTAACATGTGAAGCAGCCAGAGTGCCACCACCTGAAGCTTGGATAAATCACAGGTGAGATGTGTTCAGCAAATTCTCTCTTTTCCACAGCAAAATATTTCATCACGCTCAGGTGGCTTTTTTTTTTCTTTCCTTTGAAGCCCCGGTCTAGCTGCCCTGGGGGTGTCCTGGTGGTGCAGCGCTGCGGGGCTGTCCGGAGCCCTCCAGTGCCTCACCCCACGAGGACAGCGCTGCTGGGTCCCGTGACCGTTCCCTGCTCAACGCTCTGCAGCAGCAGAAACTGAGACAGCTGATGTAATTTTTCTTCTGTGGGCTCTGAGCTAATTCATTTTAAAAGCTCCTAGTGGAGGTTGGAAAGAGGGTGCCTGCACCTCTTAAGTATTCCTGATCCATAATGATTGCATGCAGCTGGATTTTGCTTCACCCGTGCCTCTGGAACTGGCTCACAGTCAATTTATCATGGCTACTTTGCTACATTTTTGTGGAGAATGAAGGAGAACACTGACCCACACAGGCCCATTGTGGCTTGCTCCCAATGCTCCCCAGTTAGTGCACTTCACACAGTTTGTGAAGTTCAGTTACGCTCTCAAGTCATGTTCCCAGGATTTGAAACTCTACAAGGGATGGAGAGGCCTGAGGGGATACAGTCATTTCTTTCCTGAGTGATGCTGTCCCTGGCATGCCTGGTGAATCATGTTTCCTGACACAGAAAAAACCCCCCTCCTATTTCAGGGTAAAGACACATAGCTGTCTCCCTCCATATCTTCCACAAGTCCAAAACAAATCTGAAACATAAGGCCTTCCCAACAGTTTAGATTATTTTCATGACAAAAATCTGTGGTAATGTTGGGTGGTGATGAAACTGATATATTTTCAAGTATTTTTGGCACCAGTGGAAATGTTTTGCAATGTTTCAGTAGTCCTGGTGTGGTGCTTCCTAGCATGGCACCATCTTTACCACTCACCTCCCAACTAGTTAAAACCTGTACCATTAAAAAGGGGGTGGGACAAGTTCTAGGCTGGAAGACTGGAAAAAAGAGGAGTGGAAAACCTCAGGAATGAACAAAAAAGGAACCTGAGTTTTTGCCATCTCCATTTCTGACAAAGCCTGACTTGCCTGATGAGGAGCCATTGATAAGTCTCTGTTCCTGGCTGGGAGCTGTGGCACTCCTCTTGGGAAGGCAGCCAGGTTAGTAAATAGTTCTCTTTATAAGAACCCAAGGGGGTAACATGTACCATGAAAACAGACCTTCAACAGACTGTGGAGAAAGAGAAAAGTTAATTCAAAATAACCCATAGCATCCAATAGGAGGGCAGGTAATGTTTTGTCACCACCCTGTAAGGAAGTTGGATAATTGTTGGTTAGATATTATTTTGAAAAGACTCTATTCTGTGTTTCACAACCTACCCTGCAGTGACATGTCCGTGACCCTCCCATTGGCATGGCCATGGACTAAGAACATCAGGAGCGAGGATGAGTGAGGGCATTTACAGGCAGAGCCAAAGGTTGGATGATAATCTTTGATCAATCATCTTTGAGATCTCTTCAATCGTAAATGATTCAGTGATTCAGTGACTCTGTGATTTCATACAGTGAAAAGAATTCGATCAGTGTGAAAATAAGAAATTTCTGCCAACAGCTGCAGCCTTTTTAGACCACATTTTTTCCTGTCAGTCTTTGCTGTGGACATACTTCCAACAAAGTGTGTTTGCTTCCAGACATGCCCAAGAGCTGTCTGCTATCACTCAACTCGAGTTGTTCGGTCACCTCTGCCCATGCTTCTGCCCCCTCTGCCCTCCCACTGCTGCCAGACGTGTTCAAATGTCAGGATGGGAATGATTAATGTGGGGCAAGGGGTGAAACTCCGGGTCCAGCTGACACATCACCCTGCAGCACTTGGATGCAACCCAGCCTCTGATGGAAATTCTGCTCTAAGGCCTGCAGTGGCCATGCTGTTATTTATCTCTTCCTGGAGTGCCTTCTCTCCTTTATTTCAGTTTACTGCTTTCTCTAGGGACGTCTCAGCTTCTGTCTCTGGTTTGACTTTGTTGACCACGTGAATACTGAAGGGCTCTGGCAGGATCTCTGCATGCACTGGGTGGTGCCTGGTGGTGGTGCCTCCCCCAGCTCCTTTTCAGGCTGCACCACGATCTGAGAAATGCATGGGGCTCTGCTCCTCTTGAGCTTTTCAGAAACTCTGTCTGCTCCAGGAACTGGTGCTGTCCAACTCCTTCGATGTCCAACCTGAGCCTCCCCTGGCCCACCCTGAGCCGTTCTCTCTCTTCCTGTCCCTGTTCCCAGAGCCTGACCCTCCTGTCAGGGAGTTGTGCAGAGCCAGGAGGTCCCCTGTCAGCCTGCTTTTCTCCAGGCCGAGCCCCTTTCCCAGCTCCCTCAGCCCCGTCCCCAGCTCTGTTCCCTTCTCTGGACACACTCCAGACCCTCAGGCTCCTTCTTGTGGTGAGTGGCTCCAAACTGACCCCAGGATTGGAGGTGGGGTCCCAGCAGTGCCAGCACAGGCGATGGGCACTGCCCTGGTCCTGCTGCCACCCCAGGGCTGGAACAGGCCAAGGTATCCTGGTCCTTCTGGCCCACCTGGGCTCCTGTTCAGCTGCTGCCAGCAGCACCCCCAGGGCCTTTCCTGCTGGGCCCTTTCCAGCCCCTCTGGCTCAGCCTGGAGCTGCAGGGGCTGTTGTGACCCAAGGACAGGACCTGGAACTTGGCCTTGTTCAACCTCAGACCACTGGCCTGGGATCCAGCCTCTCCAGATGAAACTGTGGAGCCCTCCTGCCTGACAGCAGATCAATACTCCCAGCAACCTTAAAGTCATCTGCAAACTCACTGAAGGTAAAGAAGTAGTTAATTAAAACACCTAAATATCAGAACACCAGAAACCAGGATGGTGTTTTGTCCTTCAGCCTAGTTTATGTAAGACTCAGCATCAGAATAAGCTCCAGCAGTGACCTGGTTTAGAAGACAAATACTTAGAGTCAGTTCCAGTAAATATGGTGGTTGTCACCTGCTCCAGTAAGAATCCCAGCCCAGGCTGTTCTGAATGCTGAAGGGACTAATGAGGAGGACCATGAGCAGTGCTCACCCTGCCCAGAGCTTATGAAACAGGAGCAAACAGCTGACCTTGCACGAACTGCTCCCCACACAGCCTGGAGCTTCACACAGCCCCACACAGCTTCATTATTGATGACCTCTTTTTAAAAGAGATATTTGCTTCCAACCAAGAACATTGAAAAAGCACAGCAAACCAAAGAACGAGCCCAGGAATGAGTCAAACCTATGTATTTGTTTGCTGCCCCTCAGAGATACTTGCCAGGATTTTAAAGCAGCACCTGACTTAAAAGAATAATAATCCTGTGATTAAATTATTTATACTTGAAATCAACTTGCAGATGCTTCTGTCTGCTAAAAAATACCTGAACTCTGAAGGCTTCAGAGACTTAAAATACAGATTTCATGTCTGAGAATGTTTTGCAAATCTTACTTAATCACAACAAAAGATATGGGAAGCAGCATCAGAGGTGTGACAGCCACAAGTGGGCATGAAGAGTCCTACAGCAGTTGGTGGTTTGTAAAAAATAAATACAGGAAGCTGACCTGCGTGCCTCATTCAGAACCTGTTCTGAGCTATGTTTAAATTAATACAGCACACAAAATTAAACCACTGCCTGCTGAATACTGGTTAAATACATGTTACAATGGAAATGAAACAACAAAAGACAAATTAGAAAATAAAAAAGATTGTCTATTCCATTACTAATCACACAAGTTTGATTTGTTTTCTGTTAGTAATTCTTACAGAACATGTGCATGAAAGTCTGGTACACCAATGGGCTTTGAGACATAACCAAAGACAAAGGTCAGTAATAAAAACTGTAAATGAGATGAGGCATATGAAGTCAAACTTCTATTCTTATTACAAAGGAGCATTTGAAAATTGCTAAGAAAAATGATTAATACAAATCTGCATCCACATATAAGTACAACCTAGAAAACTCAGATTTTTCTGATTGCAGGTATGATACTTCCAAAATAAAATGACTAAAATGTTTTTGTTGAAGAAATTCTTGTAACCTACACCATTACTAGCAATAGTGTATTTAGAGAAATTTTAAGTCCCTGAGCCATCAGGTAAGGGCCTAGAAGATATTTATATCTCTCTCTATATATATATTTTAAAAAAATTAAAAATTGTTTTGCTTTCAGCCATAAACTCATAAAAGTAACAAAACTGCAGCAATCAATGATGGGAAGAGAGAGAGGAAACCAGAGAGAAAAACTCAGTTCATTTTGCCATTTGAGTTTATGGCTGACAGGCACTTGGTACCAGTTTAGCAGGTAAAGTTCACCCTGGATCTTCCAGTTTACCAGCCTAGAAAAGGTGGCACTCCTAATAAAGTTTCCAGAAATTGGATATGAGAAAGAACCTTTTACAATGAGGGTGGGCAGGCCCTGGCACAGGGTGCCCAGAACAGCTGTGGCTGGCCCTGGATCCCTGGCAGCGTCCCAGGCCAGGCTGGATGGGGCTTGGAGCACCCTGCAACAGTGGAAGCTGTCCCTGCCCATGGCAGGGGTGGGACGAGATGACATTTACAGGTCCCTTAAATCCAAACTACTCTATGATTAAAATAAATACATATAATGCACAGAATACACAGAATAGTTGTTCATGGTAAGAAACCATTAACAATTAGGTTATTTGTGTCTGTGCATGAAGAACAGGAAATTTTAAGTGTGCCCAGAAGAAACAATACAAATGATTACCTGTGAACAAAACTGGACAAAAGCATGCTGCTTGTTTCTGTTTGTCTCATCTTTGCTTTAGCTAGAGTGGAAAAAAAGAAAAACAAGGCACAGCTACCTTTATATACTGCAAAGGAAGAGCCCTGCTGGGCTACAGAGTACATGGGCTTGGTGCCAAGCTGTGAAATAAAGGACAATGTGACCACAACAGAATCAAAGGCCTGACATTTCTTCCCATGGTGGAAATGACAAATTGCCACAAAATCCAAAGTCATGTAAAAAGAAAAGTCCTGTAAAGTGCTACCAGATAATATTTCCTTGTTTCATGAGTTTAGGTTACTTCTCTGAAAAAAAAAAGTTTCTTCAGAAATTGAAATGCCAATATTCCAGAAAAACAGCGTGCTTGGTGCAAAAGCAACCTTTTCTTAGATGCCATACAATTTAAATATTAACACATGGGAAAATTTCAGGTATACAAGTGTGTTGGAAACTTGAGAAAGCTGCTTGGTGTGTCCAGCTTCTTTAAATTATTTTTCCTTCCCCCTGTGTCCAGCGTAGCTGGCTCAACTGCAAATGGCATCTAAAATGAATGCTCCAGGTCTCTAAAACAAAGATATTGATATTTTAGTGATACAGGAATCACAGTAAATGACACATTTACTTTAAAGGGGGAATTGAGTTTTCTGTGGAAAAGGGTTCATAGTAAAGGTGAAGCCAGAAAAAGGTGGCGACCCACTTTTCTCAGGGTTTTGAGGAGACTGTGGCAACGGACTGAAAACCACTTATTTTTCAAGTTACAGTCAGATGACCAGATATTTTTAGCAAGGGCAATGGGTACAAATGAGCAAACAATAGCTGTAATGTTCCAAAGCAATACAGAACTTTCACATTTAACAAGTCTGCAACAAAAAACTGGTTCTGAACACCACATTTGGCTGTTTAATTAGAAAATTGCACGTATGAAAGCATGGAGGCAGGAGCCCACAGCTGCTGGTTCTGTTCTGAGCTTCCTTATGCCTATTTCAGATCCTTGCCTCTGTCTCTGTCCCTGGTATTGTGCCTGTTCTGTCCCATGAAGACAGCTAAAATTCCAATAATCCTTCATGCATATCTCTTGGCTTTGCCAGTGTAATTTTAGCGTTAGTGCTTCAGTACTGCTTTAACATCTACTGCTGAAGACAACATTCTACCTGTATATCTGACAATAGCTCAGATAATCTATGTGCTCTTCACTGCTAAAATTAAATATTTATTGGTCTGTTTGTAGAGACTGGGGCCAGAAAATGCCATAAAACTATCTTGTTTCATTGCCAGAATTTCACAGGTTTTGGTTAAAGCAGAAAATTCCACACACATCCTGAGATAAATTAATGTAGTTCTTCATCTTCCTAATAATTTTTTGCACTGATTTTTCCCCCCATGCTGTTTCAACTGATGATAAATTTGGGCTTGACTCCCATTCTTATACACCGTTCATCTACAGATTAATGGTTTAAAGGCCTTGTATCTTCTTTTTCATGGAGAAAGGGTTTCCTGTAGAAGTTTGCAGAAAGCAGTAATGTTACATGCAGGGGCTGTCTGTGCAGCACAGAGTGCACTCTCAGCCCAGTCACTCCTTCTTCAGCAGGTCTGACTCTGGGCTGAGATCTGGGAGACAAAGAGCCAGAGCAATGCTGGCACACACAGACTTAGCAGTGCTATTTTAAAGGCAGATGTTGACCATGGTGCCTCTTGTGTTACAAGCCTACAATTTAGGTTTATCTCCTCCCAAACTGCTCATCATAGCTATGATGCTAGGAAGATATCCAGACTCATCCCGACAATTACTGTATTTATCCTCCTGTGTAAGAATGAAGTTGAAAGTGCTGGTAGAGGAACAACATTGTCCTAAATGGCCACATGTGAAGTGCCTGTGCTCATCTTTCTGGGCTGAGTCTCCCACAGAGCAAAGCCCTGTCCTGTGGAAGACACAGGAGACGCACCATCTGCAGCCAGCTCAGGAACTGAGAGGTTCCAGCATGTGCAGTGTGACATGTCAGATTTAACAGCCCTAGCTACTTGGAAACAGATTGTCTTCAGTCTTAAGTAACAGACTGGATGCAAACCTTCCTTAAAAAAAGGAGAGGCCTTTGGAGAAAGCAGAACAACATTATTTCTCTTATTGTCTCAGTCAGCAGTAAGGAAAAGGAGTGGCTAGGCCAGGACTTTCCTTACATTTCCTATGGGTGACACGTGCTGCCATCAACTTTTGAACTCCACATTCACAAACACACTGTAAAAATTCACCAGTTCCCAGCAGCTTCTGCTTTTGCACTAACAGCAAGTGAACTCGGGCATTTGCAAGAACTGGAATAGTCCAGAGGAGCCTGTGGCTGCTCCCAAGGTGCCCCAGTGTGCCCTGCATTCCTGGGCACCGTGCCCTGTCCCCTCATGCTGCAGGAGACCACACTCACCTGCTCCTTACTGTCTTGAGGCTGACTCAGCAACTGGTTTCTGCACTCCAAAGGCAGTGATAAAAATATTCACAACTACTATAATGAATACCAGTCCAGTTGCAAGGTTGTTGAGGAAATTCAACTTTCCATGTTTTGCAGGGTTGTTAAGGTCGTATTTCACTTCAAAGAGAAAGGAGAAAAAAATGATATGCATATTTCAAAATCCAGAATAAAAGGCTTCATACTGCTGTAGTTAAGGAATTTATCTTTTGCTAAGCTATTTGGATCAGTCATATTTAAAAGGCAAGTCAGATTCTGCAGTGTCAGTGAAAGTGCTAAGGGGAAGGTCTGTAACCACAAGGAGCCTATTAACTTCCAGTAATCAGCATCTAATCTCTGTGGAGACACATGGGAAGTAATGGATGCACTAACATCACTAGAGTTCTTGATGTTTTGAAGCCTAACTTTGCTGCAGACTTTAGGCATTTAAAAATTATTACAGTCTCAAATGCATTCAGCTTGAAGCCCTGACAGGCTGAAGTCTGTAGTTAAAAGGCTGAAATTTCTTACTTAAAATGCTACAAATCTCGTTACCAGTGCTGGATATTTTCTGTACTGGTGCTCTTCCCCAGCTTGTATTTCCTCATACTCCCTGCTTTTGCCCTGATTCTGTTTTTAGAAAGCAAGAGCAGTCTATCTGTTAAACAGAGGGAGATATCAGAGCAGTGTAGCTGCAACCCTTTCTATAGACAGCATCCGCTGTGAAAACATTTTCCTTTGTTTCTTGCAGCTGTTTTTTGGTTGAACTGCTAAAGGGAGTGAGGGAGGCTCACACAAAAGAGATAGCATTAATATAGTGTAAGCTTTGATTCCAGGCCTCGAGATAGTGTGCAAATTAGTTACATTGGGCTGATAATAGCTTTGCTTTAAGACAGTGAGAAGGCTGGGGCACTTGCCTAGCATCATAGAATCATTAAGGCTGGAAAAGACCAGGTCCAACTTTGGATCATCAGGTCCAACTTTTACCAAATACTGTCATGTGCACCATGTGAAAACCTGAGACCCTCCTGTCTCTGTTCTCTGGCAGTAAGGGCCCTGCAGCTCAGACCCTTGGCTGTATTCCTTTGATGCTGGTGGAGCAAGTGCTGATGAATTCTGGAGCATGTTTTGAGGATGGGTTTTGTCTATTAAGACTCCAAGTTCTCAAGAGCATAGATCACTGGAGCTTGTGTCTGCATGTATACAACATGTGAGAGAAAATTTATATCAGACAAGTTTTTACAGCAACATAAAACCTAGAGCTCCTTCTGATAGGCACATACAGAGACATACAGCTTGTGACTCTACCACCCAAAATAAATCTTGTTATTTGCTTGTACCATCATCATCCTGTTCCTTACTGCAGAAGTGAACCACTGAACCAATATCCCTTGTTGCTGAAGCAGTTAAGTGGTTGCAAACACTTGTGATGCAGAAGTGCTGACAGGTTCACCTGGGGTCCCTAATAATACTGTTTTGGTTTCAAGGAATTCTGGGTACCTGTTGAAGTCCTGTTTGCTAAAGCAGTGTAGTCACACATCACAAGGCAGGCAAAGCATTGAGGAATAGTGTGGGAGAACTGCCCTGAGAAGCCACTGCACACTTGTGCAGGCATGAAGTAATTTAAGTTCAGTAGTACTTCAACGTTAAAATGAGTTTACACATCTGTAAAGCATCTGGAGGCATGTGGATGCTTGCACCCCAACAGGACCTGGAAGGCCTCTAGTACTGCCATGTGAATGAAGAATAAATGAAATGGAGTCATTAATTCTGAAACATGGAATAAGAGCATTTGAGACATTTGGATTAAAATGGAAAGGCAATAATGGCCTGACCTGTTATACAAGTTAAAAGCAATCATGCTGAAAGGCAAACTGACACTATCAGAGCTGTCCCTTTGTCCAAAGGAAGGTCAGAGAAGACAAGTAGTACTTGTCAGTTTAGGAAGAGTTCTAAATTTTGAAGTAGAATTGCAGTAATCCTATCTTTGTAATTTCAGCACTTAAGATGAGGGTGTTTGCGAAAATGTTCTCAAGAACAGTTATTCTTTAAGTGTTTTATTATAGTGGATTACCATGATTTCATGCCACTGAAACTATTTCAAGACATTCTTTGCTTTTCTTCCAAAAATTTAAGGTCACCAAATCATTTCCAAGGACAAGTTTGCTGAATATTTCTCACATTGTTTTCGTCAAAAGCTCTTTAGAAGGAGGAAAAGCTTTTAATACCTAATATAAACTGTGAGAACTGGTAGCTCCCAGGATAAAACCCTGACTCAAGAAAAGAAAAGAGGATGGTGGGACAGATTTCTGTTTGGCCATGTGAGAGCTTAAAGAGACAGAATTTCATGGCTGGACAGAAGCAAACTATTCCTGCAAGCCAAAACTATAAAATACACCCTGTGAAAAGCAAGTTCTTGTTCTGATGCCTGTATCTTCATAGCTTCATGTCCTATTTCCTGTCTTCTTCCTGTCTTTAACTCAGCAGGACAACACTCCAAGAGCTCATCACCATAAGCCAAGGGCTCTGTCACCTTCAATGTGACAAAGATAAAATTGACAGCAATTTAAACCATTTTAGCAGTATCTTGCAGAAGGAAGAATTAAAAAGCAGTATCTCTGCATTTACTGAAATTATTGCCCCAGGGAGCTTGTTTACAGCCTCAAAGCCTGCTGAAACAACCAAGGAGATGCCTTCAACAGAGGAACATAAAAGTAATTTGCTCATTTTTTCATTACTCGCTTCCCACACCTCCCAGTATCAACAGGTTGGTTTTTTTTCCCAGTCCCCTTCTGGAATCTCCTCTGATCCAAGATCTGGATTCTGCTCTTGCACCAACTCTAACAAATGCAGAGACAGCTGTATTCAATCTCTTTTGTAAGAAATAAAAAAGCCACATCAACTGTGAATATTACAAGCTATGTGTATCCTGGATCCCTAGGAACTTTCTCCTTGAACACAACGTTGGTTTCTTCAGCTGTGTTAAGAGAGAAGAACAGTGAAAGATTGACAGGAATGCCAAAGGTGGCACCCATAACTTATTAAATGCCATGTGTAAACCCTGCCTTTTCATTTACATCAGCCCCAAGGTCAGTTATCTAGTTCCCACTAAGGTAAAGGGTGAGATTTGAAAAACATTATGAAAATTAATGATCCCATATCACTAGCAGAATGATCCACAGCTGTTTCCTACCAGAGGCAGTGTCATTTATTCCAGGTGGCCAATGGTAAATGCAGTTTGATTGCAACACAGCCAAGCTAATGACAACATGCCACACCAACATGATGATGGACATTTTGACTTTCACTTCCCTTTCATAGTTCCACATTCAAAATATTTTCCTATATGACTGATATGGAAGAAATACATTTCAGTCATAAGATTAAGTAACAGGCCTTGCCAAAAGCATTATTATGAAATTGGATAGAGTGCACTATCCTATCTGGCCTAGTGATGTTTCTTTTACAATCTTTCATAATTTTCCTTCCTCCTCAGGCTTTCTGGAGAAAAAAAATATTCATAGTATGGGCAAATGAGTAGGAGGAAGTTGATAAAAATTGAAGATTTCACATAAAGTTGCCCTTCCTTCCTTTGTTGCAGTATTTCTACCGTTTCAAGAGAAAATCTGTATTTTTGGATATTAGGAAAAATTTTTTCACTGATAGGGCTGTCAAGCATTGGAACAGGCTGCCCAGGGAAGTGGCTGGGTCACCACCCCTGGAGATAATTAAAAGACGTGCAATTGTGATGTTTATGTACATGGTTTAGTGGTGAACAGGGCAGTGCTGGGTTAACTTTTGGACTAGATGATCTTAGAGGTCTTTTCCAACCTAAATGATTCTATGAGTCTAACCTGAATCAGTTCTGAGGTAAAGGCTTTTTAAAAGCAAAGGGTGTGCTAATTTACCATCTAATAGGTTGTGTCCTGTAAGAAAAATACAAGTCAGTGGTTCTTGCTGTTGCTACCTACCAAGGAATATCAGGAGCACTCCCACTATAATTTGCAGGGTGAGTGACAGACTGATGAGAATGATCAGTGGGACGTAGAAGGAGAAGGAGGGCCCTTGCTCCATGACAGCTTTGAGCTGGGAGGCGTTGGCCATCAGCAGGGCGATGTCCAGCATGCTCTCAGCCGCGCTCTTCTTGTTGGCGTAGTGGTTGATGTTGATGGGTCTGTTCCTCTGGAACCACTGCCACGACCTGCGCTGCAGCCAGCAGAGAGGAAAAGGGTTATTTACACCGCTGCTGAGTGAGACATCACCCGGCCCATCAAACCACTCCTGTGATCATGCGGGCAGAGCCGCAGCAGGACTTAGATCTTCTGTGCAGCTTTCCCACTGTTACCCCCGTGCTCCAGAAGGAGAGCAGAAAACAGTGTCCGCCTCTGCTGCCCTTTGACACTTCTTCCAGCTTGCCTACAGGATCAGTCTAAACAGCCAGCATGTTTCTGTCCTGGGAAAAGGAGAGACTGGAAAGGCTGAAAAGTTAGCACTGAGAAAAAGTTGGGAGGTAAAAACCTCTGTAACACAATCAAGCAAACGGCTTCTTGTGACTCATTTACTCCTGAAGGCACACTAAAAAATACAGATATTTATTAAATTCACTTTCTCTCATCATGTATCCAAAAAGTTCCTTCATTACTCATGAGTCTTATTTTAAGGACTGATGTGAAATGGGCCACTGTGTGGAGTTTGCTTGCCCTCCTTTCCTTGCTGCTACTCCCTCTGCTGTGCCACTGTCCAGGGCCATCCATACACCCATACACAGATGTTTTTTCACTTAACTATCATATGATCTGTTGTTGCCAAGAATTGCCCAATTACAAGAGAATTTTTTTTTCCCATTTTCACATCTGCTGTTTTTGGTTTGGGGTTGTTTTTTGCTTGTTTAGGTTTTTTAAATTGCTCTGTAAACAAACAGGAAAATTAAAAACCAGCTGCAGGGCAAACCTAGGGCTAGTTAACCCAACGGGATGAATATATGAGTGTTTCCTGATGAAGATTCATGTGACCTGACTTGAAATTTGACTGCTTGTCCCCTAGAGCTGCCTATTTCTCCATGGGTTAGATGCAGCTTAGAGTAAGTAGGTTAGATTTAGCTGCCCAACTCCACCAGGAAGGAAGAGTAAGTGATCCTCTATCCTGCTCTGAACAGGTAGGAATTTTTAGGGATTTCATTCTTGCTGCTCTTACTTCTAGACTTCAAAAATAATAGACAAATATATGAAAAGTAAGCTTATTCTAGCTGACTTCTTTAAACCTACTCCTTAGGTTTTTTTTACTGCCCAAATGTGTTCCTGCTTGCCAGAAAATCCTGAAAGAAGTCTGGCTTTGCAGGTTAGTTCAAATGCAGAAAATACCCTCTAATTACTCTCCTCAGCAGCACTAAACATTATCAACTCCCAAGCCAGGCTTGCCGCAGTCCAGACCTAAAAGCCTCCTTTTAAATAGGGTAGATATTCACGTACACATTGCCAGTTTTTCAGGGCATTTGAACACCAAACTTGACCTATTTTCACCAGACATGTTGTGAAAAATCCTCCAGGAGCCTAAATACTTGACTGAGTGTAATTTGTCATAGGGCAGCAGCAAATATCAGAGCTTTTTCTCAGCCTGTGATCTTGCCTTCACCAGGGAAAATGATCTGCAATCATGAAAACCCCCAAAACATTCACTTCTTGTCTCCTGACTGATGCTGGAAAACCATAAAACAAAAAAACAACAACAAAAAAAGCAAATTAGCCTTGTCTTCTGGGAGCTGACAAGCTGAAGGCCACTGCCAGAGGTATTGAAGCTGATGCAGTCAGTACTACATGGACACTTTTAAAAATCAGACTGTGTGTTACACAGCAATTTATAGACAGGCAATGACAATGATGTTGCCTTAACCTCAGGAGAGTGACAGTCTGTACAACAGAAATGAGAGCAGAACTTGGTTATGTGGCTTTATGGTTTCAGGGAGATTCCAGGCATGCAGCAACATGTGCAGCCCACAGCACCAAACAACATTTACTGTGCTGCGACCACTCACAGGGCAGAGCAGAGGGACAGTGGAATGTCTGGAGACTTTCTAGGATGCAGGTAAAGGAAGGCTTTTCCTGCAGGTGTCACTTGGCAAAAGAGTAGCATGCACTGCACGTAACCTGCTTCAGTCTCAGTGCTATCAAAACACCCCCTCACACACATTCAACATTCAAATTCCTTGCTAGAGACAAGCTAAGCCTTTGTGCTCATGTCTTCAAAAGAGTTTGAGCAAAGCCAGCACATGCATTCACACGTGTAAGAGCCAGGTGCAGCTGGGACTGCATTCCCTGCAGTATTCCCTGCAGTATTCCCTGCTTGTCTTCAGGTCCCCAGGGCTGCAAAGCTTCAGCCTCTCAGCACAAAAACCTGTCCTGCCTCTCCCTCTTGCTCCATCTGTGACTGGAAGAATCCCAAGGAAGGGCTGATTTTCACAGTGACATGGTGCTGTCCCCACAGGCAGTACCACTCTGGGTCTCCTCAAAGAACAGGGGCTGTCTGCTTACCCAGAGCGCTGCACTCTGCAAGGATAAAGCTACAATGCCATGTCATAAACGAACATGTTTTTGGTTCTGCAAGACAGAACCTTCACTCTGAGATGGCATGGTACTGGTGCACAGTCTCCCTGTGTTGGTACAGACTTTGCCCCTGCTTTGCCTCACTCCCTAATTCAATGGTACACCCAGAAGAACTGAATCCCGTTGAAATGCAGAAAGGATTTATTGGTTACATTTATTAAAAAGCAAATACAAGTGGCTCTGCAGCAAATGCCCTGAAGTGCTGAGTTTCATGAAACACAGCTAAGCCCCACCTGGTGATTCAACAGGAAGGAAACAGCACTGAAAATGGAAATATTTGAAAACAATAAAGTATCTTTGCTAAATACAGTAAATTGTTATAGAAAGGACTACAGCAGTTTTCTTTCAGTTTGGGGTTAGTTATTAATGCAATTTTACGAGCCAACAGCCTTGACTCAAAATGAGAATGGACGAGAATGACCTCTGGGTTTCTAATGCCACAGAGCAAGCTTCCTTGACATCTCATGTTTAGAAATAAGTCTGAATTATAAAACAATGGAAACTTGCTACATAATAATGAAGCTGTGCAGAACTAAAGCTGAGCCATACTGAAATTAGTGGGGCTGCTCTTTACTGTGTTCTGCAATATTCTTCCCAATCAGAACTGTTAAAAAGATGCTAAAAAGCAATTTTGTTTAAGAAGTAATTTACTATGGTTTTGAAGTATTAATCTTTCAGAAAAATACCACATGGCCAATTTTTCCAGATCCTTGAAGGGAAATTTCATGTTCAGAAAATATTCCAGTTAAATCAAAAAAGAGATGGATCAGACATAAAAGGAATAATTCAGGACTAAAACAGAACACCATGTCAGAACTTTTATTTTTTTGTAAGATCAAACCTACAGTTACCAGATTAGCTAGCAACTTTACACTAGTATTTAATAATCCTTATAGCTGTAGAATTTCTGTCCACATCTCCATCACCTACACACTGAAATTCCCAAGGGCCATATCTGAAGTCAGATTTCCCCTCCATCTCAGAGATCTTGCTGATTTAAAAAGAAACAGGAAAGATACTCTACAAAGACAAAAAGTATTCTTCCAACAAAAATATTTTAAGTCGTATCAGTCATGTAATGAATGATTACAGAATCACAGAACAGGCTGGGTGGGAAGGGACCCACAGGGGTCACTCAGCCCAGCTCCTGTCCCTGCCCAGACCCCCCAACAATCCCAGCCTGGCCATCTCTGGCAGCCTCGGGGCCATGCCCATTCCCTGGGGAGCCTCTACCCCCAGCACCCTCGGGGGTAGAAACTTTCCCTGCTGTCCACCCTCAGCCTCCCTGATACAATTTCAGGCCATTCCCTGAGGTCCTATCCCTGATCATCATAAATAGACACCGGTGCCCTCCTCTTCCCCTCAGGAGAAAGCTGTTGACCCCAGTGAGTCTGCCCTCAGCCTCCTATTCTTCAGCTGAACAAACCAAGGCTTCCCCTCCAGGCCCTTCACCATCCTTGTGGCCTCCTTAACTCTGAGGGATCCTTTGTACACCTCCTCAGAAGATGTTCTGTGGTTTTTCCTTCAGAAAAACATTAGATCACTTGTTCAGCTAAGCACTGACTCAAGAGACAAAAACTTCTACCCCTGGCTCTGGAATGAATCATCAGTTTTATTTCTCATGGAAATTTCATTTTGAGAAGAGGGGGGAGATGTTCACCCAAGTACCAACCAGTGTAACACTAATTAGTCCATGGGGACTCTGCAATCACATCTTGACATGCTGTGGTTACAGGCAAAAAAGAAAAAAAAAAAGTTAAAAAGTTTTTAAAAAAAGGGGAAAATAGATGTCATGATTTTCTAGCAAGTATGACTACATTAAGAAAAAAACTGTGGCAATCATGTTGACTCTTGAGAGCTAAAAAAGTTAATATAAAAAAGGGAAAAGTACAGTCTGCTGAGGGCCAAGCACTGTTTTCCTAAAGCTGTACTGGTTTCAGGATTCAGTCGGAATATTTCTACTTATTAAATTACTGTAAAATAATCAGCACACCTCATGACTAAATTTGTGGAATAAAGGAGTAACTAAACTTGTTCACACAGTTATTTAAATAGAAGTTTGCTCCTGTATAACTTTTTCTGCCTTGCATTATTACTACTCATTCCAGTCATTTGGTCTTACAATACTGTTTCTCACAACTGGGCTGTGGAGTGTCTATTTTTTGTGGTTAACACACTGTTTACTCTAGCTTCTTTAATAACATGCAAGTAAAAACTTACCACCAATAGTATCAATATTTGGACTATATTGAATACTCTGAATTCAGTTTGATATGAGTAATAAGAACATACCATTTCAGGCTATAAGCAGTAAAATAATTTCAAGTTCCTACAGGCTAGTTACTTGCAGTATGATGCCAAGAAACCACCATGTTTCAAAATGCTTTTATGTTCCAAATTACTTCTGAATAATATACAGACTGAACACTGAATTCTGAATACTTCTGAATTAATATGCAGACTTCAACACATTTTTAGGAATAACATGATTAAAGCTGTTTATTTCTATTATCCAATTCTTGTTCATCTTTTTCATAGCCCTTCTTTAACTCCTTCTTCTAGCACGTCCTGTTATCTTGGAAACACTATACTAGATTTTGAAACACGATGGATGGAGAGTGTTTCAATACAGACCATGAACAAGGAAAGCAACTAGATGGATGAAAAAACAGTTCCAATCTGCATTTGTATGAATGGATCCTTTGAAGAAGAGATGAGAGACCTCTGCCAGGTGTAATGACACCCATTAGCCAGTGAATTGTGCCATGCCAGCCCAATTCTAGAAGCAAGGAATTTCTTGCTTCTAAAAGCCTGACAGCTGCTAAAAAATGTATTCAAATGAATGCTGAGTAAGAATAAACCACATCAAACCACTGTGTGACCACTTGTTCAGAACTCCCGAGAGCTTAACTGGTCTTTTTAAAATTTGCGTGCTTTGATTGCTTTGAAGGTAACAGCTGCATCTGCATTTCATGTCAGGTCTTCTGTATGAGAAGGCAGTGGTCCATGGTTAAGATATACAAGACAGTCTGTTTTGAGGAGAGGACAGATGCTGGGATGGGCAGGAAGGAAAGCAGGGTGGCCCATGTTCTGATGCCTGTGAGTATTCCTCAAAGTAGACACACTTCTGACTCTAGCACGGAAGATTCAGGCAGCTGCAGATGGTCTCTCCAGGTTTAGGTGGCTGCTGAGCTGGGGTGTGAATTGTGAACACTGGCAGATTTTTTAAGGTATCTTCTATTCAGAGATGGGCCTTTGAAAAATCTGGCCCCATCTGTTTTACCCTGCATATCCTTTGTGTATGTATGTGTGTCCGCGTGTGTGAGAAAATTAAAAAAGTATTTATGAAGTTCACTGAAGCACTACTGTATACATTTAAAACAATGGAATAGCATGTCTCACTGCTTATTCTTTATATGGCACTCACTGGGAACTTGAGTTTTCTTTGGAAAGATGTAACAAAATGAGAGTTGCCTGCAACTCAAGATGAAGTAAAACAGGAAAGCTGCCGAAAAATTCCGGGAGTGGACCACATTGGGAAAACCCCCCCATCAAGAGTGCTTGTGATGCAATCACAAAGTTGTGTCAAGCAAATGAGAGAACTGCTGAGAAGTCAGAGGTTTAGAGAAAACCATTCCATAACACCAGTTTGACTTGCATATCCTAGCCTTGACTCACTTTAGGTAGGATTTCCAGGATTTATTAAAAAAAAAATATTTTTCTTGATTTGATATTCATGACTCCAAGGGTTTGTCAGGGAGGGAGGCAGGACAGATGTGCTACACAATCAGCCCAGTCTGTCTGTAACCAGAACGTTTTACCAGTGATACACAAGAGGGTGTAGTACAGCAGTTTCTGTGTGGCAGAGACTTAGGCTGGAGTAAGAGCTGCCTTTAGAGCTTAGTCTTTTCCAAACAAGATAAAAGACAATCTTCTACCAGTCTGTTTTTTTCAGGTAAGTGTCATGCTCTACAAACATCCTTTATACTTAACCCAAATATGGGATGAATACTTCCCAGTGAGGATATCTGGTCCTATTTTGACTACACAAAGAAGGAAAAAGCTGAGTATTCTTGTTTTTATTTTGATTACTGCATGGAAATTAACCATACAGGCGCTACCATTTCCTCATAGTTCTGTAATTGCCTATTCTGCGTGGATCTGCTCTCCTAAGGCAGCTGGGTGGGCAAAGCCCTGCAAGAGCAGCGACCTGCGGGAGGGTCCGGCCGAAGAGGGCCCTCGTGGACAGGTGTGGGAGCCGGGAGCCCTGCCCGGAGCCCTNGGCCCTCGTGGACAGGTGTGGGTGCCCGGAGCCCTGCCCGGAGCCCTGCCCGGAGCCCTGCCCGGAGCCCTGCCCGGGCACACGGACCCCGCAGCGGCCTCCCTGCAGGAATGCGGAGAAGGCAGGCAAAACCCCAGCAATAACCCAGCAGCACCGCATCTCGCGGAGGGCCCGTCCCGCCGGACCCCGGGATGGACACTGTGAGAAGGACACAGCGCCGGGCCTCCAGCCCCGCCGGGCCCCGGGAGGGACGCTGTGGGACGGACGCTGTGGGACAGACGCCGTGGGAAGGACACAGTGCCACCCGCCCCGCCGGGCCCGGCCCGGCCCTCACCTGCACCTCGGCCGTCGATTCTGCGCCCTCCGCCGCCCCGTTGAGCTCGTGGGTCTCGCTGCCGGAGTCCATCGCGGCTGGCCGGGGCCCTGTTGCCCCCGCGGGGCGGAGGGGAAGGTTCGCCCGGAGCCTGCCCGGCCTCCCCGCCCCGCGGGGCCGCCTTCCCCCGCTCTTCCCCGCCTCTTCCCTCTCCTGCCCGCGGGCGGAGGTTTCCGCTCAGCCTCGGCCGCGCGGAGTGGAGTCCCTGTTGCCAGTGCTGGTGGGCAGTCTCATTGGGCGTTATTTTATGCGTAGGGAATGGATGCAAATGGCTCTTTCAGAAATCTGTCTTGACAAAGTGGAAGGCTAGAGTTTGATTTTTAAGAGCTCCCTGTCAGTGTTTTTAGGGTTTCAATAGCATTATCCTTTCTCCCCCCCCCCATTGTCCTATGTATTTTTGTCTCCCTATGTTCTGTGACAACGACCATGTACAAAACCAATCAACAGAGAGGTTTTGTGGTGATGAGACATGAGTAACACTCAGATGCATAGAAACAACTGCCAGCAAGAGCAGAAATGTAAAAAATACATGAGAATAAGTGGATTTTATATGACCACATGTAATCTCTTTTAAAGCCTGAACTGCTCTCATCTGCACTGAAAACGTTCCAGAGTTGTCGTTAGTGCAGTGGACTAGGAAACACTAATTTGGAGAGAGCAATAAAATTTCTTGTTACAGTCCATAGAAAATGAAAGAATGTCTTATGACAGCAAAGATGTATGTGTATAAACTACACTGTTCTTAACAAGTCCAAGGCTTAAAAAAGCACATTGCTTTCCTTAATTTTTGGGTTTGTGGTAGCTAAACTTCAGTAATACGCTCAGCTAGGCCAGCCTTTATCAGATACATGACCTGTTCATTTAACAGTCATTAAATATGCATGAACCATAATTGTCGCTGCATTTGGTTCCCAGGACAACCCTCTCTGGTTGCAAGCATCCAGTGACATATTCAGAGATAGTGCTATATTTTTAATGATTCCTTTTTCATCTTCTGTACCTTCTTGCAAATGCATTTTGAGAACCTTGTTTGGCAGTTGTAAAGGTTTGATATGCTCTAGTGAAATTATTTTGCCCTTAGTCCTAGAAATGAGAGGTCTGCTCTTTGGACATGACAGTGACAGTGCTGAGTGATGCTTCCCGAGAGCTGACTCCCTTTGTGCTGCATTATCACATGCCAAGGACATGTGAGAGGACTTGTTCTTATTCCTGTGGGAAATGGGTGTTGTTTCAGTGGAACTTGGAAACAGCTGAGTTTGTGTTTGTGAGACATAGAGTCTGAAACAGTAGTTCTCTGTTGAAACTTTGCATTTGTCAGTCCAGTATAGTGTTTTTAACAATAAAATTTCCTGTTATCCAGCCTTTGAGTTAGTTCTGTGGGTTGAATCTGAAAAAAAAATCTTTTGCTGCTTGTGAAAAAGACCCTGTGGTCGCTACGTGTAAAAAGCCTCAGACTCAAACTGTGCTCAGAGAGAGGCAGAGTGATGATGGATCAGTCTGCAGCCATGGAATGAAACAAAAAGACAACACTCTGTGGTAGGTAGGTCTTGTTTGCGTGTCAGTTACAAAAAGAACATGCAAGTGTTATCACAGGAGTCTGAGTCAGGGTATAGAAAATGAAGTTTAAAACAACTTACAGAGGTTAAGGTATAAAGTTAGAAGTTGTTAGTTATAGAGTTAAGGTAAGAATTGGTAATAATGTTGGTTACTAGAAACTGTCTGTACTGATTTTATGACTTACTTTGGGAATGTGTTTTATCATGGCCCTTCTGTCACTCAGGAATGCTGTTTCCATGGTAACCTAGCACTCTTCTGGTCTTCCTCTGTCTGGCTATCCTTATCAGGTCCTCACACCCTTGACTATCCCCCCCCCCACCCCCGCTCATAGTCTCCCCTGCAAGCAGGTTCCAACACGCCTATATGGTAATTAGAAAACCCAGGATGCAACACCTCAAGAAAATCGAGACAACTTCCAAAATCAAACAATAATTCTCCCTAACAACAACCCAAAACCAGAAGTAATGGCGACAGTAAAGACAGTAGTGTGAAAGCTGACAGATCTTTATCTCAAAACCAGCCGTCTTTATCTCGTCATGACTGCAAGATATTCTAAACGACCGACCCCTCAGCAGAAGCAGGCTGGAATTGGGAATTTATCAGGAGCTTGTCTCCCATGAGGGGGGAGAGGCTAATTCCCCACCCAGCCGTGCAAGCGGCAGGGTGCCCAACTCCCCTCCTTCTCAGCACTTTGACGAAGACCATCCTGCTCTCCCAAGCACCTGTTTATATGAAAGAGCTGATTCTTTAATAAAGGCATATAAAGGAGGAGACATTGTCTCCTGCCCGTGTATTTTTTACAAGGGGTTCTGGTGAGTGTTTTGCAAACCAGATACTGGAGGGGTGCACAGACAATCCTTGGGGCCGCCATCAGAACAGCCATTGAAATCTGGGTGGGAATATTGAAAACAAAGAAAGATGATTCTCTGCAGCTTCGCATCTTAGCTATGAAAGGATTTTTCAGTCTTTATTAGACTATCAAGCTGTTCATAATTATTAACCATTTTGCAGGTTTTTCCTTCAAAATCACTCTGATGACTACGTGACAGGCACACAATGATCCTAAATGTGGAAACAATTAGAAAGGACAGCATTTATTCTGTGAAATTCTCCAGAATAGCCTGAACTGCAGGGCAGCCTGGCAGCCCAAGGAATCAATGGTTATGTCAATATCAGAGTCCTGAAACTGACCTGAATGTTTTTATTTACCATGAGCTTTCATGAAAAGCCAGTGATCAAGGCAAGGGACAGCACCCTTCCCTCCTAATCAGTAGGACCTGCAAGACCTGTGAAGACATTTTGGAACATCTTCCAGATGTTCTGGAAAGATACTAATGGTAGGTTCCCTGTCCATGGCAGGAGAGTTGTGACAAGATGATCTTTGTGGTTCCTTACAACCCAAAACATTCCATGATTCTGTGATTTTGGTTTTGCCTGCTCACAAGCAACTGATATGGGCTTAATGCATGAAGCACATATGAAAATTTCCAGCCTCTGTTATTGGGAAGATCAGTTTCAGCAATCACATTTATCCATTTTGGATTTAAAATCTTGAAGCCAATGATTTTTTTTTTCTTGAGATGTGCTGCCTTGCTTGGCACACATATGTTCAGAACAGAGAAAAGGAAGGTTTTCAGCAGTGCTGGACCTGTGCCAGAAGGAAATGAGTAAGCTCCTACCTGGAAGTAAACAGAAACGTCTACACAAGTGGTGTAGCATTAAAATGGGGACGTCTGCAGTTTGTGAAAATGCTCTGACCCAGGATATACAATTTACCAGTACACTTTTGGATTAATTTTTGATACATTTAGAAGTGTAAGGCAGTTAATTTTCTCTGTTAAGAGCAAGTACTACCCATTCCACAAAGGACTACTTTGCAGTAGCGCTCACTTCCTCATGTGCCCTCCATGCAGTCACACATTGCTGTGCTCAAAGCACATCAGCTGTATACTCAAATCAGCCTCTCAGCTGCTCTGTTCTGCCTTGTACAAACACCTGTTCTGTAGTCTGGAGTGCTGGCTGCTGCCTGCAGGGCTGATTTTAAGGAGAAGAGGGACCTGATGGCCCTGGGCTCCTCTGGAAGGGAAGTGGCTGGGAGTGCTCATGGATATCTCATCTGAATGTGGAGTACAAATTTGCAGTATGCCCACAAGCTATCTGGAAAACAGAGAATTGTGCCTGGGCCTGGCCTGGCGTGTAGTCTGACTCCAAACCTCATGTGCAGAGACAGCTGTGTGATCCCCCAGCCTGCCCCTTTACACAAATTATTGGCATTCTTCCCTAGAGAGTCTGATGATCCGTTTTTTGCATAGTTTTTAGACCAATATGACAGCCTGCCAGGTTGTCAGGTAGTTGTACTGTTCTCTAGTTCTGGAGCACACTTCCTGAGGAGACCAGGCACTCCTGGCTTCAGCTCTATATTAACTACCTGCTGGAATGCCTGCTTTGGGGTATGCTTACACTGCTGCACCTTTCCTGCTTCAGGGAGTGTTACCTCACATTGCTATCTGAGAAACCAGGTACAGCCTTGTACTTAAAACAGGAAAGAAATGTCAGGAGTTTGGATAAAAGAGACTCAGTAGGAGGAAATAAAGCTCCTGTTATTAGCCCCTGTCTTAATGACTTCATAACTTTTACACTTTCTGGCTGAAATTGCATAGCTTCGTAATTTCAAAAGTCCTAGTAGAATCTCTGCACTTTTTTTGACGATAGCACACATACAAGTGTATATATTTATACACTTGTACAATTAGAGGATTTTTTTTTCTGCAGAATTTGTTGTGGAAATTGTCGAGCTGAAATGAAATGGCATATAAAGTTGCAAGTTTGGCATGGTGAGGCTGGTCTAAAACTTCTGGGCTTGAGCACTGTCTTTTATGAAACTGTGATGTGTGTTAATGATTTCTCTTAGCTGGTGTCTTGCTCAGAAAATCACATTTGCACATGCCTGAAGCTGCATAACTTAGCTGTTTTTTACGAAATACACAAACAACACGGTGTTTAGGAGGTGTGTTTTTAGAGGATGTACTTGTAGTTCACTTCAAAGGTGCTGAATCCATCTAGGTGATGAATGAGATCAGGAATCAGTTGCATTTACATTCCCAAACTGTATTTTCATTGTTTCATTCTAGCCAACAGAACTTTACTATCATTAAATTATTTTTATAGAATTTATTATATCAAATAACTGGAGAATGATTTAAATACATCTATGTGCAAACTTGGATTTAATGTTTACTTTTGAAAGGTGAATTTAAGCTCTTTTCATCAAGTATATAGGCAATGATAGGTCAGAGATGACCCATTTGCAGTAATATACCCCAACATAAGGAATTCAAAGAAAAATCAAACCTAATGTACTTTTCAGGGTTGTGCAGAGGTGCAGCAGTGGTCTAGAAGAGGGAGTGGAAGGAGGTTGTCTGTAAACCAGAGTAAAGAATGCACCTTTTTAAAATGCCAGGTGTCAGTACAGGTGTGAATCGTATGTCCCCACATAGCTTGTCAGCAACCAGGTAAATAAGAGAAGAATCAGGCCCTGGAACTACTGTAGGCAAAGGGTGATTCAATGAAAAGACTAATCCAGTTAAATGAAAAGCCCTTTGTGTATGGAATTACCCTCAAATGTAATTCATAGAACAATGCATGCTATTGAAATGCATTAAAAAAAAAAAAGAGAGAAAAGGATATAAATGAGCCGCTCAAAGGGTTCT